>JAQOWZ010000003.1:24240690-24853940 GCA_035578165.1 Stenolophus ochropezus | reverse complement strand
AGTACGTCACTGTGGTCCGCGGAGCGCAGAGGTCAGTGGTGGTCTCCGCGGTGGCCACTGATGGTCACTGGCCAGCCGTAAACGTCAACAGGAGTCCGTACCGCAGGACAAGTTAATTAACCTCAACAATGTCGTCCGAACCCGGCGAGAGTAGGTTTCAGCAGCGGGAATAGAGAGTTTAGTTGTTATGTATGTAAAGGGATCGAAGCGAAAATTTGGGGTTTGGTGACAGTTGAAGGTTTTTGCATTAATAAAAATTTGGTTTTGGTTATCGGTAATGTTTATTTGAAAATATTATATTGGTTTTCGTTTCTGTTAAAATACACAAATAAATTTCGGCTTCGTTACGGTTTTTGTTCTTCTCGGTTTCGTTTACAATTGTAAGATGTTTTAAATAATAGCATTTAGCTTGATGTCGCTAGTTACACTGATTCGGCTGATAATTACACTAGAATTTTATAAAAATAAGTAAAATTTATTATTTTTTCAGTTTCGTTATGTTTTAGAAGTAATATAATAAGAGCAATGCATTTATCATTTATCAAATACAATATATCAAGTGTCAAACAAATATATGTATAAGTATATGACTGGATGAGGTCTCTTATGAAAAAAATGTTCCAAATGCTTATTTTTGATATCCTTGTTATATACTTTTAATAATAAAATATTTAAAATTATCTAGGTATTTTTGCGGGAAATATTCGATATTTGGTACCTTTAGGTTCAACCCTAAACTGATGCAGAAATAACTCGTTCTACTTCCAAATAAATGTTCCATTTTAAGTTAATAGTTTTAAAATAGTCATATTTTTGTTGTCAAAATAAATGTCAATCCTTGTGTCGTTTACTTCATTTTCTATGATACCTTTGAATATAAAACTTACTTACCAAACAAACCACCATGCTGTCATAATTATCATGGAAAACAAGGAATACTTGTTGATAGAAGGAAATAGCAGGTTGCACCTGGTTGAATCTACCAACTCTCCAGTTGGCAGTAGGATCAGTTCGGAAACTGTTCCGGGTTACGTAATAATGCCACGTAAACGAAACTAACCTATCCGGTTTCTTTAAAATTTCCAAATAAATAGAGCCTGTAACGGTTGTAGTGCAACTGTCTTTTGACAAACATGTAAAATTTTGTGTGCTTTAAAATTTTAACATGATGACCTTCGCATGATATATTTATATTTCGAAAATTTAAATTTTTTTATTAATCTAGAGTTTTGAAAATTGTCTAGAATTTTCTAGTCTTGATCTAGAATAAATGTCTTGTCTTGTCTTAAAATTTCAATTGATAATCTAAACAAGACAAGACAAAAGTCTAGAGTCGAAAAATCGAGAAAATTACTGTGTCAAAATCCGGACATAGTCAATACCCTGATCGTGATCACCGTCAAATCTCTCTAGTCTCGTCAGCAACACTACAATTATAAATAATAATTATTCTTAATCTTAATCAATCTAAAAATGTTGAATGTTTAGTACAAAATGGGAAATACGTAAAATAATATGTCGGAAATCATTATATGGTAAAAACATGTGCTCCATATTTCAGGCCGACAACTGGCCAAGGAATTGGATCTTATTGCCTTATAGTTGGCAGCAGTGTTACTATTACTCATTAAAATGAATTACGATGAATTTAGTCTTTGTTTTTGATTTACACGTGTTGCAAAGACGGATCAAAACAAATAAATAATAATAAATCATATCATTATTAATTCTGCTTTGTCCCACATCAAATTTATCTCACAAGTCAAGAAAATTGTTCGTTTAACATTAAACAAAACAAACATGAAAATATATTTGTTAATTACTGTCTCATAAATTTATTTTATACATGACAATAATTTTGAGTTGTCGTTGTTCATCAGAGAAGTCCTACGCTATAAATAATTTCCGTACTTATTTTTGTTGTTACCTTAAGTTAATTGCTACAGTGAGTTCTTGGCATGTTTTTGTGAGAATAGTTTTTGAATACTTTCATGGTGACATATTTATTTCCATCGTAGATCATTGTCGTCATTTTTTAACGCAATGTGCTAAATTTTCAACAAGACCCCAATAAAAAGAAAAAACTTAGACATATTGCAATTATTATTAGTGTAACAAGATTGCCTATTTCGGTATGTCATTTTATTTATGACTTCATTCTTATAATTTATTTCTATAGTTCATTTTTATAAGAACGAAGTAGATATCATTACGGTGGAAGACTTGTTTAAAAGTATTAAATATACATTTTAAATTTTGACGGGAATCTGTACATTCTTGTGGCTGGTTTACGGTGGAATTAATTATTAATTTAGATTTGAAATTTACGATTTACCGTGTTGGTTTCTAGTGAATTTAAGGGTAGGAAATGTGTTCAATTAAATTCTTATATTGGGTCACATGGTTTGATACAAATGGTATTATAGTTATATAACCTCTTGAAAAAATAAAAATAAAAGGATACAATAATACATACAATAATTTTTATTACATTTATCATAAATCAATCTGAATTGTTCTACACACAACTTCAGTCATAATTTGTCATTCAATTAAATCACAGTATTTTGATGAATTGGACCAATCAGATTCAAATCTCACTGACAATTGCCAGTTACTGGCAATTGCCGCGAAATTTACACGACTAAATAGGCGTTGCTTAGATACAACGTCCGTCAAAATTGTGACAAGTAATTAATTGAATAGTATATTAAAACATAAGTTGTAGAAGGCAACCTTTTCAAGCACGAGTTTGAATTTCGGGAACGAGCGCGAAGCAGCGAGTGCCCGAACGAACGAGTGCTTGAATTGCCTTCTATAACGAATGTTTTATACTATTTTCTCTATTTCGGCTTTTATTTACATTATTTTTTATAATAATATTTGACAATTTCCATTAAGGGATTTTTTTGATAGAATAGCTAGGTTGGTGACAGTGAAAAATTAGAATTACTTACTTACTTACTAGATACTTTGTGTATTTAATGCAATCATGCCAATCTCAAATAACAAAATATAACCAAAAATCGTTTAAGAATGAAGCTCCTTCTAACATCAATAAGCGTGCTGGAATATGATATTCTAATTCCGAAATAGAGAAAAAAATATATACATTTCGAAGAATTGTCATGTCGAATACCATTCGTAACTAGAATTACTTGTAATTTTTGCCTAACTCACTACAGCTTGTTGCTTTAGAAAATCCTCACTCTTCCTGCAGACTCGTTTGGTTTTCTTCGCAACAATCAGTGTGCGAAAAAGACCGAGTTATTGTTTGAAAAAAATATGTGGGTTAAAAAATGATCTACCTAATTGAATATAACTCAAGGGTTCCATAAATAAGAAAATAATTCTCCAGTTTTTTCAATTTATACTCACTTTGCGCTCTCGTAATATTCATATTTAAGAATATTCAAATCATCATTTTGTATTTCTGAAGAAATTTTCTGTGCTAAATAATTGGTTACAATTTTAGTCTTCTTACTCCACACCAGTGGCGGATCTACCGTGGAGCTAATGAAGCTGAAGCTTCAGGCCCCCAACGCTAAAGGGCCCCCGAACTGGGCCTAAAGATTTTTTTTTTAATTGAAAATTAATAAAACTGTAATATAAAATATGATATACACAAGTATTCGAAGCCATTATTTCATTAAACATATTTTTTATAACTTTTATTGAACAGGTATAGAGTATAGGGTGGGGGATATAAAAATCGAAGCGCATAAAATGGGCAAATTGAATGACTATGTCAAATATGTACCTTCATTTTGTCAATTCACATTTTTTGAATATGATATTAGCCAAATCTTACAATAATGTTGAATTCCTTCATCAAGACAGCAAAAAACATTTAGATCTAAAATTAGAGACTATGAAGCTAAAGCGCTAAATATATACGAATATACAAATAAAATGTATTCTAATGTAAAGAAACGAATAAAAATAAGTAAATTTTCGGATAATGATACAAGCAAAGAATTTATTGACTTGACGTAAAAAATTTCGATTAGAAACAAAAAAAAAATAATAGTTCTTAAATTCTATTTCAATATTGGCAGCGAAAAATGATAACACACAATCAATAGGTTATGTTGAGACAATAGAAGAATGTACAACGAAAAAGTGCCGAAAGGAGCATATTGTGTAGAACAGCAGAATAAATAATTTTTATTTAAAATACTATGTAACTACATTTCAATTTAAAGTAATTTTTGCAATTTATATTTTTCAGGGGCCCCGCAAAAAAATTTAGTTTTAGGCCCCCAAAAAGCTAGATCCGCCACTGCTCCACACTTCATCTTTGTGAAAATCAATTTTAACTTTGTTACTACAAGTTGTGAATGACTTTTTTTAGAAACATAGATGTAATAAATTATAATTCAATGGGGTCATAAAAAATCATCGTTAAAGAGTCGAAATCGTTATGCTCATTACTACAGCATTTATTTAATCAGAGCATGCTTCTTTCTTTTCAATAATGCATGACAAGAAACAAATAATGAACATGTATAGCAAATAATATTAGAAGGATAACGGTTGACTACATAAGGAGCCGCCTATAGTCGGCTACTCATAAAATGGAAATCAATTTTGTATTATTACGTCTACTTGTCTAGTTACTCATACTCATAGATATCTGCTATAAATTTATTAACTAACCATATTCTAAGTTTTTCATACTTTGAAATATTACAACGGAAATACTAACGGAAAAATATTTAAAGAAAATTATAGAAAATAGTGAATACACGATTTAGTTAATGAAGTTTTTCGAGAGAACATTATTAAAGAAAATTACATTCAAACTAATTTTAGAATTAAATAAAAAAATGACATGATGAAATAATAGATATTATGTTTACTAAAGATCATCTATACTCTATTTCTCCTCACGTCATCAATTGAAATCATGTTTGGAAAAGAAAGAATGAATAAATGAAAAAAAATATGCCCAACAGTGAAATATGGAAGTAGTTCTTATGCTTGTACGGGGCTGTATGAGTGCAGAAGAGGTGGGAATCTTAATTTTTATTGATGGGTGCTAGTGGTTTATTTGAATACTTTAAAAGAGAATTCGGAAAACTGTGCTGCAAAAATTGGTTTAAGGGATTTTTATATTTTTCAACAAGATGATGACCCGAAACATACGACATGTAAAGTGCTAGGATAGTTAATTATAGACAACGATTAAAAAAACCTGAACCTCCACAGTCAAAATCCATCCATTTTCTGCTAAGCAATGACTCAATTTGCTATAAAACTTTATAACCCAAAAAGCAAATGTTAAATTCATTCCCTATGTGTACATTGCTATCAATCAAATATCAAGTCGTAACATTGATATGATAAATCCTATGTTTCACGTCAAAAAATACTCACAGTAATATTGAAGTTAAACAATAATAAAACGCATTTATAATTGTAATTAGGAAGTTTGATGTTTCTAGGGTGATTTTGAATTTAATTTTTTAATTATTATAAATATTGTTATTAAATAAATTCGTTTTCATTGTTCCCTAGATTAAGAAAATCAAATAATTTAAAATTGGGAAACCTAGCGGGTCATTCTATTTGACTACAGCGTTCATTTCAGCGACGTGGAAATGTATTATTTAAAAAAAAAGTTCACAATTTCACAGTTAATAATGACCTGAATTTGAGAACCTATATTTCATTTTAAATTGAACGCTGTGATACATTGCTGTCATTCAAATGTGAAGACGTAACCAAGGCAAATCCCATATTTAATTTGAAAATATACTCGCAGTTTACAGTCCCTTAATAAATAAATAATTAAAAATTGTATATTTAATTATTGAATATATATTTTTATTGTCCATAGATTCCAATTTTAATATAACTTTACGATGATATATTTATGCGAGCGGATCATAAATTGAATTTAATATTTAAATGTCAATGTTTCAGTTTATTATTCCGCTATTATTATACATTTATGTGCTGTAAAATAATTGAGCGTGCAGCGAAACAAATTTCGTACAAAACATACATTTCGATAACGTATGACGCTGTCAGCACACCTAAAAATAATCGGTAAATCCGAAGCAGTGCACTGCAGCCGATTTAAAACGGAATTATTTATAAATACACTTAGTTCGCAATGCAATCACATTGTGGGCATGGACACACATACACACGAACATGCGTCACTCCACAGACAATACAAAATTCTTCGTATTCCTTAAATCTCTTCGAGCTGGAGTGAGTTTATAGCTCTTGCTTGACACGCATGTGTTTGCTTCATATTTATGTGTTTCTTTAACTTCTTGCAATTGCAATTCAACAGTACGGCGAGAAACAAGAATGTTTTTGATTTGAAAGCAATAATGCAAACAATACTTGTCTATGATCGGTTTACGATATGTATGAATTCTTGTCAATATTGCGTCAAATTTGATAAACTGAATCTAATCGTTTTAATGTTTTTTTTTTTAAATTGAATTATTTTGGTCGGCTTTGTATGCCTCTTACAGAATATTATTCCTTAAGTGTATGACAAAATGTGTTCAGTAACAGTTTACAGTGCAGATAGATAGTGTTTCAAAAGACAAGATTTTTTGTCTTGTTTTGTTATTTCTTGTCTTGTCTCGAAAAAAAAGACAAGAAATTTAAGTTTTTCTTGTTTTTCATTACTCTTGTATATAAAAATCTTGTCTTGATCGCCATTTTCTTGCATATTTCTTGTCTTGTATTATTAATCTTTGTATCACATGTACATTTTTATTTTGTTTAGATAATATCAATGTCAATTATGAAATATATATATATATATATATATATATATATATATATATATATATATTATAATATAATTATAATTATTAAATGAATATTTTAAAAACAGAAAATAGCATAGCTGCACTACTTTAAGTATTTTTTAGCACAACAGCAAAATCTTTACAACATAGAAGCTTTTTCCAAAGCTCCCTGGTTATAAGAAAGCATTTTGTGCCTTAAATATTGGTTATATAATTTAAAAGAATAATTGTATTAATGAGCCAATAATTATTATTATTATTATATATATTTTTTTAAATGAAATTTACATACATATGTATATTGAAAAGAAAAAATATGTTTTAATTTTTTCAACACTTTTTGTAATTTAAGCTAAATAAAATCTATAGGTTAAGTTATTACATTTAAAAAACACTAACTTCGTTATTTTCCTAATCAATAACATATTTATAGATAGATTCTTATAATAAATATATACTTGTATTTCAAATTAATAAAAAAAGGCAAGAGTACAAAAATTGAGGAAAATCTTGCGATTCTTGCACTGATCTTGCTATACAATTTCTTGCCTTATCTTGCTTTGAAATTTGTAGCTATTGTCTTGTTCTTTTCTTGTATTTTTTTGCAAGACTGATGCAAGACCAAGAAAAATACAAGACTCTCGTGAAACACTAGTAGCAGAATATGTGGATACAGTATTTTTTTCTTTCCATAATGTCATCTGATAACTACATAACTCATCGATTCCATATCTATATAAATGAAAAGATTTGGATACGAGGTGTGTAAAGTAAGTAATAAAACTGGCAACGTAGCATTCGATCTGTTAGTACTTGGGACGCGGGACTTGAAGAGGAAGTAGATGAACATGTTACATGCCTTTAGTACTAGTTTAAACTCCCTAGTGTCATTTAGTTGTCCGTAGCGATTTTTTCCGTGAAACAGTTTTTTCTAGTGTGTATAAAAAAGAGTAACGTCAATTTTAAACAAGAGTGTACTATCAGGTTTTTCTTCAAACTTGGGCACAATGTAATGGGAACTTTTGAAAATTAAGCAGATCTACGAAGACAGTGTTATTTTAAAGGGCCAGGTTTTTCGGTGGATTTAGCCATTTCAGAAGGAAAAGAGTCAATTGAAGATGAAACACGCAGCGGAAGGCATTCATTTTCAATAACTGATGAAAATGTCGACAGAATTTGGAGTCTTGTGCATACAGATCGTCAGTTGATAGTACTCAATGATTGGAGAAGAGTTAAATTTTATCTGATTTTGTCTAATTCGTTAGGGATGAGAAAAATTTGCGCAAAAATTGTTTTAAAAAAACATTTAAACGGCTGTAACTGACCAGCTGAAGGTGACTCCAGTATCCGAGTTTCAGCAATGCCGTGAGGATAGAGAAATCCGTCTCCAGCACTATGTAGCTTACTCTGTATGAACATTTTTTTTTTTAATCAGTCTTATTACGGAAGGCCTTCAGAACTAATAAAACTGTTGACAGAATCTGGGATCTTGTGCCTTCAAACCGTCGGTTTACAGTACTGAATGATTGGGGAAGAGTTAAATTTGATTTTACCACCGTTCATCAGATTTTGATTAATTCATTGGAGATGAGAAAAATATGCGCAAAACTGGCTTAAAACATGAAATATTTGCCAGTAAAGACATACCTATGGCTCCTCAACCTTCTTATTCGCCATTTGATTCCCTGTTGCTTTTCTTCACTATATCATCTCCTTGAAATTCTTTTCTGAAATTTTTGTTGATCCTAGTAGTTCTTACCATCTTTCTTTCTGCTATTTTCGTCTTCTACTGTTGACATAGTCATTGTTTTCTGCGGAGTACATGATATTACTTTATATTAATATGAATCTTTAATTTAGTTTTTTATTTCCTGTACTTATTTTTTTTTCTTGTTTCAGGTATAGCGACTTCTGTCCATTGCATGAAGTGGTGAGTTTTCATTTTTTTTATCTACTTAATATATTATGTTGTACTCGCTTATTATTATTTACAGTATTGTGTAACTGTAATGACAGGTCCGCTCGCTTCCCATTGTTCGGTTTTCCAGCGGGTTGGCGAATATTACAGAACTTAATTGTTCTACAATAAATACCCCGAGAAAGAGGTTGCGAGGACAGTCTAATATTGATACGTGTATTGATCGTTGGTGTTATAAATAAATAGTTGGTGATATAAATATTTTGGAAATAAATATTGCGTAGTTTTAAGAGTTTAAATAAGTAATCTTAGTGTTTAAGTTTTTATTAATAATTATTAGTCTTAAAATAGTGTTTATGTTTGTTTATTCATAGTGTTACTTATACAAATATAAATATAATATTCTACTATAAATATTAATTTTAAAAATTGATATTAAAAATTATATTTTTGTTTCATAAACAAAATTCATTTTTATTCTCTTTTCAAACAACTTTATATGACAGAACATTGAATATGTATAGTTTCTTTACAGGTACAGAAGATTACAATTGATAACCTAAAAATACGAAGTCATTTCTGCTAGGAATGTTGTGAAGTATTTTATTTGGTTAATTTAGCTCTAACAAACATTTACGACATGTTTTGTTTATTAGACTGAAACAAAACATTTAGTCTGAGTATATTAAATTATGAAAACCATCTGAAGTAAATTAATCTTGACATATCTGATTGGATGTAGCTTGCCAACAAGTGACAAGCGTACATAGGCTACTTGATTCCATACACCGACCCACTTTGTTTATCTTCGCTACCAATTTTCTAAATTTACATTTAATTGACACTAACAAAATTATTTTATTTTGCCAATTTTCCCATAAATTTAATTTCAGACCAATTATTTATAAAACGGTTTCATAAATGATAACAATTATTGTAATTATAAAAAAAATTACATTTTTCAAATAACTAAAATTTTTTACGGACATGTTTAATGAAGAATAATTGTTGAAATCAAATTACTAACTGAAAAAAGTTATCAATCCTAATTTCATAAGAGCCTTTTTCAGATAGATGTACCTATTAATGACTTACCTCATATATTCCAAAAATGAATAGAGATATAATTTGTACGTTTTTCTCATTGAATTTTCTAAATATAAAGAAATGTTTACTTATTACATTTATACATCGATTAGTATTCTTATGAAAAAAAAAAACAAATTAGATAACGTTTTTTTCATTCCTTCGTTGTGTATCATATTGATTCCAAAAATTTCAGTTATTATCGATGCATTAATTTCAATTTTACAAACAGATTTTCATTATCTCTTTTCATTCTCGACATATGTGGTTTCAAAGTTATACTTAATAAATGTTTTTTTTTTTTAGGTTCAAGACTAGAGTCCTTCCATCGTAAGCAGAAAATAGATAGAATAGAAAAAAAATAGAGAATAGCTTAATTTTGTTACCCCTTTGTAATTTAAAAATATTTCAAGGAAATTTTCATCATTTAGAAGAAAATACATTTACATAAGGATTATACTATTCTGTATATAGTTTCATTTTATCCATTCTTGTATTTATATCATTCAGTAAATTTTGGAAGAAGACATTTGGTTATAAAAAATTATTAAATTTGAAACAATACAACAGTATTTTGGAGTGAAAATAAATATGCTTTTTTATTAAATGAAAACTTTATCAAAAAAACAAGTATTTCGTCCATTTATTCATGTATAATTGAGATATAAAATAAGAAACCCGTTTTAAAATAAATTCGCATATGCTCAGTTTAAAAATCAATTTTACTGTGTAAACGCAGTTTGCATTTTAACCAATCACAAAGCTGGAATTGTAGTCTCTATACTAGTCTTCGCTATCATCTTAACGTGAACGAGATATGACTTCGGTGACTTATCCTTTCAATTTTGTGAAGTCTACCAATTTCAATGGATACTAGTTTTAGAAAGAAATTCGGCACGACTTTTTTAATATAATCACAGTAGATGATTAATAATCTCAAATCATAAATGGATGATATTAAAACTAGAGCTGATAATCTTTAAAAATAATAGTTTTTATTCACAATCGGTTAGTAATACGTCTGTTTCTAGCCAACCAAACAGTTGAAAAACAGCTCATTATTTACCTACTTCACTTCCTAGCCGGGAATATATTTCCCGGCTAGTTAATCGAACCTCTTAAATGTCATTGTCATTTTGACAAATCAAACTTTTAGTTTATAATAAAACGTTCAGTCACTTTTCCTGGTGGAGTATACTCTAACTCACTATTAAATATAATGTTGAAAATAATACTCATAATTACAGAGAAACAATAAACCTTGTGATAACTGAACTGATAGAATAGGAAAACATTTTCTTTTATGTGACAGATCTCTTGATCTCTATGTTAATAAATGAATCATAATGAATATGTCAAAAACTATGAACAAAATTATTGGTAGAATTAAATAATTACTAATTGATTGTGGATAAAATAGTATACAAACCTCTAAATCAGCACTCGACTGTAAATCAAGCATTTCTCGACTTAGCAGGTTTCTAAGATGAAATGGATTTTAGAACAGATTTTAATAAGATTTTCGAATTTACATGTCATGTTTGTTAAGATAGTATATTTGACTTCACTTGTATTGTATGTGGATTGAACATTTGTATAGTTTTAGATTTTGGTACCATATTTTTAGTTTAATTTTGTGATATATCTTTGCTATTAAAATGGCATATACGCATTTAGTTTTCATGTTCAATGACACGGTACTCAAACTCGCGTTTTAATCGTATTAAAATTCATTCTTCGAATTCCAAATTATAATCTATGTTACTGCCAATAAACTTTTTCCATCAAGACGGTATGTCTGATCTCAATCAGACACAGTTAGAGTCATCGACAATTTTTCTACCATAAAAATTCAAATAAAAGCACTGGAGTAACTCCATAACGTATTCTCTAATTAAATAAACATAAAAATGTATAATAAAAATCATCACATCGTGAGTGAAGCCATAGAACCGTGGTTTTATGATCCAGGCAGCGGGGCATTTCGTCACCCACTCTCGGAATGTAAGACAGAAATAACGACAACCTTTTCTTGTTTCTATTCCAACATTATTTTCTTATAGTTCACCAGCTAATACTCGTATAGGTATAAATTATTGTTACTTGTTAGTTTTCTTCTAGTAAAATTGTGGAGATTTTGACTACAGAAAACATACAGAGGATTATAAAGATATCGAACACAATAAGATTTGTTTATGACTCTAAGAAGTGGGAATCTTACAAAATTCCAAATACCGACAGCGAATATTATTATCGATATCCAAATGAAGTGAAATACCATTAGTAAATTTGAAGAGGTAGAAAAACTGTATATTTTTTATATCAATCGGAATTATTGTTGGTCTACATTAATTTTTAAAGGATTATAGAACTAAGATAATATACAGGTTCAAGAAGTAGTCAATTTATTAAAGATTCGTTGATCTTCAGTGTTTAAAACATTGTCTCGAAAAGGCATAGACCTGCATTTGAAGCACAATCAAAATAGTTTACTTCATAAAATAAGATTCACGGAATTCTCGGTGGAATTTGGCAGGAATTATATTAATAATTCATGTTTAAAAGTTTGTTGTTCATTTTTATTTAAATCCAATATATCGTAACACATTTTGTTACTCCATTAGGGATAAAATAGTTTTTAACTTTGAAATTTATATTTACGAAATTTGGTAGAAACATAACATTAGCAGCAAGTAAACTTTAGTACTAGTAACAATTGTTATTAAAATGTTTTGTTAAGTAATAAACCTTATACAAAATTTTATACTTCACTAATGTTATGTTTCTACCAAACTTCGTAAATTTGATCATATTTCATCAATTATCTAAAAATTTCTTTATTTTTATTCGTTTTTTTACATTACAATACTCTATTTATATATTCGGATATGTTTAGCGCTTTATCTTAATACTCTAAGATGATTAGATGTAAATGTTTTCATGTTATTTTTATAAAAGGTATACAATGATGAAATTAAACATCATTGTAAGAGCAGGGATAATAACATGAACAAAATAAGAATGGACAAAATGAAGGCACATATTTGACAATCACTCAATTTGCCATTTGCCCATTTCATCTACAATCATATCCCCCACCCTACATCTATTTTGTGCCTGACAATGCAATGTATAAAATACACATTGTATGAAAGAATGGCGTCGAATAATTATGTATATATAATTTATTTTACAGGTTGATTAATTTTCAAGTAAAAAAAATCTTTAGGCCCAATCCGCGGGCTTCTTAGCGTTGGAAGGCTCTGAAGCTTAAGCTTCATTGACTAGATTCGTAGATAGTAGATAGATAGATTCGCCACTGCTTCTTAGACTATATTTGACACATTTCGCGTATTTCGTACGTTTTCCATTCAATAATAACTATTAATATTATTATATACCATTAAATAAAAAAAAAATTCAGTTACTAAATCAAATATAATTAACAATAGTATATTTTGTTATTAAGAGTAAAAGTGTTACTTTGTGTGGCGAGTATCTAATTGCATGCGAGGCACACAGAGACACTTTTACTCTGAATAACACAAGCTATTTTTTCTTCAAATGTAGAAATTTTAAAAAATAAATTACTACTTGACGTTTAATATGTAGGTTACCTGTCAGTTATACATAATTTTTAGTAACTTTATTCTTAGCTTATCTAGTTTTTATAGTGACATTTCGGGCGATATTACAGATTCCTATTGTACAACTTACTTCTTATTGGCTGATTCTACATACGGCGGCGAAAAAAATAAACGACTGCTAGAATAAAAAATTATATTACGGTGGCGAAGAATTTAAACTTCAACCTTGTTAATCACGTCACAGAAGATGTCACTTTCATGACGTTTGAAGAAAAAACTCATTTTGTCACAATATTAATATTATAATCCATGACGTCAAATTACCTGAGTCGTAACATTAGAAGCAAAAAAATTTCATTGTTTTTCTCTATATAAGAAGAAAAATTGTCACGGGCCTAAAAAGGACCTACAAGGACTTTTCATGTGTCAACCACGAACAAGGAAAATGAATAAGAAAACGCATTCATTACCTTTACATTACAATTATTTATTAGTCATTACAATAATAAATAAATTGAATTAATGTTGCTGGATTCCATGCAGATATAATTTTTATAAGAAATCTTCCATAAAGGTGTGTAATGTTTGGCTGGTTTTCCGATAAACAATCCCGCAGAGGTTAGGAGTGCGTTTACGGCGTCACACTATATCATTCCTACATCTGTTGGGCCGCGACATGTTTGTAGGCGTGCGCGGAGTATAATTATCCGTTAATAGCGCGCCACACTCGTTTGCTCTCCACTTTATTCCTCTTCTAACCGCTGCCGCCGTGTACGAACGGGATACAGATATATTATCATTATGACTTCACTCCGCACTCCTAATGCGGATAGGAATTACATCAGTTTCATTCGGTTCAAACGGAGATTTACAGTTTTTAAAACGGGCACTACTTATAGGATTAATAAATGTTGTACTTTTTAGAATAAGTTTGTTATATTTCTTTAGATTTTGGTACCTTAAATATTGAAAGAAGCTTTCAGAACTTATAATTAATCAATAGACAATATTTGGGTTTAAGTTCTGTAAAATTTTATTAATTACAACGTTTCGACAGCTCAGTGCTGCCTTCGTCAGGTAAATAACAAAATATAAAATATAAATAAGTAGTCAAGACAACACGTAACATAGGTAACAAATGAAAACATATAAATGACATTGACATAAAATTAAAAACGGATGACAGGTAACCACGACTTATTTAGTTCAAAGCCTGTATTTAAATTAAAATTCATAGGAGATTTCTTGATTTCAATTGCTTCTCTAATAAGTCTTCTTATCCAGTGATTTTTGTACCTTCCTAATTTAAAATGTTTTCCTTAATTTGTCTTAATTTTATGATCTGTCGTTTGGCTGCCCTAAATTTCAATTGTTTATCGTTTCTGTGTGTTTTGCATATTTGAAAACTTTTATCCTATGTTTAGGGGATTTACCTTTCCTACTTTAAATATTTTTTCTTATGTAGAGGAATCCCCGTTCTTATAAACTTGGTTCATAAAGCAAAACAAGGGATTTTTTTTGGTTTAGTCTATATTGGAAGTGCAACTGAAAGTTAGCCGTGTTTTCCATTTGTGACGTTTTCCACATGTGACTTTATTACTTTTATTTGGCGAGATGGATATTTATGAACGGGAAATTATTACTCTACCGGCACTTTAGGATGAATTTCCAACCCCGAACGTTTCTGAAGCATCTGAGTCAGAAGACGAAGGTGCACAAGACATAATAATTATTCGCAGGTGTCTCAATTACAGAAAAGCTCCAACGGACGACTTCAACTGCTTGAAGAAGGTGCAAATTCTGCAACCGAAAATCAAAATATTCGTGCAAGTTTCGTAGTTCCTGTATTTGTTTGGAACACACAAAACAATGTTGGGTCGACTGTGCGGAAAATTTTGATTAAAAAATTTTCCATCCAATATTTTGTTTGTCAAACTTATGTACACTCATTTTTTTTTACACTTATTCAGCCATATACTTTTCAAATAATGTAATTTGTTTTTATTGTCTTCCGTTTTTTCAATTTATAATTTCTTTTGAAAACTTGCATTACATGTACTTTTTTTAATAAATGGGAACTCCCAAGTTAATGTTTTTTTCACAACTATTTTTACTCCTAGCAGTGCAAAATAAACCAGGTTAACACATGCATACCAGAAACTGGGCATATTAATGTGTTATTAAGGAAAAAAATAAAACATAGTTTGGGTCTGAGAGACCCAACTCGTCGAATGGTGTGCTTCTGAATTCACCCATCAACCGGAGGGATAAATGTGATGTATTGGATATTTAGGAGTAGTAAGGGTCTTATCTTAAAAATTAAAGTAAAAATGTAAATATGACTTCTGTAAATAACATACCCGTATGAAGTTTTATCTTAATGTTGCATATAGAAATATACTCGTACACTAGGTTATACCGCAAATTATAATTACACTGAAGATGAATTCCGAGCTTCAAACAAAAGAAGAGATTTCTTGTACCCTCTCAACAAAAATAAATTGAAAACTGAAATGACTCTTAAATCACTGCTTCACTGTCGTAATCTAAGTATCATTTTTAACAATCTTTTGTCTGTTACTACGCAACAACTATTTGTAATTTTTTCCTAAAAATTGATGGCTCTTATTATATTATGAATATCTTGAGTATTTTTTAACGTGAAACATAGGATTTATCATATCCATGGTTACGTCTTGATATTAATTGACAGCAATGGATACTTACTTGTCTCATTTAAAATGAAACAGAGAAAATGGTTGAATAGAATGGTCTGCTATATCTCTCGATCTTACACATCTTAATTCTTTTTATTAGTGACCTTTAAAATCAATAAATTGTATCTGGGGAAATCTTCAGAATTTAGATAAAATATAACTTCGAATTCAAAACATTTCTCAAAATATTACAATTGCCCAAATATTATCGCATATAATTTTAAAGTTTTATAGCAGATTGAGTCATGCTTAGCAGTCAATGGATGGATTTTTGAAAACTTATTGTTATTTTTATTAATTGTTCATTATTATACTTACTTGTTGGTTAGTTGGTTTAATAGCATTTATTTTGTAATTTTTTATAATATTAAAATTTAATACTTGTGTCAAATTCATTCCATCATGTATTTTATTTTAAATGAGACAAGTAATTATATGAAGTCGTAATCAGGGATGTGATAAATCCCCATGTTTCACGTTCAAAATTGTTCACGGTATTTGGTTGATTTATTTTATGACGTTTTGGACTACGTAGTTTTTTTTAAGTTTTTAGGTGAACATTTCAGTACCTGCTATAATTAAGTAAAAAATAAATCAAATTTCAATATATTGCCATCCTAAAGATTTACTGCGGAAAACCTAAACATTCAAAAGAAACTATACTATCACCGTTAGACTTCGCAGGTGTATCAAAATTAAGTAATAACTTTACAGAATAGGAGTCCTAATGTCTAATACATGTACCACAGAATTGAAATCTATCTTGTCAGTTTTGTAAATGTGATTTTGTAAATCCGAATCTTGACAAACAATTCTAAAATCCATTTCATCTTAAAAACCTAGAAAATATTTATATATTTATTTTATAAAGTAGGAATATAGTATTTCCCAAGAGAAAATTCTAAAGTACATATTCCATTTACATAGACAAAAATCCTAAAGAAGTCTAACGCCAGTGGATCTCATAAATCCGGCTTGGAAACGCAACCAAAGCCTACTGAATTTATAAGCATGGAAACACGATATTTAAATTCGGTGGCGTAAAGCGATACTGTCGTGGCCGTGATCATAGCGAGCCGTGGAGACCACCAGAGAAGATAATGAAGTGTTAATATCAACAAGCAGAGGACTTTACTTTTACACACTTGGGTGGTAACTCTATACCAGAAGCGTTATTTATGAATCAAATGTCCTTTTAATAGTTGACTAATTATGGATTATTTTACCGAAATAAATTACGCTTAGAGGACTTCCTTTTCTAAGCATAATCAGGAATATTAAATAAACATAACTTGTTTCTTTCGAAAATGTAGTGAAAAAAGTTATTAATTATCTTTTATGTCTTACTAGTGTGTTATTGTTTGTAATGACATATAAGGTATATTGTGGTGTATATTATATCCATCGATCACAAATACAGTAATGTGTAGTCGTCGATTGTACAAATTATTATGAGTTGCTGTGGTAATATTAATAACTAACTCATTTTTAAGTAAAGAAAGAAGTAATCACATTCATGGAGTACTTCATAAAAGTCACTAAAAATCTATTAATTGGATTATTAAGAACTTAGACATATTGACATATAGTATTGTGTGCACCATGTATGGAACATTGCTTGATACTAAAAATAATTACGAGTACGATTCTCTAATATGAATAAAATTGAAAATATAGTATTTTTTGGCCCTCTTAAAGTGTAAACATACAACACTCATCTTTGGGATATACGCTGTAGTCTATTTTTTAAAAGAATGATATGCTGGGAAGATTGGACCAGTTTGATATTGTTTTTTGATTGGATAATTCCTTAATATTATCTAATCAGTACACAATATGAAACTGCTCCTATCTTCCCATATATCGTTCTTATAAAAAATAGACTTTAGTTTCGATTTTACGCGACATATTTTAGTTTTTAACAGTTATTAAAAAAATAGTTTGTGTCTACAAAAACGTTGCTACTACAATTTATTGTTCAATTATTTCATAAAAAAAGAGTAATTTGATTAATTTGACTGATTTTGACGTGTCATTGTTTTTCAAATCGTGTTGTTGCAGAGGTTGCAGAACCTACTATAATTTTTTTAAAGCAGCTCGTTTCTTGGTATCTTTTTTTAGAAAATTCAGATAATAATAATGTTTACGTTAGGAATTTGCACATTGCTCAGTTTTAATAACAACTTCGCTTCTCGTAGTGTTCCAATAAAGAACCTCGCGTAAAATACAACCTACAGAACTTATAATATAAAAAAATATTACAGACCACCACATCTAATATGAGATATAATGTAATCATACGGATTTTAATGTTTCGAAATTTAAGTGGACGTCTTCAAATAACGTTTTTTTTCGTGATGTCTGTCGGTTCATATGTCCTGATACACATACAGAGCAAATTAGGTTGAACGAATTTCACTTAGATATCGATGACATTACTTGATTTGGTAAAAATTAGTCAACTAGAAGTGGCAGTTGATTTTGTCATTTTTAGGTTTTTCATGCTCATATTGTAGGAGATAGTTCCATGTGTGTATATTATTTTTTAAAAATAATTTTAATTTTATTCATTTTTTTATTGTGTAGGGATAACTAATTTGTTTTATTATGAAATCATGACATGATTTTTCTCGAATGTACTTCGATTTGTACTTGTACATTACTTACTAAAAAAAATATTATTGAATTTTAGGGAAATCCGATGTTTAGGTTATGTAGATTACAAGTATTAATTTTAGAAATTTGGACATAGTTGTTTTCTGAAACAATGACTATGTACTTTAAATACTGTAACAACGTAATTTTCAAATGTAATTTAACAAATTTATATAATTGCCGTTGATGGACTAATTTTGCTCGAAACGTCCGTTTTTAATAATATTTAAAAACTCAGGAACCTAAAGGCCTCCGTATTAAACTATATAACCTAAATATCGGAGTTCCCAAAAATTCAACAATAATTTTTTTGTAAGTCCTCCATATTAATCTACATAAAATAATGAATACATTTTTCCTTGAGCAACAATCAGCACAACATGTGAAAGAGAAACAAAAGTAGTAACATCTTTTTGGTAAATAAAAGCGTATGACAATGATAAACCGCTTTCTAGCAGATGTGATATCCCATAGCAGTAATATTGAAAATTTAAAATAATTCCAAACAATATACTCCATTTAACCCTAAAACAAATTTACAGCATGAAAACCTCATTTTTCAAACAATCATACAGACTGACAAATTGTTAATTATGCCCATATATTATATTGTAATTAACGCTGTAATGAACAATAGGAACCAATACAGTGACAGTATTTACAAACACGAGACATTAATCTTACCTGAGTACCTGGCAAGTAACAGATTTATAGTTTCTATTTAAGTAAAATAATAGTTTCATTAATTGCATTATTAATATTGTAGGAAAAGTTGAGAAACCTGAAACACGTTTCGTAATTTGGCAGGAGAGGTACCGGAACGGCAAGCAGACAGACTGTTAATTTACGATCTTGGCCGCTGGATCACACAAACACACCTACTATATTGGCTCTGCGGTCTTTCCACTTTTTCTTTGCTTATATTTACATAGTGATTCAAATTTTCACAAACTAATATTATGAAATACTTCGATGACTAACTACTTCTGTTATTCTTTATACGTATCTTAATTTATAATCTATTTGGTTTAATAATGCACAGTAGCTTGATGTAGGGTAAACATACCACCACTTGGTGATTGGTGGTCTCATAATTGGAATTGAACTGAATACCTTCGACTCCGGAATTCTAACTCCATAACTATGAATCGACCGAAAAATTTTTTTTTTGTAAATTTTATCGAATTATTCTATTAAAATAAAGCCTAGGCTCCAGTGGCGTGCAGACAATATGTGCAAGGAGAGCGTTGCAGACCCTAAAAAAAAAACGGAAAAATATTAATTTTATTACTAACACTTATTTATAATAACAATAATTTAATTTTTTATAAAAATATAATCATTTTATTGCAGGAGAAAT
Source organism: Stenolophus ochropezus (assembly GCA_035578165.1). Classification (NCBI taxonomy): domain Eukaryota; kingdom Metazoa; phylum Arthropoda; class Insecta; order Coleoptera; family Carabidae; genus Stenolophus; species Stenolophus ochropezus. Next base: position 24,833,838 of record JAQOWZ010000003.1, on the reverse strand, counting down.
ATATAACTCGAGCGCGTAGGCCGAGTGCAATCATCCCTTATGCACAGTTAGCGCAGCTCATACGTTAGGAGCAGTTAAATAAATAAAAACATAATAGTAATTTAGATTTTTCGAAAAAGTCCTAAAATTTACCACAAACTTGTCGGCTTTTATAATAGTTATTTACGTTTCCAGCTGTGTAAGTTAATCTTTACAGGGCGAGCTGGAAATTATTGAGGCGAGTGACGAAGAAGCGTACTCTCATAATCCAGTGAGCCCAGTAAATAAAATTTTGCGTCCAATAATACCAAATGTTGTGAAATGAGGAGTGAAATATTTGACAAAATCATTTGTATTTTGTCATTTATTCTTCATATTTTTCTAATAAGAAACTTTCTAATAAAAGGCTCCATTGCTGAGTGGATAAGACGATGGATTTATAATATGAATTTGCTACATAATTCTGGTTCGAGTCCACCGCGATTCGAATATTTCTTTTATAATTTAATTTCTTTTATGAACTGAGCCTCTTAAAATTGTATAAAAATGTAAGTATTTTATTAATATACGCTGATATAATATAATAGGAATATTTTAGTTTTTTTTTTGTACGGCCAAATTTGCCTTGATTTCTTCGAAAAAACATAGGCAAAACATGTGTACATTTTTCAAAAAAATAAAAAAAATGGGAATTTCTAGATTCAAATTTTCTATTAATATAACACGTGAATAGGGTTAACGAAATAATTATCATTCTTTTTACTACTAAAAAATCAAGCCCAAACTTCAAATAAGGCATATGACAAAAAGAATGATAAATATAGAAAACCCCATTCTAGACAAAATTTAATCAATGCTTTATATAACAAAGCGTTTAAATTTTAATTTTAGAGATCTTCTGCTTAATAGTAACTGAGTTATACCTTTTGCATTATTCATCAAAAATTCGATATGCGATTTTAAGCGTTTAATATTATACATGCTTAGTTATTTATCATCCTATTTACAAGATCCGTAGTTTTTGCAACATTGTAAAGCAATGTATTAGCAATAGAACGTTAAAATTCCCATAAACAGGTACATAATTTAAACCTTAAAAAATGTAATACTCTCATTTGTAGCAGCAAGAAGTAAAGAACTCCGCTAAATTAGTTTTGCAGAATAATATAATAACAGAAATTAAGTTCGCATAAATGACACAAAATTGTCATCTTGGGCACAGATTCCCTCAACTACTTGTTCCATTACGCTGGTCTGTATTTAAAGCACAATCTCGCTCTACTGTTCAAGATGCATCTTACAACTATACGCCCTCTAGTTACTCATAAAAAATGGTGAATGAAAATAAGCAGCGAGTAGCTCTAGGGGGAGTATTAAAATAATAAGTATGCAGCCGTGCTCGGAATAATAATAATCAAAATGTAATCAACGGGCGGACTAGAGCGGACGACAAGAGGATTCGCGAGCAAGGACGACGGCAGCGGCGGGAGGAAATCGCTCCCTCCCGATTCGCCCTAACTTTAATAAACAAAGGACCCCATATTGGTGTCCGATAGGACAGGCAGCAACAATGTAAAAATCCAACCACGGACCTGTGTTCCTCGAGTCAATCCGGGATTCAATGTTGATTGAAAAAGTTTTTAATAACCCCAGAATTGGAAAACTAGTATTCTAAATATTAATTAACTTAATTTTCATCACATTTCCACAGAATAGGTGTATACAGAAACGACAGTAAGACAGAGAAGCGAAAATTAGAGAGAGATGGGGAAGGTGCACAAATTAGAGAGGTAAGGAAAGAGCACAAATTTAAAGGTCTACACAATGTTTCAAGGTCATAGAACTGACTAGCGGAACATGAAAGATACCGACACGGAGTGTCGCTTCTGTGTGTAATTATTCTGTAACATTACTGTAATTGTTACTATTTTTGAAAGTCATTGTTTTTCATCATTTGTAGCGCCCTGAAGAAGATTTTTGTGAAATCGAAACGTTTCCATCACAAACAGTGGATCATCATATTCCTTCCATAATTGTTAGTGTTTCTTTTAAACTACTTTGATTAATTTTCGAAAAGGATCTCACTACTGAGTCAACCAAAACAGAGATGGTAAGAAAAATGTATGTAACATGAAATTTCACTGAAACTACTACATACAGAACATTGTTTTTATTGAAGTCTATTCAGTTAAATTCTCTAGTGAAATTAACTTTAGATAAATCATATTGAAACAATTTAAGACAGGAATATATTAGGTGGCTGACGTCGACTCGTTCTATCGTCACATACTTCATAATTGGACCACACACATAACATTCGAAAGGCAGCGCACGAGTCGGCCGGAGCTTGAGAAAATTCTCCCGATTTACAACTGCACACAAGTCTGTAGAGACTATGAACACACAAGACGACATTTTGTCTACTCACAAAAATATACAATACTGTGTTTTAGGGAAAAATTAAAATATTTTTGAAACTTTAGGCTGAATTAAAATAAAAATATTTTTTTGAGGTGTGTCCGGGCTGGCCATTGAACATGCGGAAACCGATAGTTACGTCACTAAAAAGCTAGAAAAATAAAATATTCATATGTACAATATATACCCCGCAGTTGACCCTCATGTCATCAATCGTAACCATGTGATTGAAATTCCTAAGTAAATAACCGATGTCGAAAAAGTGTGCCATGAGTTCTTGTCTCCATAGGTCATACAGTCAATACAGAATATTACCTAAAAGTTGCGACAAGCAATCTGCAGAAACGCCCAAGTATGTGAACAACAACTCAAGAAAATAGCATCATGACAATACCCCTGTTTACACTGCACTGACTAACATTGTTATAATTCCTCAGCATCCGTATTCGCCGAGTTAGGCCCTTTGTGACTTCTTCGTATTCTGGAAAAAGGACGATGTTTTACAAACAATAAAACGATAAGGACAAAATCGCTGAGGAAGCTAAATGCAAGATTGGAAAAAGCGCTGGTACATGTGTATTATATTCCATGAGAACTATTTTAAAGATAACATGCATGATCAAAGTTTAAAAGTGAAATCACATAATAAGACGAGTGTCATTATTTGAAAGTGAATTGTGCTCAATTTAGGAAAAGCATTATTAGGGATGCGATAAACCTAGGTTCTAATATAAAACAACAATAATCCATACAGGTCTTGAGATAAGCCGTCATCAAGAGTTAAAAAAGAGATCCAACCAGAAAAAGATTCGAAATGTCCATCGGCCGTCTAATGAAGTAAATTCGAGATATATGGAGAATTTAAGCCGAAATAAACGACCGTAAGCAGCTAACCACAGCCTGGGGTATTATCAAATAATAAACATCCAAAAGGAACCTATGATAAAAGTAGTTTTCTGGTATTATAGAAAAAATATATAAATTTACTACACGAAAACATAATAAGGGATAACTATTAGACCTTTGACCGCAGTCAACGTGTTAATTATTCTAGTAACTATTGGATTTTTATTATTTTGAATACTCATCTTAAAAAATGTCGAAACGGCCTGTAGCCACCCAAATAAAATTGGCTGGCGAAGTATTGAAGAAACCTAAACCAAGGCAGTCTTAAGAAGATAGGACATATGAGACAAATGTCAAAAAATTAATAAAGAGTCAAACAGAATCTAAACCAGGATAGACGTGTTCCCACAGGGACGATTCAGGCAATTTAGATAAAGAAGCAACAGTCCCCTTTCTCCGGCACAACTCAGCACGGCACAGCGTGAGTGAGTGGCGCTAGGACAATTACGGCGTGGCGGCTGCTGATGCACGCAGTGCGTAGACGTGGGCGTGAGCCACTGAAACGCTCTGTTACCTCCACCTCACCGGACGCTAAGCCTACGACAAACACCAGTGCATTTACGGGCTATTACACAACACACTACGCATCTATTACTACGACTAGATTATACGGCATGCTAAGTTCTAAAACTTTATTAACGAATTTTTATAACGTTGATGGAATTTAAATTGTAAAAACAGAAGAATGGATCGACTTTTTGTAAGCAATTTTATAAAAGGTCCAATAACACTTCTATTATGAATTTTACTGATGCTTGTTGTCAGCCTAAAGCCTCTACAACCAGGTTTGAGAAAAAACAAACATATCTAGGTTTTTTTAAAAAAAAAATCCGGATTTTATTAGAAACGACAAAATATGTGAATTATTTATATTTATTTTGAATTATTTTAGATATCAATAGTTCACATTAATATCCGAAAATTAATTATTCAATAATTTTAACACGAAATACAAGTATTAATACGGTTAAATATTTTTTTCTACTTTCATATAGTGGCCGGTATTAGCTTGTATGTTATATTATGTGTATCTTATAATAATAGTTTACTTTTTGGTTGCACCGAATACATTTTTTTTTATAAATATGAGTTTTTTAAGGATTGTTTTAAATAGGTTTTTTAAAAAAAAACCCTGTCTACAACAGATTTAGAGTGTATTTGAGCCAAATGAATCATAACTGCTCGTCGTATTAATTTTCGGACAAAAACTTTAATTAATTTTGGTCCGCAAATAATGTTTGACCGGAACATTTCGTTCGCAATGCCCATCGGTATACATCTTTCAATTTATTTACTTTTTTTTTAAATATTTACACAATTTTTACTTTTTGGGACACATTTAAATAACTACTTATGTTTTTCTTCTGATATGTGATAATGAAATTGATAAAGTACCATTTAATTTTTTTATTATAATTTGTATTTTTTATGCTTGATAAATGTAAATCGTAGTTTGAATCATATGTTTTAAATCAAACCAACCCTAGTTTTGAGATGTTGATGATAATAATAATTGCAATAATAAAAATTGCTTACAAAAACGTTATTTACTGCAATTTATCGTAAATATTAGAGAAATACAAATTGCCATCTTAAAAAAAAATAATTTTAATAGACTTGTCTTGTCTATTTGCTTGCCTCGGCCACAGATAACCTCAGCTAACAAATTCAGTCTGCGTTATAATATGCACTTTTTCGTCCTCGATATAAATAAGTGTTATATAAATATTTATTACTTAAAAACTAAAACTACAAATTCTTTATTAATACAAATGAAATGTACACAGTTAATGTAAATAGCTTATTAACGATCGGATAGAATTCATATTTCTTAATATTTTAAAAACTAGTAAGTTAAAGTTATAAAAAGAAAATTAACATGCTTAAAAACTTTTCAATTCCAATTATCTCTGTTGCATAAACTAAATATTAAAATCACCAACATAGTTACTCGGTAAAGTAGATTAAAATTCTTGTTTTTATTCCCTTGGATCATCACTGAAAAAGTGTTTATTGTCTCAAGAAAGGTATGACTAATGGGGAAAAACAAACTTGTTACGTATAAGTGATTAACTTTCTCTTCGCATCGAACAATTGTTCAGTTCTCTATTTAATAACAGCTGAATACATAAGTAATTTGTCGATAATTGAACGGGACTTGAGGATTCAATTGCAATAAAAACACGATTTAATAGAAAGTTAAGTAAACATATTTTAAAGCAAAAACATCTGCTAGGTTTGCCAATTTGGATAAAGAAAAACTAATACATGACTTAATTTAGGAGATTTCTCCAATTTATTTTAATTGAGCTACAGTTCAAATAATTGGAAAAGTGTCAATAACGCAAATTAAAAAATGTTACATTCTTATAACTTCTAAATGACACAACGTTACTAATTTGAGTACGATCTAAGTACCCAAAGTACTTATGACAAGTTTTACATATAAAGTTGTAGTTTAAACTAATGAAACTGCCAACACACAATATGAAGAAGAAAATAATTTAGTTTCTGTTAATATCGTTCCTGATTAAATAAAATTTCGTTTCCGTTCGAACGAAAAAATTTTTTTTTTTATTTCGTTTGTGAGATTTTTAGATACTTATTTTTAACTGTTTTATTTATTATCATTACAATAATTATATTGCTGGATACGATCATAAAAAGAGACCAATAAAAATTATGGACTTTTCATTGTTTTTAATAATTTAAATTAAGACAGGTAGGCAAATTATCGTACGACAAAAATATGAACTAACTTGACATATTACGTACGTAGGTTTGATCTCTGTTTATAATAGGTATTTGCAGCAGAACTTAAAGATTTAAGGATCAACCAGTGACGGTTTTGAGGGGGGGGAGGGGCGACTGGGTGATCCCTCTCCTTGAATGGGTAATATTAGTACATAAATAATTAACAATATTAATAACGCTATTTGCAAGTATAACTATGAGACTGCGACCGAACGTGGCTTTTCTATATTAAGGATATTAAAACTCCTTAAAGGAGTTAGGTTCGAAAAAAATTTTGACGATTCGCATCAATAAAAAAAATGTTTCTAAATATGAATATACTTATTCTATTATGTATAGAATTTTAATTTTAGTAATTTTTTTGAATTTAATGATTGAATTCAATTTTGTGGTGAACATTATTATATATTTTATTGTTTACGATTACCTAAAAGAAAATCACACCGACCCCCCTCCCTTAGACAAGTTTCTATGGGACCAACTCAAGGAAATCTACAAATATAAAATTATTAATATAATCACATGTACTTATATTATTATATATTAAAACAGTATTAATTAATAACCTGCATTGTTAGTTTTAATTAATTATTATTAATTATAGTTTACTAATATTGCTATAATTTAGACATTAAATTATCTTAACCCGATTTAATAACTAAGTAGAAATTATCCCTTTGCTCTTTAATAATTAAAACCCTATCAAATATTCAGTAGTTTCAGGTAGAAATTTGTGCATTAAATATTAATATATCATAATTGTTTAAGATACATTTTAATGTAGAATCTGAGGTGCCGTGAAACATCTGCACATTAATATGAATTTTGTTTATAATAACCAAGTAATCTGTTGAAATTAAAGCACGCGTGTAACGTTTTCGCATTTATCAATGTCATTACCGCGCGATTTGCCTAAAAGCTCAGATACAACCCTGGTTATTAATTTCATTGGCCAATAAAACCGATACGCAGCTGCAGTTTTATTTCAAATTCAAATCTTTAGATACCGACCACACGACGTGGTATAATTTTTATAATTGAGATTTAATCTAAACGGCAGTAGTGTTTAAAATAATTATTTGCCTGCATATTTGATGCGAATTAAATTGAGCCGAATAATAAAATGGATTATAAACTTCGTATGCTGAATATTATAACAGTGGTTTTATTTTTGTTTTTTAATTAATAAAAACAGAATTTAGGACAGTAAGTAGATGTGCAGAAAATGAGTTAAAAAATAAAATAGAACATATATAGAACAATTATTATGGAAAAAATGTACGGAAATAAATAGATAATCAAATTTATGAATAAAAACAAGTAATTAGAATTATTACCTGAAAATAAAAGGTTAGTGTTGATGGCAGAAGTTCTACAAGCAAGTATCCGCCATATTTTCGAGAAATGATGTTACGCAGTACAGTTAAAAACTCAACTTTAAATGAATAAAGCAATAAAACTGGACAAAAATTTAAAAATCTATCATTAGAGAGTCTTAATACGAAGTGCCAACAATTTGTCAGTGTTTTACTTATTTTGAAAATGTTTTAAGAAGATTCTAACGGTATGATTAAATAGAATTTTGGCGTATTTCAAAGGCTTAATCCCTTTAAGGGCAAATAAATTAGAGCATATTATAAATATAATAATTTGTAGAAATATTAAAAAAACTCAGAGGATATTGTAATACCTTCTGTAACAATAATTTTTTTCGCATTTTTAATAAATAACTTTATTTCTAAATTCGAAATTATTTAGTAAAGTAGTACTCATAGCAACCATTACTGCAGAGCAATGAATTTTACAAACAATTACTAATATTAGGAAATTTATTGATTCTTTATTATGTAAAATTTCTTCTATCATCTGATTTTTTTCACAAATGCCAATTACAATTTTTTCGTTTGCTTATAATGCGGTTTTGTTGTTGTTGTTAGTACGACTAGCCTCGTATTTATTTATTTTTAAATATTTGTAATTTTTAAAATGTTATTGTTAATTTTTCTAATACCTCCTAGAAAATACGAAAATGTAGTATAAATAACATGTTTAGAAAAGTGGTTTTACTTCAGTCGCTGTGTCAAATAGTCATGCAGTCATACTTATTCGGTAAAAGTGTTTATTTTCTAAAATAAGAGTGTAATGTACTACTTATTGCAATTTAAAATCCCGGGTAAATCATACTGATAAGATAAATTCCCAGTTGGCTTTACGGACGAAAAGTAAACACCTTCAAAATAGTACTAGTTTTCGTCTAAAAATTAGTCGTTAAACATTCTTTTTTTCAGAGTTCGACTGACAATTATTATTTTTTTTTATAATGAAAATATCACTAACTTAAATATCTAAGGAAAATTTTATTATATAAATGTTAAATGTTTAATCCATATCCTTTTAAATTCATATTACATTTTAATAAATGAATAAAAGGTATATTATATTAATTGAAATTAAACTTTACATAATTGTGAATAAAACGGTCGCCATCATTCTCCATTATGTAACCACTTTGGAAATCATACAAGAATTTGAATAATTTCACCCGCACATAGTTCTCATCACTCATGCAAATAATACAAATCACTGCAGCAAAACAACGCCGAGCTGAGAATGACAGAATCTCACAAAAGGACGAGCTCATTTCTGTACAAATTACCAGCAGCACGGAGCATTCAAACAGAAGTCAAAACAAAACCACGAGGATGAACGTCGCGTTGTCAGGCCGTATTACCTACTCCTACTATACGTAATTGCGGTCATTTACAACGTCAGGTCTAACGTCCCGCGCAGGTGTATGCGCGCAGTAACACGCAGTAACACGCAGGGATTAGCCAGGAGGTACGGTAATGAAAGTGTTTAGTCTACTGTCCAACCAATTCACAGACAAAAACATATCATTATCCAGAGATGTTTAGATTTCGTAATTGAGGTTGTGAGGTTGTGTCCATGTGGTGTCACGAAGATGTTTAGTGTACGTTTGAATTACCGGGTTGTCGGCATGGAGACAACGTGGAATTAGTAAGCCAAATAGTTGGAATTCGTACGGAAATGTCTTTAAGGGTGCCGGTAGGATTTATTCGGAGGGTGTACTCAGACGAAAAAAAAAACAGATTCATAGTTTTTCTCTATTTTACTGTTGTTTTATGTTTTTTTATATAAATTTCAGCAGAAACTAAGCTGTCTTATTCATAACGTATATAAATAAATTGAAAAAAATAAGTAATTAACATTTTTTAAGTAAATTGTATCAAAATGATATGAAGCATGAGAAGATGAAGTTTAAATACACTATAGTATCACAGTTCTGACTTAACTATATTACATTCATCTTACGTCTATGTTAATTATTATCACACGAGATACGAAATTATATTTTATTGTTTTAGTTTTATATAAAAATATTATCAAATTAACCAGATATAATTAATTCTACAACTGTTTTTGAACCTTTTTATTTCCTTGCACGATGTAAAGATTGTAATCGAAAAAATTTCGGTTTTCAAATTTCAACGGAAATAGATATTTTGACCATTCCTTATTTCATTTTGACTAACCTCCTTTTTCATTGCATCGGCAGTGCCAAAAGGACACTTTGCTCGTAGTACTTTTTTGACTTTTTTGTGTCTTTTTGGTTTCAGTCGGCCTTTTCAAAGGGCAGCTTACTTTAGGCAGAAACTTAATTTTAATTTTTATAGGAAATATTTGATAATAATTTGACATTTACAACTGTCAGAATATATTTCGTGAGAAATTTGTACGAAATAAATAAAAACCACATCTCTTTCTTTGCAACTTTTTGAGCGATTAAAATAATTTTGTTTAATTTAATAAGAAATAGTGATAAACATTTTAATAAAATTTTCAAAAGATGATCCCTTTCGATCACGGTAAATCGAACATATGAAACGAATGGAAGATGAAATATGATTAGTCGTAGAATGATCTCATTTTCAAGAAAAATAAGTTTAACTAAAAATGTATATAATTTAGTGCAAAAGGAAGTAATGTGGTTTCCACATTAGATTTTTTCTTTTTAAAAGCCAGAAGGGTGCAAGTGCGCCTGCTGTCATGATCACGACTGCTGCGCAACAAGCAGAAGTGTGGTATGAAAAAATGAAAAGTAAAATTCAAGTCACGAATATTCGTCAATTCCTCGAAATTTAAACATAAACTTGAAGAAAATTGACATATATGGTATTTAAGCAAGGCTTATTTAGACGTAAAATTACTGTGGCAATTTACACAAGTAAAAATTGTCAGTGTAATTCGAATATGATTTGTTCAGTCACCAAAACATTTTGATTAATTGGATGACAGATTAAGAGTAATATAATTGTCATACACATAGTTCATAAAAACATGAAGCTACTTGACATGACTTGAAAATCAAGCTTGTTTCTGTTAGGCCCTGTTCCTTTTGAGAATGGATTGATGACGTTTTATTATATACTTGAATGTGCGTATGTGCGTAAATATTTCAAGAACTTGTATTTAATTACTGAAACGTATTTTATATTTAGATTACTTTTCATCGCAAATGAATAGTAGGCTTTGCTTAATATCAAGCACTTCTTTAAGGTTTTCAGTTAAAACAACAAACCATAAATACAGGACAAAGCGCATAGTAGGCTGTGCAGCAAAGCCAAGAATGCGTTTGATATTAACCTCGCACTTTGTATATTCCGAAACAATGTGATTTAAGTGCTGGGATCTGCGACATGGAACAAATGACACTGTTTATTCAAGATGATGCCGTTGACGGGGCAGATTTACGTTTCGTTTGTCCGTGAACATAACCTCATTCAATTGCAAATCCTCGCGGAATCAAATAAATATTATTGTTGGAATAATATCGCAAATACTGCGTCCACTGACAAGATATTTATGACGCACAATAAACAATAATGATTCATACAAATTTTACGGTTTCTCTATGAACTATTTTCTTTGTATATACAACAAAAATAAATACTTATATTTAACAACGGGTAAATAAAACGCTAGAATTATAATAATTTAAACAAAAAATAATTCCAAACACATTTTTTTCTAATTTTCACATAAAATTGTCGCTCTTCAAAATTGCCGTTTCGAAACGCAACACTTTTCAAACTAGCTAAAAAATAAAAAAAATCTTCCCTGGGTGATAAAAAGTGGATTTTTTAATAACTGGTTATAAAAAGTGTTTTGTTTCAAACCGACAATCAATTTTGAAAAATGACAGTTTATATATCAAAATCAGCAAAAGTATTAGAATTAAAATGTTATCAAAATAAGAAAAATCTTGTATAAAACATGTTAGAAAATGTAATTTTTTGCTACTTGTGTTACTTGCGGAGTCTCATTTCGTACCATTACACAAAATGATGCATTTTCTAACTTGTTAAATAAATAGCTATTTTTAGTCTATTTTTTTTAATAATAAAGTAGAGAAAATAGAACTTATTTGATTTCGTTTTTTGATAGGATTGAATTTGATTTTTAGAAGAAAGATATATTTTAGGAAAGTTTCCGAAAATATGCAAGTAATAAGAATAATAGTTTCTTATTCTTATCACTTTATTTTAAACCATAGGGAAGATCAAGAATAAAATTTCTCCTCGTCAATATCTTCGAGGTAATGATGAAGATAAATCTATGGAAACATCAATTTCTACTTCAGAAGGTTAGCAAATTTTATTATATTTGCTCTCATCTAACTCAGTGATGTACATATTAGTTACTTTTAAGTATTTGTAAACTCCCGTTATTTTAGGTAGATTACTGATTACTCTATATTCGTTACAAATACTCGTTTGGTTTGAGTTCACATGTCGTTATTTGTTACTAAAAATGTTCGGATACTTAATGCCAACATAGGGATTTTAATTTTTAACTAAAAATTGACTTAAACATATCATTGGATTTGTAATTTTATGTAGATTCCAAATATGTAAAAATATATGTGTTCCATTTAAAATAAGAAAGCTGGGTACATTATCTTGAGAACCTCTGGTTTTAAAAAAATATTTATCTCATTTTAATAGTTTTGTAAAATGGAGATAGTTTGTAAATTTAACCGACCCCGTAGCTCTTATAGTTCTCGAGATAGCAATGGTGGACCATTTAAAAAGTACACTGTATAATGTTAAGTGAAATGATTTTTATTGTAATATTGATATGACCTACTTATCTATTACGGTTAAATATAAAATAGGCTGTAATTATACATTAAACACTAGAGATATATTTTACAAAATCATTTCGTGAGAAGTGTTATTTTAATATTTGTATATCCTTCACAACCAAATAAGGTTTTACGAAATACATTTTTTCTCACTGAAGGTGTGTCTAAGTTTATAATGTAGATGTCAGTACTGACAAATTCATGTCGAAATATTTTGATAACCAATAAATTGATTCCATTTTAGTCAGTGTTTACTTTTACGTAAAAAATAAATTACACTTTTTATATTTTAATGAGCATGAAAGTACCTGCATTTTTATTTTTCAATATTGCAAATTAATAGAAAAACAGAACGAAAGGTTAGATAAATCTTATAAAGTAACGCACAAAAAACTTTATTTATAAAAAATGTAACATATTGATCAATGTAATTTGATTCTAATTTTTTATTCATTGATTCAACAAATGTTACTTTCTATATAAGAATGGATTGAGTGAAAATATCGATTTGGCTAGCATAGCAAAATGTGGAAACATAATCATTTACTTTATTTTTTAAAAAGAAAATTGTATTTAAAAATTCTTCTACAGGAAAGTCCTTATATTACTTAAGCTTAGTTAAGTCAGCAAGTATACAACATTGGCTATAATAAATCAAAAATAGTTATTTTAACTAACGTTTTACATTTCCAACAAAATAAAATTAAAAATTTTGTCATAATGGAATGCTAAAATATTTAAGTTGGCATCCCTACATGCAAAGAGATTGTGTATAATTTTGTGTGCTGTAATACTAGTCATAATGGGACGGAGGCGTGAAAAATATATTTTAGTATTCTAATAGCAATACGTAATGTCCAATATACCTAATAAATAATAATATGAAAATTTAGTTACATATTTTACAGATAAATATTTATAAACAGTTATTAAATTGAAAATAATGACAAAGAAAAGTAAAAAACTGAGGAATCTATATAAGTACTATTAATTGGATTTCAAATGCACAGAAGTATCACAACATTGATACATAATTCATAATCGACAGAAAATAATTAATTCAGTTTGTATTACGAGTAATTTGAAATATGTTTGACTAAGTGACATTAACTTCCACTTCAAGATTAACTTGTCTCTGCCTGTAATCTAGAACGTCTCATAACATCTAAGAATATTTACGCTTATTGCTTGCGTAGATCTCATGAAATTACATATCCCTCTTCCGATAATTATTTCCAAATGAAAAATAATTGAGACCTTTATTAAACAAACCATCACAACATCGGGATATACGACCGTAAAATTGTGTAATAACCAAACATAAAATTCAATCTTTACAACAAATAATCGTTTATGATCGTTATGTACCTACGCAGTGATATAATTGATAACATTCGTGGCAACAATTTATAATTGGAATAATTAGCAAGTTGCTAATTAGTTCGGGTAATAATTTTTAATCAAGGCCCGCAGTAAAAGTAGCAAAGCTATTGCAGTAAGTTTACGGCGTGGGCATCCGATTGTGATAAAGCTATCATCGAGCTTCTTTACGATGCTGCCATCTTTGTGCTCGCCGGCAAAACAAACAAAAACAATGACAGAAGCCGCGCTAGCATTAACTTGTTGAGGAATTAATCTACAAAATTATGAATGCCCACTAGAAAAAGCAGCATTATGGTAAACCTGCATTTAATTAAAACTCACTTTACTTTATACATACTTTAAGTCTAAGTAAATACACTGCGAGCTTTACATTCATACATAAATTATGCAAAAGTAAATTTTATAACTTGCCTTTTAATAGTCTTCAAAGCAAAGAGTACTTTTCCTACTCCACAAATACGAGTGCATTTAATTTGAAAGTTTCTCTACAAAATGTCGCAAAATCGTATTTATTTTGTAGTGTACATACTAGACTTTTAAAGTAGGTATTTATCGTAAATAAATGGCCAAGAACATAAACATGAAAACGAGTAGTTTTTTGGACAAATACAGATGATAATTTTATTATTTATATGCAGGATTTTGCACCATATGAGTATACAAATTTTTGTTATATATTTTTATAATGTCATATTAGTCTCATGCATACCTATATATTGCGCGGGGCCGTCCCGGATTTCAGAAAAATTTTATGCACTACTGGCTAAGGGGGGGGGCAAAGTGATAGATAAAGGATACAATTTGAAAGTTTAATTCGATTACTACAAGAGAATTTCGTTTACTTACTATTATTAAAATCTTCCAGGTTCTTAATTTTTTTGAGTCCCTAGGCAAGGGCTGCTACCCCTTCCTGCTCTCCCTTGCCGACGCCTTTGTTTGATTGTGTGGCTCGAGTGGCAGATCTACCGTGAAGCTAATGAAACTTTCAGGGCTCTCAACTCTTAGGGGCCCTCAGACTCGGCCCAATTTTTTTTTAATTGAAAATTAATACTACTGTAAGATAAAATAGGATATACATAAGTATTTCATCAAAGGTTTATTTTATACATTTTATTGGCCAAGTATATACTATAGAGTGGGATATATAAAAATTATCAAAACAGTCTATGCAGATATAACAGGAAACTCTAGTGGCTCTGTCAAATACGTCCCTTCATTTTGTCAATTCACATTTTTTAATATCATATTATCTAGTGTTTCATGAGAGTCTTGTATTTTTCTTGGAATTGCTCAGTTTTGCAAAAAATGCAAGAGAAGAACAAAACAGGTGCTATAAATTTCAAAGAAAGACAAGACAAGAAATTGTCTTGTAAGAAATGTGCAAGAATAGCAAGATTTTTTAATTCTTGTATTCTTGCGGTTTTTTTTTACTAATTTGAAATTTAGATTTATTATATTTTCCTATCTTATAAATATTTATCAATGATTATGAAAATAATGAAGCAAATATTTTTTAATGCAGCAACATTAATATATGAATATGCTGCTTTTCATATATAATTAAGCTGCAACAAAAAATTACATTACTGATTTTTAATAGACTTTCAATCATTTAGTTACATTTGGATAAATTTAAACTAATTGGCCAATGCTATACAAATCTGTAAATTTTACAGTTCTGTAAATCTATAAATGATGAAAAAAATCGCAACGAAAGCAGCTACTCTTATGTTACTTTAAAGTCGTCAACAAAAATAGACGCGATTGTCAGTTTTTTACAGATTTACAGATATGTAAGAGTTACAGATTTGTTCAGAATTTCTCTATTAGTTTACAATTATCCAAATGTTACTAACTGTTTGAAATTTTATTAAAATCAGTAATGTATTTTTTTGCTTAATCCGTGTTTCATTTACTCGGAGCCCCTTCTCTATGAAAAAAAATCAAAGCCTCTAAAATAATTTGCTCGGGTTTGGTAGATGTCCAACATATATTGGAAAATTATAAAACGTTCAGACGAAGAAAAAAAAACAATATGAAAACTAATCCGAAAAGTAGTGTGAAGAAAAATTGAGACCAATTCAGGCAAATTAAATCAATGCAGCAAATACAACAACAATACTAATTTTTATTTATTTCCCATTGCGCTTAATTCCAGTTGAAGAACGTTAACCAAATGAGGAACCGCTGCCAGTCCATTACGTCTTCAAATAAAATTGCTATTACAACTAAACAAGACATTGAGCGTCAGTTAGTTGACACAATCTAATTTTCTCCTCAGGTAATTACCAATGATTTAGAAAGGAATCAATTATGTTAACAAATTCTTCGGACGATAAAAAACGTCAAAACAGAAAAAAGCAGGCTACATCTTTGTTACTGGTTTTTCACATACGCGGTAAAAAAGTAATAAAAGTTAGACGTCGGCTTTGAGTTACTCCGATGGCGGCAATAATATATAACTGATTTTCTTTGGAAAGTTAATTAAGATATTTCATGGTATATTGCGAATCGATGTATGGGATACGGTTTTTATGGGACAGGAACGCCCTTAGCGTGTACGCATACGATTACTTACTATATGCGAAAATCATCAGCAGTACATGCGCTACCTACTAACTTCTCGTGTTATTTTGCATATTATTCAAAAGATGTAACCGAAAAAACACTTTTAAATTTTATATTGAACTCTATAAATTACGGGCTGTCGTGGCTTAGTTGAAAACGCCAAGTTTACCCTAATTTAAATAAAATTTTATAAATTAATACATTTCATCAGAAATTTATTTTTTACAAAACAATTTTAAATTAATAAATAACTTAATATAATGTTTTAAAGAGAAATTTCTATAAAAGTACCTACACTATTCGAAATCGTACAGGGATATTTTGTTATGTAAAACAAACTAATAAACAATATGTAATAAATGTCACTAATTTTTCAACAAAAATATTGCTAAAATTGATGGAAGTAAATTTCATCGCAAAAAAATGGAAAATTAAAAGAATTAAAGTATACTCGCCTATTCTGGGTTCAGAAAGAACAGAAGCCAACACTTTTAAAGGTGGGCACCGGCCCACCCTGGCCCACCTATAGTTCCGCCACTGGATGTAACAGTCTTGTATAGCGATTGTAATCCGTGCATTACCAGGATATTGGTTAAGTACATCTCCAGTATTCCTTTAGCGATGCCTTAGGTAACTTATTAGACTATGTGCAATTTCAAATTCGGCAGCAACTTTAATTTGCAACATACTAATGGCACTTAATATTTGTTCTTTACGCCTGGTTGTATTAATAAATAAATACAATTATTATCTGCCCCCGCCAAAAATTGAAAATGCAGTACCGCTAACGTTGAGAAATCCTGGTATAGGTACCTACATAACTTTATTAAATATATTTTTTTAATGTTAATATTTCTACAATAGTTTCAGATAATTTGTCTTAATAATTATCACATTATAGTAAAAAAAATATTATTATTTTAAAGATGTTTAATTAAAGATGTAAAGAGAGAAAAGATGCTAATCATTAAAAAGATAAAAGAAAAACATATTAGCACAAAGGATAAGTTTTGTAACGACTGCCAAAACTTTTGCAAAGAAGGTTGCCAGTTTTGCACACTTAATACAGCAGTGCAATAAAATGTCCAGTAATGAGCCATTACGCTCGCATTAATGATAGTTTTATATTTACAAATTGTTAAAAATGCCCATAAAATTATAATTCACCAATTGTAATTCATGTACAGAGTTCTTTAAAAGGAGAAAATTTCGCTTTAATTATAGTAAATATGAGTAAATTATAGTTAATGTGTCTTTTAGTACGGAATTTTTAAATTATTACTTGTTTCTTTGCATTCAAATTAATATATTGCAATAAAGCCAGTTTTTATTTTTTTCGGGCCACCATATGTAATAATGGAGGCATTGTAATCATACCGAATTTGACTACTCTTCTGAGAACCCTTCAACCTCGATTCCAGAATCAGAAGTGTCAATTTCAAAAATGAAAACCAATTATTATCGATTTCAGAATCTGTAGTTTTGGACTTGGAACCGTGATTAAAATACTTGTACATTCGAATAATCGCAACCGGTTCGCACTATTATTCTAGATTTGTCATAGTTTTATAAATAAATTACTTATTAACCATAGAGTGTTTTCCCTTATGTAATAATTATTCCATTTAATAATTTGAATTCATCTAATTCTTGTTCTGGTTGTTTTCTGCCCCTATTATATTAGAAGTTTTTGTTCATAGTTTTATTTTTATGTTCTCAACAAAATATTTTAATTACACTGCTCAAAACCGTATAGAGATATTTCAATAATTAAATATAAAATGAAAAACTCTACATTATACTCGAATATTTCTAACAACGATGTTTCGTATTATCTATTTTCTATTTAATATTATTACCAATGACACGATTTTCTATTGATTTCGTCATCTTGTTAATATTTATTATATTTATCATTTAACATCAGTTTGTGCTGCATTCTTTAACAAATTTTTAGTTGCATTGTAAATTTAAAATCTTCTAATTATGGAAGGACGATATGTATCACGAGAATAAATATTAAGTGTCGTTAGTATGTTGTAAGCTGAGCGACTTCAAATTGAAATTGCTCCCGAATTTGAAGTTGGACTTAGTCTCATAAGTTATTTATGGCATCGCCATAGATACACTAGAGATGTATTTAATCAATATGCTGGTAATGTAAGGATAACAATCGCAATAAAAAACCGTTATATCCAATTTAAGGCTTGACGAAATACAACCTGTACTACTCGCCAACTTCAAAATCAATTGAACTGGACACATGATAGTGTATTTTTGGGGTACATAAGTATGCAAATTTTATAATTAAGCAGACTCATCTCTATTGTTTTTCGATGAATCTAGATATGACATTTACAGTGATTTAAGAAGAATCCTAGTATAGAGGCAGCCAGGTCGTTTAAATCGCTCTAATACATATCAACAAACACATTCATTTGGAGGTGGTTCAATAATGATGTGGATTGACATAAAAATGGGTGATCTCCTTTTGATCCCAGGCAACATAACAAGTTAAATTTACGTTAAATAGGTAATTTAACCTGTCATAGTGCCATATGTATGTGCGGTAGGTGAAAATTTTATTTTGATGGAGGATAATGCACTCCAAATATTGCCCGACTCGTAATGGATAAGTTAAATCATCAACAAATTTCATGGCTACCATGGGCTCTTCAGTCTCCGGATATGAAATTGTTGGGAAATGTTTGGAATATATTGCAGAGAACGGTGAAAAAGGGAAGTGACCAAATTAATACTCACACCTTCTCACAGTTCTACAAAGAAAGTGAAAAGTAATACCACAAGATGTTGACTATTTAATTTTAAGTGTACCCAACCGTATTGGATTAACAATAAATAAATATGGAGGTCGTACTAGATGTTAGAAATTTAATGAGTTCATGTTTGTAAATTTTTTTTAGGTCTTTTTATTTTTGTATTGTTTTAGTTAAATCACATAGTAGTAAATTAAATAGACTTATAAATATATTTGAAAATCAAAAATAATCGTCATACTTGTTTTTCATTTTCATTTTTAATAAATACTTACTTGCATCAACCAATTTTCAAGTTAAGAAAATAGACTTCCATTTTTTTTTACTTAATTATATACTCTGTAGGTATATATTCCTGATCTTCTTACTGTTCTCTATTTCTGTTCTAGTATCTGTCCTAGTTACCAGTAATTTCTATAATTGTTTGAACCCAGATTACGAGTATAATTTAATTCTTGTAATTTTCCAGTTCTTTGCGATTAAATTTACAACCTAATACTTCATTTTTTTATTGTCATACTTGTCTCATATTTAGCAATATTTTTGTTTGAAAATTGGCGACCTTCGCTACATATTGATTATTAGTTTATTTTACATCAATTTTTTTTGGCAATTATAGTAGGTGTCTTTTTGTACATAATAATAAAATGGAAACTTATTAATCATTGCGGTAGATGCACGTTTCAATATACGAGTACATTAACGAAATTGTTTGATTATTGCTCAGAGCCTCATGTTGGCAATAAATCTAGTTTCAAATTAAAATATCTTTAATACTATTACATGTCTATATGCCATTATAAATCTCACGTTTTTGATGAGTTATAAAAATATTAAATACGTAAAGACAAATGCAGAGTAATTAAAACAACCTGGAAGCTCAACAAAGGAACTGAAATTCGTAGACACAACAATTACAGTAATAAAACATTCAAAAATTCAACCACGCTGTAATTCTTCTTAATGCATCAATATTTCACCGCTAAGTTGAAGTTAAATAGAGTAAAAATGATGTGTTCTATTATGATGCAATTTATTGCTGAGGATAAATTTGGCAAGAGCTGAAGTTCGGAACGCAACGACACACCTCTGTAATATATTTTCTTGATTTCTTGTCGTGCTTCGCGAATCAGGGATGCCTGCTGTTGATTTTTCCACCAGACGGTAGGCTTTTTGTGGAAGTAGTTTATTGCGTACGGGATAACTCGGATGGAGAAGACGTAAACTAGGTAATCCAATATTTAAAGATTACTTTATTTCTATCATTGCTTGGATATTCAATTGTGGAAATCGAGTTTTAGAAGGAATCTTTTTAAAATGAGAAAAATATGCAAATATTTATTATTATTACTTATATGGAAGGCGGTGTCTATGTTGTTATGTGTTTCAATCATGGGCGCCGAGTACATAAGGGCATCGGGGCCCATGCTCCCAAGGAAAGGACACTTTAGGTCAGAATTTGAGTAATTGTTACAACATCCATCCATCCATCCATCTACACACACGGACAGACATCATCTTAAAAATATTAAAATTGTGTTCTAGGGTCTTTAAAACGTGCTTATACATTGAAAACTCACTTTCTGATTTTTAACATGATTCCAGTACCTCTCTTACTGAGTAGTGAGAGGTAAAAATTAGGATTATATTCTCGTTTGTTATTTTCATACTAGATATTCTCATTAAATGTCTATTCCTAATTTATTTTGTATTTAATATTTTCACTTTTTTATAAATAGTATATTAATTAACTATTAATTTCAAATTATCTATTGAAATCTGTCTGCAAAATAAAAACAATCGTGGGATAAAATGAAAGTAACAGAGGAACAACGAACACGTTTCATTATCTACAACTGAGTAGACGTCATTCGGACTTCTAATGAACAGTTATAAACACACGGTTTATGTTTCAAAGCTGTAATTATACAAATTTTGCTAATTTTTATTTTTGCAAAATATGTGTAATTATCAATTAATAATTGATTTTAATTCCTTTACATCCTTATCAGTTTTCGCTTGACATTATGACGGTATAATTCTACGTTTTGAAATGTGTTTTGAAATCAATCTGGTTTACATATATGCTCAATAATTATTTATAATTATTTCAGTTGGCAGAAATGGGTAACCTTACATTGTAAAACCTTAGTACATCATCCTTAATGGTTTTTCGTAAATTTATAGCAAAGGCGGATTGGTTATATAGGACTGACCCGGAGTTTTTTTTCTACTCCTTACTGTAAAATGTTGTTTCTTGAACGCTTGACAAAAGCTTATATCTTATATCCATTTTAGAGTGGATATGAAAAACATCTGACTTGTCACAATATATTTACATTATTTTATAATAGGGTCACTTTTGACAATTGTTTACTTTGGAATAGTGGCGGCTCGTAAATTAAAATTTTGAGGCAGATGACAGGAACAATAAAATCAATATCATCAGTGTTCAGAATATCTTTTGTTATATGGCTAAAGGAAATGATTGACATGCAGCGTTACCAAAACTTGCAATAATGTATTTTGCAACAACGAGAGGACTATGTTTTGTCCTTCTATGATTGATCAAAATCTGTCCTTTCTTAGGTATAAAGTACAATTATATGATCTAAGGACACCTTCCATCCGGACTAACCATTGACAATAGATGGCAGCACTGAAATCATTGCAATGGGGTACTTTTATTAATTAAACTTTTTTTTTCTATTTTTTTTAGTCTATCTTTTAAATTTTTCAACCGCTAAACAGCCATAATAGTTATTTTTGGATTCGAATGTAACCTTTGTTTTGCAATTTATAGTTATAGCTATAAATATTAAATTTATTAATTATTAAATAATAATTTGTGTATCTAGTAGAAAAAGTAATACATTCCCCAACGGTGGTAAAAATTGTGGGACGAGCCGTAATCGAGGCCAGAAACACCAGGAGTCCGGGAAATCACTTTCCCTATATGATAGACATACTATTTTTTTCGATCGGTTTAAATTCCCGGAAGAAATATTCCTGGACTGTTATTTTTCGTAGCCTAGCAACTACACTAAAATATCGGAATAATGGACATTCCGGTTCGAAAAAACATCGGAAAGGTATTAGTTTTCGTTCGATCGAAAAAAAAAGTAATAACAAAATTTCTCTTTTAGCTTTCTGCAACATTCCTTCAGAAAAGCATACTGGATTGAAGTTGTACTTCTAACTGATAGTTAGATAGTAATTTATATTTCTTCCGAGGTATGTTCAAAACATTTTGACAATTACGTATAAGGTCAGATACCTATGTCATGATTAATTTTAAATTTGTCTTTTAATTGGATTGAAGTGTGCTGCCCTCGGTGACAACTTTTAGTAACGTACACTGATCGTGTATCGTGAGGAAACAGAATTTTGACATTTTGCGTTGTCGAGTGCAGCAAAAAAGCATAAAAATACAAAATACACATTTTAAATTTCAATGTGTGTAAATAAAGTTTCGAACTTAATTATTTGATTATTTTTCAGGCTTTTATTTGTCATATTTTTTTTATAATAAGGAAAAATGCTTAGTTTGGTTCAATTATTCGTAAGTAAGAAGTAAGTATTCGGTCTGCCGTGATCTGCGTACTTTTGCCCCGTCGTTAGACAAACCGACTGGATAAATATAAAAAATAAAATATTGAACATGTATTTACCCAATGTATCAATTATTCTCTTTTTTAATAACAATATTTAGCTCATTATGCTAAGATCTATACAAAAAAATCTATTGCAAAATAAATGGTACTGAATGAAAAGTAGGTGAAATTGAAACATAATGAATGATATCATTAATTGATTAGGCATTTGTGGTTAATATAAAAGGCAGTGTAACTTGCTATCGATGCTATCTTTAATCGATGTAATTGCTTGCTGATTCCGCCTGTTAACTGACAAAACCAATTACAGTCACAATCATTTGAAAAAATATAAATGTGCAACTACATGTCTGCAAACATTCAATTATAATTACACCAACTACTTCAAGTGTGAAATTAAAATCTAAAATCATTACGCAGAAATAGATGCAGTATACAATACTATTACAGTATATAATAGCAGGTATTAAAAAATAATTACGGGCAGTAGTGGCTCAATAGGTTTTCTCAAACAATATTTAAAAAAAACTGACATTAAAAATAATTTTTTTCTACTCCTGCTTTGAAAATACAATTTTCTGGTTTGTTTTTCATGCTGAAAGTGACTCTTTGCAGCACGCAGTGCTACAAAACTTTGCAACACTAATAAATGTTTGTTGCATTGTTACTACCATGGATATGCATCACTTGCGCATCACAAATACAAAATTTGCAATAAATGTCAAATTATGTTTAAAAAATAATTTTTTATTTCCTTTTCCTTTTGCAAGAGTAGAAAAAATAGTGTGTATAACACGTGTTGAAAGTCCTTTGTCGAACACAAACGATTGCAACTTTCGTTTTGGTTCGACAAAGATAGACTTTCAGCACTTGATATACAAATAACTATTACATTTATTCGTATACACTATGTTCAACGAAACGCGGAACATAGAACTTTAATTTGGGATTTTAAAAAACTGCGTATAGTCTCTCTCCTGACAAATTTAGAGGAAACCTATAAGAGTACAAAGTTGTCCAAAATCAGATAAGATTATAATTAATGCAACAGCACGTCTCTAGTACGAGTACGTATTGTCCGAATTTTAATATTCTTTGAGTTGAATTTAGATTATTTTTCTTAAATATATATTGACATATCATTACCTGTCACAATAGGGTATATGACTATATTTTTTGTTCCATTTTATGATTCTATACAAAAAATAAAAGTATATTTTTAAATCGCTTAATTGTTGATAATTCCGGAGAAAAAAAATAATAAAGTTTTGTACTCTTGTAGTTTTGCCCGTCATCTATCGGAAGACGGAGAGAGTATCCGTATTTTTTTAAATCCCATATTAAAGTCCTATGTTTCGTGTTTCGTTGCACGCACTGTTTATCCTGTCAGTTACTAATGTTGTGGCAAAACAATAATAAAAAACAGTTTTCAATAATGTAAACGATGACACAAACCTGGCAGCTAACTTGGAAAGTTTTACAAGTTAGTAGTTGTAAAGGTTATTGTTTCTAGTGAATAAACAGTTTAAATTGATATTTAAACTTATTTAAATAAGAAGCAAATAGAAATTTAAAAACTACTCGGATTTTTTATATCTGCCACTTTCGCATGCTTTTTAGTTACCTACACAAGATTTATAATGCAAGTATAATAAAAATATTAATTTGTAAAAGTCAATAAAAAAGTAACTTTCGAAGTAATGCTCTTCTTTCGTATTCTTGGTAATTTAATTTTTATATTTTCGAACAGTTGGTAAATATGCATCGCTCTGTATTCTTTATTGACGTTTAAGATAAAACTGTAAATATCTTCCCATTATAGTTAAGTACATGTTACAGATGTCGTCTAATTTCTCTTTTCATGTTTTCTGTAAATTAGTATTAGAAATGGTAATAGAGATGCGACAGATAATCTTATACATGAACATCAGAATAGAAAAATTATAATGAAAGCTTGACATAGTTCTAATTTCATATTTTATTAAAATACAACATATCCTTCTTGTATATTTATACGTAAATAAAATCATAAATAGTGCTGTGAAATATTACAGTTTCCGGCATTCACCTCATGAAGGGAATGAGGAAAACTACAGCCAAAACTTGAGGTAGAGAGACCAGAAAACAAAAATTAAAATAAATATTTATATTTCGATAGCTTAGCACATAGGAGTATTAGATGCAGACTTTGAATTCATTCGATAAAAATCATTTATCATAGTTTAATCTACATTTGGCAGAATACCCATGTTCCATTATTAAAACGATATATGTAAACACTAAACAGCCTTCGAAATTCATATATGAAATTGACTCTTCAATGTTAACCAAATTTACACCAAAATAATCTATTGTGTAATATCAAATTGCTTTTAACATACCAAGGGTAGTTATGAGATGTTAAGGCCTGGTATAATACATAACATCCGTGGTTTCAAGAAATACAATATCTATTAATAAAACAAATACATTAAAAATAACTTCTCTTAATGATACTATTTAATTCTTCTATGTAATTTATTTTAGTTTATTTGTAATTTGATTTCCTGTTTTAATTTTTTTCCATGGTTCTTCTTCATTTTGTATTAATATTTAATTCTGAAGAAACATATTAAAAAGTAATTGAGTTTGAATAAAGTAACTTTTATATATTATTTATTGATGCCAGTTTTTATATAAAAATTGATACCTACAAGTACTACAAGTGAAGACAAGTAATAAATTTGAAAAAACTAGATGTTGTGACATGGGAAAGTACTGCAATTTATTACTAATTCAACCGTGGCTTCCTTGAAAGAGTTCAGAGCGTTATTGAATATTTATAAATAATTAAATTATTGTAAGTTACGACGTGCGTAATTTGCACTTGTAGAGATTTCCATGTAAATGTTTCTTTCCTTTCATTGGCAACCCTATTAATTTAAACTGCATCGGCTTGTGTTCGCATTTTTGTGTTAATAGTCGATAGATTAAATCGAAATATAAATAAAATGTAAAACAACCATTACCGAGGCGAATTGGAAGAGCCGAGCAACACGTGGAAATTAGTTATCGTTAGTCATTTGTGCATATGAGATTAAGAACTCATTTGAATAACATCTCCCGTTTCTTCTAGCCGGTAAGCAATGTTCCTAATGTATATTCAACTTATAGCATGTAAATTCACTTATTTTAATATTCAAATGCAAATTTTAGTACACAAAGACTGACTGCAAGAAACAATTTAGGATGGACATAAACGCGAGTACTGGTGATTCAATGTGAAACGCGAATGATTTGCAGAATGCTAATTAATTGCTTCTGAATTTCATTAGAACCAGAACTTTCCATGTAATTTCATTCCAAACTGCATTTCGCTGTAAAATTAATCACATTACAGTAAAATCGTGGTATAATACACTTCGGCTATAACTATCAAAATGTCTGGTTAATTGTGATTTTTTTAATAACATCCTGTTTATGTTATACGAGGGTGCATTGAAAAAAATATGTATTTACCTTGGACTACATTTTATTTTGTATTGGTTTTAGGATAATAAACTTTTGTTTACATAGACAAAAGTAAGCAGGGTACCTAAGTCATAATTGCATACCATGTAATTTTAAAAAGTAAGCATGGTAGTAATATTTCCGTACAGAATTATTAATATAACAAACAAAAGATAAAAATAGTTATTTATATCACTAGTCCAGAAACTAAACTTTTGCGAGAGTGAGCTTATTTTGACAAGCCGAATAAGGCCTGCAAATAATGAGAGATCTCGCGAAAGAGTTTCTGGGCGCGTGATACACAAGATTTTTTGCGCCGATGACACTTTTAATTTATTAAAGAAATATTATTACTACTTAAAATTCTCAAACAATTCACTTGTTTTATTATAAAAAAAATAGTGACATTTGTTCTAAACTTAATAATAAAACGAAAGTGAACTGATATTTTTCAACAATTACCGTAATCATAATAATACAAGACGAGTGCAGTATGAATAATAAATCAATAATCATGGTTTCAATTAACGTTTTACATTTCCCATAAAATAAAATGTAATGCCAAAATATTTAAGTCGGCATCTCTACATCTAGGCCGGCAAACAGAGTATTTCTGGACGATTTTGTGTTCTGTAATACAAGAAATAATGAGACGGTGGCGAAAAAATAATTTTTGTGCTACATATATTGCAAATAAGACATTTCTGCGCATGAAAGTAGACATTTGCCGGCCCAGACCTATAAAATCTCAATATTCCCTAGGGAATAAAAAAACAGTTCATGTGCAGACTAATAAATGCGCTAACAATAACAACCAGAATAAAATATGTTTTTCAAATATGAATTAAAATTAACTTTACTTAATTTTGATATATTAGATTCTAAGTATTTTTATTATATATTTCGTAAATATAGGACAAAATTGCTAACCTTATTTATATGTCAAAATATAGATAAATGAGGTATTGTTTTGGTTAAATTTCATTTTTTTAACTTGATTAATCACAATATTGTCGTTATTACTTTGCATTCCATTATTTTTTAGGTCACTGTAATAGTGACAAATGCATATAATAATATTGGTCTTATTATCGTTTTATATAATATAATATGTCAGTAATTTGGTTTTTAGATTTTTTTTTTGCTTACTTAATATTGTTCTCATTTTATCATGAAAAATTAGACCAAGTACTAAAAATGAATGGTGTATTGTTTAGAAAACTTAACAATAATAAATTAAGTATATAAGCTGTAGATACAACTACAAGTTATTTCTTGTTTCCCTATTTTTCTGGATATTATTTATTTCCTTACAATGCATAATTCCCACTTTATGTAGTGTCAACGACGAATTTCTATAAATTTGTAGAACTTGTGGTTAGTACAAGTTATTATTACCATATATATTACAAATGTAATTTATAGCAAAGTGGAAGCTTTAAACATAGTTTTAACCGTAAATTTAAATAGTATAATTACTCAGGAGCCGTTAAATGACAAGGAGTAGAATTACCACGCGTTGGCTACAGAATGGTTACGTACGCATGTTTTACATTTTTACCTCAATATGACTAGAGTTAGCGAGGAAATTAACAGTTTGCTCAAGTCGTTTAAATGCCAATTAATTGCACATTTAAATATTCGTGGGAGGTGACTTTACATTGCACTTGTTTTTAAACATTCTTTAGATAAACACATTAAATTCTAATCGTTCGAGTTTTCACATTCCAAATAGAATTTCATTTGAATTCCATCGTATTTAACTGTATTAATATGTAATCTTCTCGACTGGGTGATTACTTATGGGTAAATCAAAATTAGATATCAGTCGCAGTATTTATTTTAAATTTCGGCCTCTACCAGTTTCGGCATCTGGCATCATCTTATGAGGATGGCAAATGTGATGCCGAATCTGAAGAGTAAGGTATGTTTCCACGAGTTGATCCTCATACGTCATTCAAATCCATTTAATTCAAATCGCCAAGGGTAAAAGAGTAATTGATGACATAATCTTGTCGAGTAAAATCGTGTGATTTCCGTAGAAAACAAATGTCAAAAGTCATAGTATGTAACACGGTCGCTTGGCGGCTGTGTATTTTTGTAAATTTTTGTTAGTGCAGTACTCCAGATGTTACGAAATGGACAGATTTATGGTTAAGGACGCACTTTTTGCGCCTTGAAGCTTGTTTTCAATAACTGTCCGTTTCCGATACGTGATGCCCTCGGTGGACATCAATAGTTCGGTTATTTTTTAGCATAGTTTATACTTAGAGGATGAGAAGAGCCGGATAAACATAGGTTGAGAACTTCTGGATTTTTACCATTAAATGGTGCTTCGAAGTTCGAAATCTCGCTCTCTTGTTGTAATGTTCGACTGTTGTGGATGTCTTGACTGAATGTCAGACATACCTTGGTATTTCTTAGTGAAATAACCAATTAGTTGTTTTACTGTGTGTAACGGCTCTCTCATCGTGGTGTAAATTTGTAAGTAATTTTTATTATTCTGTGTGGATTAATATTGATTTGTAGATCGGTGTTCAAAAAGGTTTTCCAAATTGTTTGTAAATTAGAAAAGTAAGAATTTAGAGTTTATTTAGAATCTTGTTACGCGTTGTAGTTTATTTGAATTATATACCTAAATGTTTTTGATCGCGGTTGATTATTAAAATTTATATAATTTTGTTATTGTTGGAATATCGTGTTTGATTCAGTCCATCCTATTCCAACCCCTGTCTTTGTGACGTGGTAGCACAACGCGTAAGTAAAACTCTATTGTTCTAAAATTACTATACCCTGTACCAATTTGACCATATAGAGAACCGCGTCTGTTATCATTATAAATATCCTCTTGTCTGCTTCTATCACAGCAGACTTTTAAATAAAGTGATAGTGGTGGCAGCGACTATCCTTGTATGTCAGGTACTAGATTTCGTCATAGGCGACCGTACCGTTACAAGTATTACATACAAAAATGTAATAAATGACGAAATATATAAGAAGAGTTAAAGATTAATTAACGAAATTAACAATATACAATGAAGCTAAAATCAATTAAATATATGGAAACTTTCTCAAATTATTCCAATACTAAAGCCAGGTAAACCTATTCTTGAACCTTCTTCATATAGTCCTATCTTACCAGTTTTAAGAATAACGTTATTGTTAGAGAAATTGAATCTGTTCTAGAAGAGAAAAACGTTTGCACTGTAGTATTTTTTGACATTACTTTTACCGAGTCTGACATCCAGGATTATTATTCAAAATTTTAAAATATATTACATAAGTATTATTCATTATTTAAATCTTATTTATCAGAAAGATGTATTCCAAAAATGCATGAAGACGGCTATTCCAAGTATTACCAAATAAAAGCTGGGGTACCGCAGGGTAGTAAACTGGGTTCAATCTTATACTTAATGTACACGATAGATCTACCTTGTTCGGAGAAGAGAAGAGAGAAGTAGTTACATATGCAGATGACACTGCAATACTTGCATCTCATAAAAAAACAGTGGAAGCTTCATATCTCCAAACGGTATTAAATGAAGTAAATTCTATTATATCAAGCTGTAATTAAGAAATCAAATTGAAATATTATACAAAGATTTCAAAATAACTGTCTACGACTAATTGTTAATGCTCCATGATATGTCCCAAATGAATCAGTACAAGCGGATTTAAAAATTAAAAAAAAGGGATTTATAGAAACATACTCTACTTGATATGAAAAACGCTTAAACCTCTAAATACGGCAACTAAATTATAAAGTAAAATCTACATAAAATTGAAAGTTCTCCAATGGGAAATATTTCTCGCACGATATTTTAATTAATTATTTTCATGACTGTCCAATTTTGAACGAAATTATTACATTCTATATTAAATAAATCTCGTACTGCAGACGTGCTGTTGCATAAATTATGATCTTCAATGAATTCAACTTTGAACAACTTTGTACTGTTGTAATCTTGCTCTAAATCTACAGGAGAGTGAGTATCCTCAATTTTTTGAAATCCCATGTTTTCCGCTGTATATTATCGTTCTGATTCAATTTTTTTTTTTTACCAAAGTGGTTTATTATTAGTGACATTCTGTCTTGTATACGCAATCCTACCAACTCAGGGCAATAATAGTAGTAGTACATAGAAACAAAAATTCATATTATCCTTCCTTGCAAACTTCAAATTATAGTTTGCACAATAGATAACATTCACCGATCTCATCTATTACTTGAATACTTTTTATAAGCTAATCAATCGTAACCTCAGGGCTGCTCTAATTCATCTCGGCGTAGGTAGGCACAATGCTACCATTACAGCCGATCATATCTTTGAATTTTATCCATAATTAGTTTCCGATATTTAACAAAGCATCATAAAAATTTGCATAACGAGCGGTGTTTGGCCGCTGAGAGCATTTTTGAAGTGGAATGGCGCATTAGTGAACGGTATCTGTGTCTGAGTGATGACGCGAGGCTAATAACATACCTTGGGGTAATTGCCTACACAACTTATACATGAAATGTGCGTGGTTGCTGCGACACGACTGATTGTATGAGACGGACTCATATCCTGCCCACATACAACGCGACAATATGTACTCTCATACTTTACTCCAATACCAACAAAACACTATTCTCCTATTTCATCATTTTCTGTTAATATAATTCGATAGTCAGATATATTCAATAATTTCTCATCTAAATACCAAATGTTACTAAACGAACTAACTTGCCAATAATAATTCGTTAATTTCAAACAGAATCATTGGATATTAGAGATTGGGAAACTAGAAGGACAAAAATATGGCATATCCAGGTAAAAATAGCTAAAAGAAAAAAAAGGATTTAAATAGTATTTTACAGTATTAGCGAAATAAAATGGTTTTACTGGTAATAGGAGGAAACATGGGTGGCGACTACTGGGGGCATTGGGGCCCACGTCGGCTTGGAAAATTTTGCATGGGACCATGCCCCCAAGGAGACATTTTTCTTAACGCAACATTTTTTACATCAGTAATAAATTCTTAAAATGTTATTATTTAAAAGAATTTTTGTATCTTCTTCCATTTTTAATTATAACCCTAAAATAGGTATGAATTATACCCCAAATATATTAGCAGTGAATTAGTCGCATCATACTACCTGTGTATTCTATTTTCATGTTAAAATTTCCACTAGTACAGCCACTATTACAGATGGAATATCAGCGAATAGAAATCCACATGACCGGTAATAATGCGCTTCCCATGATATCCCGAGGATCCTGAGAAGCTAGCACTCAGTCCCATTCTGCGGGGCGCCGAAGAGGCAGCAGATCTCTGGGCCTGGAGGTGATCTAGTTCAGTCGGCCGGGAATTGGAGCACGCTTATATATAAGAGCACATTCTGGAGCAGATTTGGTTGCTGTGGATTGTGCTTTGGTTACAGTGGGTCAGAAATTAGAGCATTTTAAAGTATTTGCTTCAATTCTTGATCAACTGAAACCAGAAAAAAATCTGGAGAAGTTTTGGCTGCTTTGGATTGTGCTCTAGTTGTCATTGTAAGAAAAAATATGTTTCTCTATTCCTGATGAATAAACAATTCAAATAAATTATGGTTCAAAAGTGAGTAAGAAATGAAAGACTTATTCTTGTTTGACTTGAGAACTGTAAAAAATTCGAAGTCGGTTACATTTGGGAAAAGATTTCACAATAGTTGGCAATATAATAGTGTATTTGTTTTTTAAAAAATGCGTAAATTGCTTGAAACTAATTAAATACGCAAAAGTTTTATTAGGATTGTAAAGGACCATAGTAGCAGGTAGTTGTTTCAAGCAATTTTCAACTTTCATAGACATAATGTATATTGAAAAGAAACTATATTTGCGTGAAATGTAAAAATGTTCACAGTCGCAACGATTATTATTAAAACAAAAAATTTAAGTCATTTTCAAATGAATTCCTGACGAGCTATACTGGTAGTTATGTCGGAAAATAATATTATCTTATTACTTGTTTACTATTGGGATTTTTACAAAGTAAACGAAATTTCAAATACAAATAATAAAGAAGAAAAGTCTGATTAAAATTAAAAAAGTCAGTGACAAAACAGTTAAAAAAGTAACAATTAAAAATTAAAAACGAATTCACATTAAAAAACCTATTAGTGTGTAATAAATCATAAGCACATGAAAAACATAAAAGATTTCCCGGTAATATTAGCACATCACAAAGCCATTTAATGGCTGCCTTTGTATCATTCATAATGAAGTAACCATAAATTAAATTTTATTCCACCTGTGTTTACTTTGCTTGTTAACCTAAATATAAATTCGCGGAGTAGTAATTGGTTCCGCGACAATTGTCCAGTGTTAACCGCACTTATTTATTGCCACCACCCTCAGCTCGCGGCTCAAAGGAAGCCTGAAGCCAAGAGTTATGATGGCACAACTGCATCATTTGCACCTAATAAATTTGCTGCACTCTTTGAAGGTAATTGTTGGAAAAATGGATCGTAAACACTAGTCGTTATGAATGTGTGGTCCCCATGTTTCTTCGCTTTGTGAGAGGAGATAATTATATTATTAGAAAAACGTTTGAAATAATGCCCTGCAATGATTTTCCATTATTAAATAAACACAGTAAAGAAGAATATATTTAATACGTGACAATATGATAAGTGTAATTATTACCGTTTTAAAGTTAAAGAACTTTCAATGTTTAAATTGAAAAATGGATTAAATTACAAATACAAAAAAAAAAAAATGTTTTTTTATTACAAATGTATTACAAATTAGAAAAATAGTTAACAAGATATAGGAAGAAGAAGAGAAAATACAAAATTGAACTAATCATAGACGACTGGAATATCGAACAATATATTAAATATGGCTTAGGATAAGTTGATTGTCATGAAGAAAATTATGAGATACAATGTCATCCATTTACATTTAATGGTACATATATTACATTAAGAGTAAAAGTCAGTGGCGTAACTAGGAAAATTCACAGACGGGATTTTTTTTTAGTAAAAAGGCGCCTAAATAACGTCATTATTTATTTAAAGAAAACTTTCAAATCTTAATATTCGGGTGTTCATTTTACTTTATCCATACTATTGCTATCTTGGGAATCGTAAGAGCTACAAAGTCGGTTAAATTAGCAAATAATTTTGATTTTACAAGATTAAATTAATGAAAATATTTTTTTCAACCAGTGCTTCTTAAATTGTTTGTCCAATTTTTTTATTTTAAATTGGACTTTATTTTATACTTGCTTAATCTGTAGAGAATTTTATTCTGAATTCAGTAATATAAAATTTGCATACTCTTAGATGACATTGTTTTGAGAAAAATGTGTATTAAGTTTGTATCATTTTTTATATGGAGAAAATAAAATGAACCTGTGTGTTAGTAATATAAATAAAATTATTGAACCCAAAACCCTTGACTTCAACTGTTAATCCTCCATTTTTGTAGAAACCAGGACCCATGCTTTCATTTGTTCATTCAATTTCTTTTCTTTGTATTATATAAATAGTTTTCTTTTAAAACTACAAATATAATGACATTTCGTACGACTTTGGGTTGTAAAAACCGAACATCGCGTTATATCTATCACGAAATTGTCTGCCATTTCTGTCGGAGCCGCTTGAAAACTCCTTTCATGCCATAGCTTCATTCTTCTCACACGAGAACTTGGTTAGTACTCCCTCTATAGTAGTTTCTATACTCTGTAGACCAATGAGATATGGTGGTAGCATTCTAACTTTACGATCTAGTGGTTCTAGATATGAATCCTGATTCCCAACTAAGATATGGATGTACTTTAGTCATTTCATTTTAAGGAAAATGTAATAAATTATTATTGTTATAAGACTTTGACGAAAACCTTCAGCCTCATTAAAATACGTTTCACAGAACTATATACTAAATATATGAGAAAGGTATAAAAATATTATTTATTATATTACATTGACAATTTATTACGTATTGTTGAAACTATTTATTCACTATCTAAATAATAACGTAAATAACTACCACGCAAAACACCCGTAAATAATACCTAATCTAAATAACGATTTATTACAGTATTTATTGGATCATTGATTAATCAAACTAGATTTAATAACAGTTGGATTAGATAAATGAATGTAGTTTCTGTACAATTTTCAACGATATATACCTGCAATCAATATAGTATATGCACATGCAATTCTTAATGTTGCTTTTCATGATTAGAGTACGTAGGGAATTTATGTACCTGTATATAATTCCGCAGATATTACGCAAACATTTTTATTAATTAGATCTGTGTAGGCTGGCATCCGTTACAAAATGATCAAATTAATATCGATAAAGTATAACATGTAGAGCCTTCGATCGAACATTTAAAACTTTCTATTTTAATCATTTTTTGTGAAATAATTATAAATATTTAAATATACAAATATATCAATCTGTCACCAATATACTATCGTTTATATTTTTTTTTATTTACCTTATTTTTAAAACTTTCTTTGTTGGTATTTTTTATCAAAGGTAAAAACTTTTAATGGTAAATAAGATGAGACAAAATGATGTAAAAAATAACTTTGTTAATTATTTCTTTTTAACTTCATATTGTTATAATAAGTAAACTTTTATTTATAAAAGTTTGTTTTGTAAATTAATATGTACAGTAGAATCTTAATATAACGGACATCCATATAACATAATTTATTGGGTTAACAATTTTTAAAAAGATCCTCTTACCTTATGTTATACATATTTAAATTAATGTGTCACAAATGTGAATGCAATAATGACATTTGCAATAAAGAAGTTGCTTTGCATCTGTGCATTACTTGAAATGGCATATTATATATCTAGTAAGAAAAGTGATATATTCCCGTACAATGGTAGAAATTGATGGACAAGCGGAAGGGAATCCGGTAAGTCACTTTTCCTAGGTGGTACACATACATAATGAAATAAATAAAATTGTATTTTTATTTACGGAAAACAATGGATTGCGTACTATATGGGAATACTTTGTCACTGGTCAAAAACAATATTCCCGGACTGTTATGTTTCGAAGCCTACCAGAAACTACACTAAAATACTGGAATAATGCACTTTCCGGTTCGGAAATACTACGGAAATGTGTCAGTTTTTGTCGGAACGAAAAAAAAAACTTATTTCTATATACCGGACTTTCGGTTTTAACATATATCCCTTCATCTATATCCAACATATCGAGGTACTACTCGTACTGTAAATGGTTAAATTTGAAATTGTCGTCGGATATTGGATTAAAAAAAATTACATGTCCTCTTGCGAACATCTCGGTAACTTTATTGTACCTTCATCATTACTACAATATATAAACAATAAATTTGACACAGATTTTTGGAACATCGAAAACCTTTTTATATAACCCACTAAAAATTTAACAACTTAACAAATTATTTATTTACCTGTGAGAAATATATGCCGCAACGAAACAGTACCATCGCCTGTAACAGTGAAAGATCAACTGAAGCGGAAATCGATTACCAACCTCAAAAAATTATTAACCACAAATGTCGAAAAAATTAAAAACTAAACAACCAGAAGTTATATATCGTATAATAAATAGGAGTGTTAATATTATAAACGTTGTCGATACGAACACGGTCTTGTAAATTTGAGAGCTTGAAATGTAGGGTACAGATGAAGACAAACAGGAATACAAATGTAGAAGAAAAAGAATTTTATTCAACAGTTAACAGCTTCAAAATAGAATGTTTCAAAAGAGAGGAGAAGTGCTTCAAATTTCCTACAAGGAGAGAGTATTTTTAACAATAAATCATAGTAATCAATTATTATATTCTTACTTTGTATATGACCGTATTTTAGTTTTAGTGGAGAATTCTTTCTTTAAATGTCAACAATTTTTATTCTTATTTTTTTATAATTACTGAATACTAGATTCAAAGGAAAACGATTATAAAATGGATAGCTTGAATTTAAAAATTTAACTTTCAGAGTTAGCGTGATTTAAATTATTTTATTCTAAATTTCTAGCCGTAACAGTTACAAATTACAGATAACCTATGACTTAAATTTGAATTTGTAAATTTAAAAATTGTATATTATTTCGAAAATTTCTGTACAACAATAAGACCCATTTGAATTTACACAAAGTGTCGAATTTTGTAAAAGAATTAATGAAGTAATGTCTTTGTTCAAATTTTAGAAAGCCAAAATCACAATGCATCTTTTCCGCAATGCCTGAAGACAAGCGCACGTACCGTATAATTTGTATCTTTCAACGGTCACCATAATCCCGGATGATAAAGCTGATTTTCGCCATAAGATGTAGAAAGTTTTACCCAATACACATGTTCATTACTGGTTATTGTGATGGAAATCACATGTACATAATTTAAAGTGTACAGTTGTAAATTTTGCTGGTTTAAATAATTTTTCATCAATTCTTACATTGTAATTCTTTAAAATGTCAAAATTAATACATCATTTTACAAACAGATGTCCATAGCTTACTTCTAAATGTATAATTATTGCATGAAAATATCATAGCAGACTTGTTTAGACAGACATCAGCTGTTTATTCGCATAGTTGCAATAAGGTGAGAAGTTCGTATATTTAGTGGACATTGTATGCTGTTTGAGTGTAAGTGTATTGAACGAAAAACTGAATTTGCCGAAAAATGGATATTTTTGGTGTAATTTTATAACCTTTGTGGAATTCCTAGACTATATGGAGTGTTTAGTTCGAGTTCGAGAAATGGACTATTGAAAAGAGATGCATGGTAAGTTTCAAATTTCATTAAAAATAAAAATTATGTAGATCGTTATATATTACTATTGAGTACATATAAAGTATTGTTTTCATGACATACCAAAATCTTATTCATTCGAAATGATGAATATATAATTTATAAGTGTAATATAAAATTATTAGAATGTTATTTTTGTGCTTTATATTAAAAAATATAATAATAAGACATCAAATAAAATATTAACAATTAACTGTGGCCAATTGATTTCAAACAAAATCTGAGTTATTTATTAGTACCAATGATCTACTATATTGTCTGAGTAAGGCAAGCCACATACCAAAAATATTAGAAATGTGAAATAAGCACTGGCGGATTTACGCATAAACTTTAGGAGCTTCAGGCTCAGGAGTTGACTTACGCATAAGCAAACTAAGCACGTACTTAAAGCCTCAGCTAAATAGAAAAAAATTGCAACAATTTTCTTTTTCTCTCAATTATTTTATTTTTGCATTTTGATGGGCAGAGACCGATATAATATAATAAGATTGAGATAATATGATGAAAATTAAATTATTTAAATAAAATCTGCGTTAAACGAAAACGGCGCCCTTCAGGCCTCTCAAATGTTAAATCCACCACTGGAAATAAGAAATACGAAACAAAA
The DNA here is from genome assembly GCA_035578165.1 of Stenolophus ochropezus. Classification (NCBI taxonomy): domain Eukaryota; kingdom Metazoa; phylum Arthropoda; class Insecta; order Coleoptera; family Carabidae; genus Stenolophus; species Stenolophus ochropezus. The sequence continues at coordinate 24,796,376 of JAQOWZ010000003.1, read as the reverse complement.
AACTCTTAATAATTAAAATGGTACTAGGTTCATCCATAAAACGAAATGAATAACGAATAACTTAAATAAAACAATATTTGGATTAAAGTTCTGTGAAATTGTGTTTATTATGAGTTCTGAAAGCTTCTTCCAATATTTAAGTGAATAGCTTATTTATAATTTCAATAGAACTTTAGTAGCAACATTTTGCTAACTTTATTCTTGAATGTTTTTATTACAATATTTTTATAAAGTATGATTATAAATTTCATTTGTATTTTACGAAAGCGTAGTAGGGCCACCGTTGTATTTTATTTTATAATTCAGACTTTGAAACTCTGGATTCAATAATTCAGACTTTATAACTCTGAATTTCATAATTTAGACTTCAAAACTCTAAATTCAGATTTTGAAACTCTGAATTCAGGCTTTGAAACTCTAAATTCAGACTTTGAAATTCTGAATTCAGACTTTGAAACTCTGAATTCATACTTCAAAACCCTAAATTTAGACTTTGAAACTCTGAATTCATACTACAAAACTCTAAATTCAGACTTTGAAACTCTGAATTCAGGATTTAAAAATCTGAATTCAGACTTTGAAACTCTGAATTCAGACTTTTAAACTCTGAATTCAAACTTTTAAACTCTGAATTCAGGATTTAAAACTCTGAATTCAGACTTTGAAACTCTGAATTCAGACTTTGAAACTCTGAATTCATACTTCAAAACCCTAAATTTAGACTTTGAAACTCTGAATTCATACTACAAAACTCTAAATTCAGACTTTGAAACTCTGAATTCAGGATTTAAAACTCTGAATTCAGACTTTGAAACTCTGAATTCAGACTTTTAAACTCTGAATTCAAACTTTTAAACTCTGAATTCAGACTTTTAAACTATGAATTTAGACTTTTAAACTCTGAATTCACACTTTTAAACTCTGAATTCAGACTTTTAAACTCTGAATTCAGACTTTTAAACTCAGAATTCAAACTTTTAAATTCTGAATTATAAAATAAAATACAACGATGGCCCTTCTACGCTTTCGTAGTATTTCAAAGAATAACATAATAAACTCTTGATCGACCCTCATTTTGATAGATAACAACAAAAAAATTGAATGAAACGAAACAGAAACACTAATGAAGAATACAATATATTTCATGATAACTTATTTTTATTGAATTTGAATTATTCGTTTTTGTTCTTGTTATTAACCATTATCATAAGCATGTAAAATTAGTAAAGAAACACATTCCTATACATAAGAGGGAACAAATCACAAATTACCATCCTTCATGGTTGGCCAACGCCAACCTCCGGATCTCCACATAGATTCCCTAGGCTGGTTGGAAATTAGCGCCCAGTGAATAAAAGTAAATTATGCCAGGCCAGAGCCACAGCCACCTCCGCGTTCGTGGAAGCCACGCGACACTCCCGCCATTGTCTCGGCCGAGTGGGTGACGTCTTTTAGGACAGGAACATGAGCCATACGAGATCATTTGCATGGATGCGGTGCGGAGGTGGCACAAAGTGTTGTGAATTGATTAGTGGAGGATGAGGTGGATTCTGGTACATAGACTATATTCATGCTGCTTTTTATTGCTTTGTTGTGAGGTTATAAGCAACTAGGAGTTTTTATGTTGTGCTAAATAGAAATGGGACTACCCTAAAGAGTGACTCGATCATCCATACATAAGGAAAAATCATATTCTCGTAGTTTCTTGCTTCCCTAATTACTTTAGGTAAAAAAACTTTAAATAACAGTTGCAGAGCATAAAATTCGCATCTAAATCAATAATCAAAATTAATTTTACACGTCTTAAAATCTCAGAAATTAGATGTGTAAATAACGTAAAACATCCAAAAAAATAGCGGCAGCCTTAGAATTGAAGCAAAATTAAGAAATGTTACTGTTATTTTCTTATATCGTAATGTTTCTCAACTCCGGTCCACAATACAATTCTGACAGTCACCAATCAAATGGGACCGCAAAAAAATTAAGAAAAAAGTTTAGAAAAAAATGCATTAAAAAAAATCATATAACTTTTGAGGCCATTAATTTATCGATGATTTGTAGCATGAATTATGTATATTTGCTTATTTCACTAATAACAACAGTTCAAACAATGACAATCATAATGTGGTATTATCAATTTTTTTTTTCTGAAGAACTGCCTTCTTCCATTAAATGAAGCATTGTGATTGGGTGAACATGTACCATATCTTGAAATTGGCATTATACGCATGGAAATTGTTAGATACTATGGTACGTCATCATTTTTTTGGTTCTAGTACTAAAAATAGTATTTATTCTAAAACTGTCGAAGTTAATATTACCTATATGACAACTATCAACACGCGAAATGTTTTTGTTTTGTATAAAGAATATATGTTGTCGGTAAATGTGTGGTAAAGAATCAGAAGAAACATGAGAATTGTTTTAAACAATTTTTATTGGCATTGAGGACGTTTCAACACAACCAGCGTCATCTTCAGCTCAGAACAAGTGAATTAAAAATAACAGCTCAGAATAATAAATAACAAATACAAAGTTGAAAAATGTTTTTATATTTCAATTGTCTATATTCATCATTTCTTGTACTTTCTGTAATTCAGTAATTTTTGATAAAAAAATCGTTAATGGTTACCTTTTCTATTAAAAAAAATTGTCTGTTCTGCATTAGCAATGTAAAAATTATTACTTTGAAATGATAGTACTGAAAATAAATGGAATTATTAATAACTGTATGTTGTGGATCCTTTCCGTAACAAATCAAATGTAAAAGCATATTCACCACAAATAAAAATAATAAAGAGACATGTAGCTTTGTAGTGCCGCGTTCACGGTAATATCACAGATAATGCAGCATAACATATTGTTACATAAGTACCGTAGGTGCTTCCTTTGTTGCGTTTGTCACTGAACACATTCATTTACTTTTCATTCTGGTAATTTATATCTTGCTTCTCAGAAGCCAACACGGTGCGTCTCAAACCACACGCAGTCGAGACGCAATTTTCAGCATGTTTCTTACAAGCATTATTCACTTTACAACTAGTTAAAGATCTGTAATCATTTTATGAATGAAAAATTTCAGTTTTTTTCGACCAACCATTTTTGAATTATGCGAGATACATACGTACGTACAGACATCACGATTAAACTAGTCAAAATGGATTCAGGGATAGTCAAAACATATATTTCCGTTGAAAGCCGGAAACCGAAATTTTTGGTGATTACAATACTTCTTTTAATGCGTACAAGGAAGTAAAAATGAAGAATGCATTATATTTATAATATCACAGATCAAATAATAATACACTTGTCTTGACTGAAATATAAAAACATTAACTTATTGAATCATTAATACAACCACGGGAGCGAATTTACCCAAAACTTAGGAAATTTCGATGGAATATTTTACCAGAATTTTATATAACAGTCGATTCTTCTTAATTGGGAAATGTTAACTAAATTCAATAAATTAATAATTAATTCTACAGTAAATCTTTAAAGAAATACTCTACTTCTAATATTCATTATTGTATATTAACTACATTAAAATTTTATTAGTATGGGATGAAATAGAATTTTTTTTAATTTTTCATTATAACAGTTTTTATAGACACGGGTGAAATGATAAAAAATACATATTGTGAAATATTGTAATTCTTGCCCTATTGTAATTAGTTCAACACTCAAATAAGAATGAGTAACCGTAATGTTCAATACCTGAGAGTAGAGCACTCACTCACTATGAAGTATTCTTGTTCTAAAATAATTAGTTCAAAATAACCCTCAATAATACTTGCCTTAATATAATCAGCGCCGGTTAAAGAATTTTGGCTATTTTGAATTGCCGTCCCAGTGACAGTGGCGTAAGAAATATAATAAAATGTATGGCAACGACGACAATAGCATTGTTATTTGGTAGTTTGTAACGAACCTACGAGCTACGACACATGATTTGTGAATGTAACCGCACTTACATAATTATCCCTTATTTTATTTCTTACACCAGCATTACTTAACATGGTCTTGACCATCTGTTACTAAATTTGCAACAGAAGCTAGTTTCTTAAAAATGTTTTAAGTTTAGTAGTGTTTTATTAAGTGTGGGCTTTTGTTTCTTGTTTTTTGGCTTTTGCTAAGTACATTATTCGGCGCCACATAATCGCTTCCGACTATCACACATATTTTCACTGCAGCGATTTAAATTATTTCACTTAAGGACTTGATACCTAGATGACTTTTTGATGAAACTTAGAATACAAGTTCTGTGGCTATTAAATAAGAGAAAAACATACTTCCATTAATCTAAATTAACTTTTTCTAACAGAAATAACATTCAAAAAAGTGTGGTATATATGTGAATACATTAGTTATTGATTTTAATTATAGTATTTTTTAAATATGGTGTTGCAGTACTACGTACGACAAAAACAAATAATAAAGGAAAATTGACAGGGCATAGATACTAGCGACTGGATACAGCGCGAAGCATGCGCAGTGTACACGACTACGTATATCAAATGAAAATTGAACTATGAATGATTTGACTAACATTGAATGCTTGGAACTCCCTTAATACTATTTATAGATTGTTATGGATAAGGATCGTACTAAAAGTCGCATATCAAGGTTTTGATAAATAAGCATGTCTTAAGACTTCTACTTCCCGATTTTAGTATATTTATAATTAGTATTAGTAGTAAATTAATATTAAACATATAAGAAGAAAATGAAACCAGTTTACCTAAGTTTCCAATCCACACCTAGAATTAGCATCTTCCCTGCCATTAGAAACTCCAAGCCCGAGCCCTGTCTCCAACTCTCGCTTTTGCGTTTGTTCATAACTCACAGTGGACAGTAGATAGCGCCGTGTTGTTGTCTTCCTGAATCTCGGCTTTCCCACGCAAATAAAACGATATTTATGGGTAGAGGAACGCGGTATGCAGCCGGTGACGAGGTGACTTGTCCAGCGGTTGTGTACCCTCGCACGACCAAATTATGAGCTGACGGACGGGGTCAACTCACATTCCACCTCGCCAGTTAATGAGCAGTGACGGAGAGAAATACTGGCTCACGAAAAATGTAAATGGAAGCAAGTACATTGAAGAAAGTTGCTGGAATTTTGGAAGTTGGATAAATTTATTTCAACTTTGACTGGTACCAACCCGTTTGAACCGTCTTCATGGATTGCAATGTTTCCATTTGCACCGAAGAGTGAACTGATCCAACTAATCTATCTGAACTGATCCAACTGAAACGACTTGCAAAAGGAATACTAATAATACTTCAATTTTATCCAATATGGCGACGTTCAATTGAAAACGAATCCGTGTAGTCGATGTTCAATCCAATGTTATATAGAGATCAATTATGTTGTAGCAGTCATACAATTTCAACATTCTACGACTAATCATTTTTGAGTTCTACGAAATATTTACATACATACGTACGTACATACATACATAAGTACATACATACATACGTAGAGACGTCACAATGAACCAACGAAGCTAGTAAAAATGGATATTTCCTTTATTTCGTCCAAGTAAAAATAGAAAAAACCAATTAGTCATCATAATTTGCTGCAATATATATCAGTGGGTAAGATAAAAAAACAATTTTTATATTACATAAATTCAAGGAAAATTGTAGGTTATGTTATAAATATTTTTATTACTAAAAAGGATTAATTTTAAATCAGCTGTATTTTACGAACGTATGTTTATATTTAAATAAGATATTAATTTGAGATGTACCAATACATGTAGGAATAAATTAATTCATTTTCATTTTGAAGATTGGTACAATGATTTTTCAAAAATTTTCGGTATGATATTACTTAAAAAAAGAAAAAGAATGACCTGTGGACTTATAAAAAGAATCATAAACAGAAAATAAAAATATGATAAAAAACAAAATTAGATTTGGTTAGGTTGGGGTCTGTAAAAGCTTTCGTTTTTCCTGGAGCAAAAGTTGATTCCAACCTACTTCCATCAAATTGCATATTAAAAATTTTGAAAATGACTATATTATTTATATAAATAATGTAGATGTAATACCTCTGGTGAATGAATAATGAATTGGTCAAATGTAACCCATTTATTTGTTTTTTGTGCTCATCTTATTGTTGTTTTTTTTTTATTCATTATATAATTTTAAGTAATTTTTAGTTTTTTTTTTGTTTGTGCGTTTTCATTTTTATATAAAATGGACATAAAAAAGGATGTCTATAGAACACCAACGGATGACAGTATTTATTGCAGTTGAAAAGAAAAAACAGAAGTTATCGATTTTCGCTTATTTTTAAGAAAATTTAACAGTAACGAAAGTTGCAAATATTTATTACGCATATTGCATTATTTGCATATAAATTACATTTTTGTACGTACCTATTCCTATTTTTCTACATTTATAAAAATTTAGTTTATCCTTTCAATAAAATATTTAGCCCTTCCTACAAACGTAACTTGGCACGACCCTGTGGTGACCCTAAGTAAAATACGATGGTTATTTCGCTTTGAAGTTGAACGACTCAATAAGTTTTTGGGTGGCCATGGTTGAAGTATGTTTCGGTTTAAGAGCGCAGTGAAGACGCCGTGTCATATTTAGCAGAATTTACGAGCAACATTTTACGCTCAATGTGTATTTTATTGTGAAAAATTTGGCGGCCCCTGCGAAGGAAGTTGGTAACTACGCTTATGACATGTGTAAGAATTACTGGCGTATGCGTTTACTATCTGTTAAGTCCACAGCGTGACATTGTTATAAAGTTGGCGTTGACTTTATGTCTTTTGTTCCCGTGATTTTATGATACTCTTTAATGTTCATTTGATTTATTTGTTAAGTAAAGCACAACGCTATTTTCTTCTGTACATCTTACTTCTATGTGTTTAACACAAGTTGTAAAATTTTGTTTAGATTTGAGATAAGGAGAAAACTGCGTAAATCTTCTGTTGTAGTAGTTATGGGATTCTCCGAATTTCTAACTTTTCTACATGACCAACTTGGCAAGTTTTACAGTATAGGAAAACAAAATCAGTAGTACACTTGGTCTAATTATTGATTTAGTGCAATTCTAGGTACATAATCAAATCTTTACCTAATTTAGAATTTATTGCTTGAAATCGAAAGTAACTGAAATTTTTGAGTTATGTTTGTGAGCACATGCTGGTCCGTTCTCAAAAATTAGAAAGGGAAAGAATAAAAAGTGTTTAGCAGAAACTTGCAGCTACTTGAGGAAGTATTATCAAATGTCAACAAGTTTAAGAAAAATTTGGAGAATTAATTTTTAATTTATCGAACCCTCGAGTCTTATTTAATTAGATTATTTTTTGATCCACAAAATTAGAAATCGGTATTTTCTTTTTGATTTTACTTATATTTTGATAACTATCTGATACATGTCAACAAAAACAAAAGCTACATAAATTATTGATAATAATGACAAAATTAGTTAAAACTCAGACAAATGACAAACGGTGAAATATTTCATTGCTATAAAAAAAATAATCAGAAAAAAATTCTAAGAGTAAACTAATAAATATTGAAGAGAAGTTCACATATTATATTCAGAAAGTATTCATAGAACATATTGTTGTATACTAGTGATTCCATTTAATTGGAATTTTAAACGCTTGTCCACATATAGGAACTTTCCAACAAAATTAAGGAACAGTTTTGCGTCTTTGTAGTAGCAGTAATAATAGTAAAAATTATATATTTTTCAATTATCCTTCACGCGTCATTTTCACCTAATCGAATGCTTAATTCGATGGCCGTACATTTTCTTGATATCAAAATTTTATATTTGAACTGTTGTTACTCGTGAAATAATCAAGCTATGAATTTAATTGGTAAAATTAATTTATAATTCCTGCGAAGTAACGACAACTTGGTTCATAGTGACTCTTAAATCACTCCAGGTTTGCTGTCGTGATCTAAATGTCATTTTTAACACTCATTTGTCTGTTTACTATTTGTAAATTTTCTCAATAAATTCATAGCTCTTATTATATCACTTATTATAAAACGTTGTAAATATTAAAAAGAAAAAAAAATCTGAAAAAGTATACCTATAATATAATCTACTGTAAGTATATCCAAAAAATTAAACTGATTTTATACAGTGCATTCTAAACAAATATTAATCTAATTTTAATAAAAAATGTGCTTTATTAAAGATATCTACTATCTACTAAAATATGATATCAATCGCTGTAACCTTTTGGACATCATCAGTCTTATGATGGACGATGGACGAAATGATATTAATTTTATTAAGTAAATATGTGTTACCTAGTTTAAACTTACTGAAAAAAAAAGAATTAAATTGGTACATTCATTGATTTGGTATTGATTCTAAGATTTAGTCCACATTTGCGACTACAATTTTTTTATATTGTAAATAAGTAAACAAAATAGGTGTATAAAAGTCGTTCATCATTCAATGATTATACTTAGTAATTTTCTTGTGGTTATATTTGGAATCACGGCGTCTGAGAATAGACGACAGTAAATCAAATTTCCATAACTCTAATTTGAAACGAAACAAAAAAGCGTCTACTCCCACCTCTTAACTCATCGTCACCGCACACTTTGCAAATTGATTTCTCTTGCCATCCAATTTGATATAGAAATAAATTTACGTAGCGGCAGCCATATTAAGGATGATGCGGTAGAATGACTCTTTACTAGGAGGGCGGGCAAGATTTACAACGACTCCATCGCAACTCATCCCGTTGCTCGTTTGTTTATTTGTTTCTCCGATTAGATGTTCGCTTGTTCGACAAGAGAGAATCTGTCACGACAGCCCACTAATAACATGTGATGTATTGATTTGACACAGATGAAGTTGCACAGACAAATTTTTTTGGTGGGATTGTAAAATCTACAGAAATATGTAAGTACTACGAAGATACAGAGGTGTTATTTCACTAAAAGAATATTAAAGACAATACGTTTGCGTTCGGACTGCAATTAAGTGGAATGTGAGATCTGAGGTTTAAATACCAGCGTCGATAACTATTAACCAAATAAAAATATCGCTGCGCTGATGATCGATTTCGAAGGGAATATAAGAAGAATGTAAGTTGAAGATTGATTACCTGTAGAATAATCTGACTTTCAAGTGAAATAAGTTTAAATGAAGTCGAAGTGCAGCAAAAAAAGTGTATAATTTAGCGTAAAAAGAAGTCATGTGTTGTTCACATAAGATTTTTTAAAATGTATATTATAAATTATTCGCCAAAACCTAAAACTGGTAAGAGAAAATTATCAATTCCAGTTGAATAATTTTAACCAGAAATTGACCCACTCGTGTCTTTAAAGTCAGAAGTTTATATATAATGTTTCATTAAAATCCGTGTATCTTCTCTCTTTTATCTAAAAGTGCACACAATTTATCACAAGGAAAATTGAATAAAGTGAAGGAATAAATGAAATAATAGTTTTTTTACGACTATTAAGATATTTGCTTGTTGTACGTTTGTTTGTTTGTTATTGCTACGGATACATTGTAAACACATTTTCATTTCCCGCGGTAACCATAGACAACGCGTTCGTTTAATTGTGGTATTAAAAAGATATCATGTATTGTCCTGGGCAATATGGTGGCTTAGTTATTAGCCGGACAGTTTTTATTTATTAAATGCTAAATACCTATGACAACACCTTTTTGGGACACACGGTATATATTATACAATGGAAAGTAACAGAAAACTGGAATAACTTTTTATATAATTTTGATTAAATAAATAGTTTGTTCTTGAATTTAGAGCTTCTTCAAGTTTATTAAATATATATCTACAAAGATTGTGATTCTACTTAGTAGGAGCTAAGAGTAACGAGGACAATTTCTGCGAGAGGTTTCATAAATATTTTTAATTTTCGTAAAATTATGTTTTTGCACACTAGGTTGATTTTACTGATTGCTACGTCTAACAAACCGGTAAGTAATTTACATACCGTTCACTGAACGGTCAGTACAATAGTAAAAATGCACAGAAAGGAATTTGTAAATTCATTTAGTGTGCTATTAAAATTAAAAGTTACCAATTATTGATAAATAATGGTACCCTACAAATGATTTTCGTAGTTATTTCTTACACAAAAGCACAACCACTAATGACAGGCATTTGACATATTGCAAAATGAAACGAGTGTTTGAAAAATTCAATTTGAACGGACTTTAGTTTTCCATTAACGAATTTTACTACACCTCCCTTTGGATATTTTTTTTTACTGATATTGAAGGAAATTAAATTTTGATCATGCAAAAAATTGTATAAATATTATAATCGGTAAGGAATGCCGATCCTCCACCAATATATAATACACTATTATTATCTTCCTATCTCGCAAGAAATAAATTTAAAACATTATAAAATATTTTAATTTCAGAAAATTAAAGTAGCGAAATAAAATTTATATCTTTGATAATAAAATTAATAAAATTATTATTTTAGTAAAATTCAATTTCAACATTTAAATGTTTTGACAAAAAAAATTTATTTGAATAAATTTGGGTAGTCTTCGTCTTTTTAAAAAAAAATAAAAATCACAATTTTTTGCACAAGTTTTTGATGGCTACTTTTTTCTTTTAATGGCGTCTAAAATATAATGTGGAACGCGCAGAGGCATAGTTCTTATATATCTAAGATCAACCAATTCAGGATGCAAACAATTCAAAATTTTTTTTTCTAATTTCGGTTGCATATTTTTCCAAATAAATTTTATCTTCTACTATACAATATTGTTGTAAATTTTTACATACTTAATTATATTATTAATGATATATGAGACTTTTATACGTATTAATACATAAAAAATGAAATGAAAAACAATAAGAAGTTAAAATATCAGTACCTATAGAAATATTAGAGATTAGTACCCTCCACAGTTCTGGGAAGGTCTGTGCTTGTAGTATGAATGAATATCACAATATTCTCTTGGTCAACTACAAAAGAGCGAGATAGCGTCATATTTCTATAATACTCCGGTAGAGGCAGTAGTGTATGAGCGAAAATTTACACCGTTTAGTCTGTTCGTTCTTGTTGAAATTTGTTGTAATAATTAAAACAATATGTATTTTTATTAAACCTATGGTGTTATTTAAAGATAATTCTAGAGCTCTGTAATTCTAATTTCTTAAAAAAGGATTTGTAAAAGCAAGAAATTGTACGTCAAAACATGTCAATTTTTAGAGTTTGTAATTGCTTGTAATATTGAAATAATATAAAAAATGCAAAATCTGGCATTACAGGGAACTAGATTTGTATTTTATCTTTCATTTAAAACTTATTTCACTTTTATATCTTTAATAGTTTTCATGTTATTAGACTAGAGCGAAGTCAAGTTTTAGTACAGTACGGTAGCTATACACAATGCTCTTAATTTTTAAATTTTATTTTGTAGCTAGTTGTTAGAAAGTAGTGAAATGGATACATCTTTATTATTAAAATAAAAATGAATTAAGAAATAATAATGTGGTCGTAGAAAAATTATAAATTTAATGACAAATTTACTTGACTACAGAGTTTTATAAAAAAATATTAATCACAAATTTGACTGGTTGAGCGCATGTTAACTAAGAATTAAACATAAATAAATAAAATTTAATGATCAAAAGAAAAATTTTGAATGCATTTCAAGAATAAACTTCATTAATCCCTCAACTGGAAATTCCCTCGGCTTCATTTCGGGTTATAAGTATAATCTTGGGAATAAAACCTTACTTTATTCCTTTATTACATAAATAACTATTATTTGTGCCATTCTCAATCTTTTTTTTAATGAAATAAACAACTAGTTATAAAGTTAATGCGTATTGCATTCAAATATTCAAACAAATTTAACTTATCTGTATTGATTTTAAAACTACAAGTCTTCAAAAATATTAAATTTCAATACTAAATTTTGTGGGAATTCTCCATCGTTCTGAACATAAAATAGGTTGAAAGAAAACTAGAAAACCTTTAAAATCAGAAACTTATATTCCCATCTTTGAAATTTATAGCGAATCTACATCTTTATAGACGTGTATAGCATTTGACAAAAACAAATTTATTATGCTGTATGTCATGTCTCGTGTCATATAACATAACATAACGTATGTATTCTATTATAGAAAACTCCCACACTGCGATCTATACCAACATGGTTGATGTAGTGCTTTACTTAATGATTGTGTCGGTGGTTCTAACTTTTAGTGTTTTCTTATCACATGTGATTCTTTCTTTTGTTTTATTGTTTTCGTAAAAGACAGATGAAGTTTCAAGCCTACACCAATACGATTTACAGTGTAGGAACATGACTGAGAAACTAAATTAAAGCAGTTTATGTTATTTATGGAAAATAAAAAAGGTAACTGACTTTAATAAATTGAAGATTTCAATATTTATGCAGGGTGTTAAAATTGATCACAATATATTTGCGGCACAAAATTCCTAGATGAAACAATTTTTTTTTCCAAGGCATACTCGAGCGAAATGAATAAAATAAATAATTTTCTAACTTCTTAGTTAAATTTTAATGTAGGTACATACATATATTCTATATCATTGGAAGAAATTTCTCTATTTATAGTATTAAAGACAACTTTGAGGGCCATATGAAAAACATCATTAAAAAGTGTATCCATAATGATTGTAATAATTTGTAAGGTGGTGATAGATAACTAAAGTATGTACTTCTTTAGTATTACGAACTCTCTTTTACAGAGCGCTTTTTTTTTTTAAGATACGTCTAGCTTAATATGATTGTAATGTAAAAGCACGCTTTCTGAAGATACTTTTATTATAAAAGTACGTTCGTAATATGGGCCATTATCTCTATAAAAATAAAATGATTTTGTAATAAATTGAACTAGTTTATTTAATTTAATAATCAAATAGTACCTAAAAAGATAAGAAAAACACAAGATATTCATGGTTAATAAAAATTTAACTAAATTTTAACTTAACTACGTAAGTTTCGGTTTCGGTTAAATTTTTGACCGAAACTAGAAGAGGAGCCCAAAATTAGGCCATGGTTTCGGTCGGAAACTATTAGTAATCTTGCATTTTTTGGGAAAAACAAATACATCATTAAAATGGCCAACTAATTCGTCAACTTTGACCCAATTTAACTGACTTCTTTTCTTTCTACGGTTCTCGAGATCCCAATAGTTAGCCTCAAAAAAGGGACACCTGTGTAAAATATGTATATTTTCAATAAAATATTTTCACTTTAATGTCTCATGCATAATAACTATTAATAAACGTACAAAAAATTTCCAATGTCTGCAATAAATTTTAATGTGTCTTGTATATCTTATCCATCTTACATCGTACTCATGTTTCCTTTTATGATTCATAATCTAAATAAAAAAAATACTTCGGTACATAGTACAACAATCTAATAATAAACTAAAATGCTGCGTTCATTAACAATGATAATATTTATTTCAATAATAAATTAAATAAATAATGGAAATTCATAGCATATAGGTATTGAAATATATTTTGATTTAATTAAACAAAAATATGTATTATATTTACAATAGATGTCAATGAATAATAAAATGTATGCAAATTTATTAACCATTGTATGTATTATTATTCATAATTTAATTATACGTAAGAAAAAATGATGTATGACTAATAAGTCTGTTAATACACTACGCCAACTCATTCCTTATTTATTAAAACTATTTCATTTTTTATTTATTATTTATTACTCATAATTTATTGTTACTACTAATACAGTTACAAACTAAATTATGTGTTATTGTAATTTAAAAATAAATTGCGATATAGTTTGTTGCATATACATACATAATTGTTATTCTTATAAAAAATGTATTATTTAATTTTCATGTTTTCTTGCAGACGCTCAACAATGTAGACAAAATGTACCTATAATATTTATGCTGAATATATACTGGGCCCAATAAAACAAACAAATTTGAAATCGTAAAATAAATTGTGCAGGAACGTACTTGAATCAAGCAACAAACAATTACTAATGAAAATTAAATAAATGAAAGCAAAAACTCATTTGAAGACCAAATGTGAAAAAAAACTAATGACTCAATAACAAATTCAAAATACTATTTAAATAATAGCTTTAATAAATGAATGGTTAATAAATATTAATTAACAATGGATGTATTTATTGATCTCATCTATATTCGATTTGTTAGCAAATTTATTATTTACACAATTTACAAATGAAGATTTAGCTTCTGCATATTATTTAAAGAATCTCCTAAGAAGTCTATCTTGTTCGGCTAAATTTCTCAGAAATTATTTAATTCGCATTCGTCATCTATTGATTGTGTACCTAACTGTGACATGACGGAAAAGAATAATAGTTATTTTTGTATTAAGGGAATAATCGCGTCGAGTTTTAAACATTCCGGCGTACTATAATATTGATTATGCCCGTGGTACATACAACATTTTATTTCCTTTTAGTACTTGAAATGAAAAAAATATGTAGGTATATATTCCATGCTGTGGTTTCTTTATAGATAGTTGGCATTGTTAGATTCTTTGTTTTTAAACAAGACCAAGTTGGTTTCTAAAAATTGAAAAGATTTACATGTATGAAAAGGAATTTGAATAGTTTTGTGAGTTCCAAATAATTACTTAATCGAAATTAAAATGTATTTTATTGTTGGACATTTATTCATTAACCACAATATTAATTTGTTTAACTATTGTTTAGCAACTTTAAATTACCCCAAATTATGCCCGTATTTGAGGGCGCATAACAAGTTTATGATTCCAAAATGAAATAAAATATATTTATATTTTTACAAGCACTTTTAGTTTTGGTTATAAATTAATCTATTTTCTTTAGTTTTCAAATTTTTGCAGGCACTCATGTCACAGAATAGTTACATACAGAAGCGACACTCCATGTCGGTATCTTTCATTTTACCCTATTCTATTCTATGACCTTGGAGCATTGTGTAGACCTTTAAATTTGTAGCCTTCCCCTATCTCTCCCTAAGATGTGACGAAACTTTCCGATTTTAAACAATGAGCTCTTTAAATTTGTTGTCTTTCCCCATCTCTCTCTCTCTAAATTTCGTTTCTCTGTCTTACTGTCGCTTCTGTATAAACCTATTCTGTGCTAAAGTGTAAAAGTAAATAAAAGTTAAAACTTAAAGTAAATATAATAATAATGCATGTGACTTAGATAAAAAAAGAGTTGTAGATTAAACGAATGAAACTACCAAGCACAAATTGTCGACGCCAAAATCACTTTAATTTTTACAGTACTTTTTCTATTTAATTTTTGTCGTTGGTTGGATACAGGTAGCATATTTATCCGTCTGTAAGACGTACGATAATAACATAGCGAATAAAAGTCTCCTGTATGCTTTGTGTACACGACAAAGATGCTATATAAAAGTTTAATAATTCTTGCCGCAAAAATAGATGACGTATGACGTGAGTATCAACTAGAGAAAACAGACTCTATATATGAGTAATTTGGAACTTACTGTAAGCTGAAGCTTCCTTCTTGACTAACATGTTTCATTTGGGATTTAACTTCAATCTAAAATCCATTAGCTTCAGTAGAATCAAAACGAATGAAATAGCATGCTAATGTAATCTAATAAAACCCTAACGCGATGTTTGAATGCGTTTCTATAATTAATGTTTTGAAATTTTATGCACTCTTGTAATGGATGAGAAATGTGAACATATTAGTAACAAGCCTAGATTTAATCTGATTCCGGTGTATTCAAACCCAAAGTAGTCTATGCCCGTTACCGTTTCCTTCCATTTTTAACAATCTCAAACTGTTTATGGTACAGGAAGTTATTATATTTATTTAGCTTTGATAAATATCCGTAGATTATGGCTATTAAAATAGCACAACTTATATTAATTAAACTATATTTCTCTAATACCGTTTAGCTGATTGTAATTTACTCATATCTTACAATAGAATCCATTTATTAATTAAAATTAATTAATATCCGTCTCGTTTTATGGAAAGTATCTCATTTGGAATTAACGCTTATTACAGAAATACATATGATCATATTTGGAAACTTGCTGTACTTTGGTTTAATCAATGTTCAAAAATTGACATTTTTTCAAAATAATATTAAAATTGTCTTATTTACGATATAGTGTCTAGACTTCATTTATGACATAATGTTGATGTTTGTAGATCAAAGGCAAAGGTTTTCAGGCCGTTTTTATGTCGCTGACATAACAACTATCATGACAACAATGATACTTAATAGAGATGGGTGATAAATGATTTAGTTAATTAAAACGACTCACTTAAGTGAACGAATTAAAATGATTCCTTAATTAAAAAATGATTCCTTCAGTTATGTCTAATTGTGTTAGGAATAGCATTACCTTAAAAAACAAAATAGAGTATTGTTGATGTTATTTTGTGACACTTGTATTTTTTATCATTTTTGTGCTGTACCGTTATTGTATTTATTTGTGTTGTGAAATTAAAAGTTGTGAAACCAAACACTTGCGTAGTTAAACTATTTGAAACCCTTGAACTCCTTTTCTAACGGGTAGTTGTAAAGTGAGTTATTTTACGAACATTTGGCGACCGTGACAGGACTCACGTGAGTTAGTTTGGTGATTTTTTTTCGCATTCCATCCGTTTTCCAAAGCGTGGCTGCGATCTTTTGAGAGAAATTAGCAGAGCTATGATTATTTGACGAGACGTAGCCAAGGTGGAAAAAACAACTACAATTGTACGGAAATAAGCGGCACAACGGTAAAAGAGGTAATATTTATAACGATCGGGTTCTTTGCGTTTGTATTTTCATAGAAAGATGGATCAAGCGAAAAAATCTCGAAAGGCTGTTCGTACTGTTTTTAAAAAAACGGCCAATGCCATACAGGAACTGTCAGAAAGTCCAGATGTACAAGTGGAAGAAATAAAGTTGAAGTGGATTCTGTTGCAAGAAAAACATAAGGTTCTATTGGAATTAGACCAACAAATATACGAAGGTTTGGTAGTTATTGTTGACGACGAGGCAGAATTAATCCAGGAGATGGAAGTTGCAGATACATATGAAACACTATTTCAAAAGGTAAAAGCTGATATTTCTAAACTTTTAGATAAACAACAAGATGGAATCGCTTCAACCGTAACAGTGTCAAATGACATGTTTGTCCGTAAATTCAAGCTTCCAGTACTAGAGATACAAAAATTTGGAGGCGATATAAAAGATGGGTTGCCATTTTGGAACCAATTTCAAAAAATCCATTGCGACCCCTCCATACCAGCAGAAGACAAGTTACAATATTTGCGACAGGCAATCGTTAATGGTACGAGAGCACGAGAGGTAGTGGACAGTTTTCCACTTTCACGTGAAAATTATTCAAAGGCAATAGAGGCATTACAATCCCGGTTCGGAAAAGAAGAGCTATTGATTGAAATGTATGTAAGAGAAATGTTGAAATTAGTGTTACATAATGCAATAGCTCAAGAAAAGCAAGGTTTGTCCTTACTTTACGACAAATTAGAGACCCAATTAAGAGCGCTTGAGTCATTGGGTGTCGTAACAGAAAAATATGAGGCCATGTTGTTTCCTCTTGTTGAATCAGCACTACCAGAAGAGATACTGAGAATTTGGCAACGTTCATCCCATTTTTCACAGTCGCAGGATAGCAAAAGAAGTGGTCGTTTGAACAACCTTATGAATTTTATTAGAAATGAAGTAGAAGCTGAACAAAGAATAGCGCTAGCCACTGAAGGATTTAAGCTGGACAGCGAGAAAAATAAAAAGGGTAAGAAAACAGCTGAGTACCTAGTTCCCACTGCGACTGGGCTGATCAATTACACCGAAGGCAAATGTGTGTTTTGTGAAGAAAGGCATGCGTCGGGAGATTGTTTCAGAGCACAGAAGATGTCCCTAGAAGAAAAGAGACAAGCTCTTTCCCAGAAAAAGGCATGCTTTCGATGCATTAAGATTGGACACCAAAGGAAAAACTGCCGCGAGCGAGTAAGATGCATAATATGCGGTAAACAGCATGTAGTAATGATGTGTTCGGAGCTGAAGGTTGGAAAAATCGAAAACTACTAAGAAAATGATAAGAAAACAAAACAGGCAGACAATGTTCGGAAAAATGAAAAGCCGGAATTGTCGTTGTCAAATTTAGCAAATCCTACAGTTACTAATGTATTCCTACAAACTGTACGAGTCACGATGTATAGTGAAAAGGGTAAGCGAATAGTTAGAGCTTTGTTCGATAGCGGATCACAAAGATCGTACGTATTAGCCGATACTGCTAGTAGTTTGAATTATCCGATTAAGTATTCGCAAAAGATGTTGCATAATCTTTTCGGCGGTGCACAGACAAATGAGCAAAGACACAATTGTTACATTGTTCATGTTAAAAGTTTAAATGGAGATTTTGCATGCAATTTCGAAGCAATAGACCAACCCACTATTTGTAACAATATTTACTCAGTTCATGAAGGAATTTGGACAGAGGAATTAAAGAACCTAGGAATTGAATTAACAGATACCGAAGGATGTGAGCCAATTGAGCTTTTGATTGGTGCAGACGTGGCTGGAAAATTGTTTACTGGAAAAAGAAAGGTATTAAAATGTGGTCTTGTGGCAATGCACACACTATTAGGTTGGGTGTTGATGGGGAAAACCCCAAACAAGCCAACGCATAATAACACAAGCATGATAGCAACAACTCTGTTTAGCAAACCTATGACCATCAAGGATTGGTGGGAGTAGGATATTTTAGGTATCAAAGAACCTAAAGGTAAGAACAATGAAAAAGACTTGTACCAATTAACAAAAGAAGCATTCCAAAAGACAATTACTATGAATGAAGAAGGTAGGTACGAGGTTAGCTTACCGTGGTTAGAAGATTATCCTCCCTTGCCATCAAACGAAACTTTGTCGAGAGAACGGCTACAGCGTACATTAATAAAGCTTCAACAAACCGGGTATCAAGACAGGTACCAGGAAGTATTCGATGAATGGTGTAGGGAAGGCATTATTGAAGAGGTTGAGAAAGAGGAGGGAAGGAAAATATGCCATTATCTTCCCCATCGGCCTGTCATCAAAGAAGAGAGTTCTACCACCAAAGTGCGACCTGTATTTGATGCTTCGGCACGGGAAAAAGGAGCGCCATCTCTAAACGATTGTCTTGAGAAGGGTGAGAATTTAATCAATTTCATACCTAAATTCATATATACAGATAATGGGACAAACTTTCATGGTGCGGAAAATATTATGAGCAAGTTAAACTGGGATACAATCCTGAAGAATATTTCCGTACAAAGGATCGACTGGCGATTCAGTCCACCATCAGCACCTTGGTGGGGCGGTTGGTGGGAGCGTCTGATTGGGTTCCTGAAGCAGCTGTTGAAGAAGACTCTTGGGCGTGCGTGTCTCACCAGTGACGAGTTATATACTGTTTTGTGTGATTGCGAAGCTGTCATAAATTCGCGACCGCTAACGTATGTTTCAAACTCTGTGAATGACTTAAAACCTTTAACCCCGTTGATGTTCATAAATGAATTAAAAGAATACGGTGTTCCGGACTTAGACAATGTAGACTCTAATAATTTAAATCGCCGGTATAAGTATCTACAAAGATTGAGGACTGAATTACGTGAACGCTTTCGGTCAGAATATCTCGGACTTTTGGTGCATTATAACCGAGTTAAGAACTGTCATAACATTCAGGTAGGGGAAATAGTACTCATTGCTAGCGACAATGTTAAGCGAATGGACTGGCCCTTAGCTCGAGTTATTGAACTTTTGCCTGGAAAAGACAATGTAGTTCGTCTAGTACGACTACAAACTGCACATGGACAACTTTTACGACCGGTGCGGAGGCTCTACTCGTTAGAATGTGTTTCAGATCCACAAGGGGCACAGAAAACTCCTGATATCGACTGCAGAGATCCAGAGATCCTCAGCAGCCGGGAGATCGACGCAGCAGAAGAAGAAGAAGAAGACTCCAAGGCAAGTGAGGTGAAAATGCCTTACGTCACTCAACGAGGACGACTTGTAAAGAAGACAGACTTTTTTAATTGTTAACATTTTGTATTTAATTAACATTTTGTAAAATCTAGCTTTAATATTTGTTTCGTTAAACATGAGACACTTTATTTATGTAATGTCAGTGTCTCAGGTGGGAGAATGTTAGGAATAGCATTACCTTAAAAAACAAAATAGAGTATTGTTGATGTTATTTTGTGACACTTGTATTTTTTATCATTTTTGTGCTGTACCGTTATTGTATTTGTTTGTGTTGTGAAATTAAAAGTTGTGAAACCAAACACTTGCGTAGTTAAACTATTTGAAACCCTTGAACTCCTTTTCTAACGGGTAGTTGTAAAGTGAGTTATTTTACGAACAAATTGAGTAAATATCTTATTTTTATTACTGTTATTTTCAAGATTTCAAGAAAAATATATATACACTCTATATCGAAAATAGAAAAAAAATAGAAATATTTTAATAGATTATTTTCATTTTATGTAATCTTCTGCCTGTACAACTTCATTTTCTTTTTCTTTATTTAATAGCTAATCATGATACAGTGGTCTTGTTAGACATAAAGTTTTTCTTAATCATTCATATTAATTATTAAAATAAAATAGAACTGTTTACATGGTTGAATAGCAAAAAAGCTATATTCAAAATTATCACAACCTGCCACAAGCTCCATATGAAAAATTAAAGTTGACACCGATAACTTGAAAACGGTACGCGATAAAAAAATGTAAATTCATTATAAAAAAGTGTCTGAAGAAGATGCACACCAAAATCACTTAATCTTTTAATTTTGGAAGTTAAGAGCAAAAATTGGAAACCGTAAAATTTACATTTTCGTTCATATCTAGTAACCCATGCATTTTTTGGGAAAACAAAGACATCGTTAAAATGGTCCCTTAATACTTTTAATTTAACCGACCTTGTATCTTTTACCGTTCTCGAGGTCTCCATGCTTAACAAGTTATTTGGGACACTAACACTCGGTATATTTTAAATCAAATGAATCAATTCCTATAAAAGAATATTTTTTTTTATTTCTTATACATGCCTATTTTCACACTTCGGTATAGGTATAAAAAAAATTTAACTAATAGATATTAATTTAAAAAGTGGTGTAAGGAAAACAATCTAATTTTATATTTATTTAAGTTGTAAGTAATGTATGTCTACTGCAATCTTCGAGGAGGTATGAATTGAGGCGGAGCTTGCATTTTCAAAGTTAATGTTACCACACGTGAATAGTTGTACCAGCAGCAATTAACTTCAAATAATTTAATAATATTTGTAAAATGTGGTCCACTTGACAATTCAGTTTAATTTTAGTTATTGCTAGATGACCAAAGGAAAGGAAGGAAGTTATTTTCTCTCCGTTGGCAATAGTAACCAAATAATGCATGTTATCAGAAACTTACGACTTATGTTGTTTTGAAAGTACCTAAGTTATTAGTACGTATACGGTAGCGCAAAAAATGTTCTTATAAATATTTTTTTATATGAATTGAGAAATATTATATTACTGTTTTCTAATTTAATAACATAATAAAAACAAAAAAAATATACTTTTCTCTAGTATAATAGTTGTAATGAATTATTAATTGTGCTGGAAAGCCCAACTTTTTAATAAAACAAGCACCAATCACATATCTATTTCAACCAGATGTCTTTACCTGTGGTAAACACATGTCGTATATGTCAGATGTTAATCTTTACAAATGTCATTTTTTTGTAAAAAAATTTGAGTTATTCAGTCTATTTTTGCGCATCATACGAGTCGGTAGGCGTTATCTGTGAGGTCTGTAGTATCTGCCCACATTTTCCTGTGGCGGTCGCCACAATTTTCCGCGACAATATTTCTCAAAATGTTTCCGAATATTTTTAAATCCTGCTATTCCATCTTTAGACATGTACAAATAAATTTTAACAAAAGTATTACATTGTAAAGTACACATATGGGATTGCTAATATTTTCATTTTATTATATTTTTTTTTTAATTTTGATTCAACTCCAATATAAAGTCAACTATAAAGAATTTTTTTTACTACTTGCCTAGACACCCACTATTATTAACCTGTATTTTACATGAGAAATTGTTTTTCACTACCGCTTACTTGATATGGTCACCTAGGTCAATAATAAATTATTATTAGCCATGGTCGATAATAAAAACTTTTTAAAGAAACTCAAGTCTCTAAATCAAAATATTGTTTGAACCATTTAACTCTAAGAAAGGCTAAACTATGAATTCACAATTTAAATATGCCGTCTAAAGTAAATAAGTAAATCAAATAAATCCAAATTAAAAATTAAAAGTGAGGTTGGCAAACCGAAACACCAAAGATAAAAACAAAGACTGCCTACTTTATTTTTGTGAATATTAAGAAACAAGAAGTGGGATTCCATAACTCATAACAATTTCTAATAACAATTGTACTTCTTATTATATCAATTACAAACGTCAAACGTCAATTGTCAACATGACGGAAATTCAAATTTGCGCTCACATGAGTGAAGACTTGTGGAGTGTTACTTTATGTGTAGATACGTATAAACCATAAATAACCATTACTGTTATGTATTAGCAAGTATACTTTGTAGTTGATATTTGCAATTGATATCATAACAAGTCCAAATAATAGCAACAGAAATTATGGAATCCCACCCAAGTTAATGTTCATGTCAAAATATTTGTTATTGACAATATAATTTTTTTTATTAAGATTGGGATTAAAAATGCTAGTATTAAAAAAGTAATATATGTATATACCACAGTTGAGAGGACCATTATTGACCAGTGCCTTATGTCTCTGGGTTGCTTAGCACCTTGGGACACAACTTGGTGCTAGGTCAATAATGATAGTTTTGTCAACCTTGGTGTATAATACACTATTATCGTTTTGACAGCGGATAAAAAGGAAAGAATTTAGGTACCTTTCTTTTACCAACCAGATCGTTGATTGAACTCAAATAGCACACCCCTCTGTAACAAGTAAAGACAATGATTGTGATACCGAATAAAAGCCTTCTCTATGTCATATGTATACAACAAAGATGCAAGATAAAAGTCTAATAATTCTTGCAGTAGAAATTGATGACGTGAATATCAACTCTTCTTGAATTAATGCATTCTTCAATTTTATCACCATATTTTTTTATGATCTGCTACATTCTATGATTCTTAGGACCGGCAAAAACAATTTCCTCGAAATTTACATTACAAGCAAATATCAATTATTCTTGAACTAATGCATTCTTCAATTTTATCATATTTTGTGATGATCTGCTACATTCTACGATTGTTACGTCCGCCAAATTCAAATTCCTCGAAATGCGAGAAATGTACATTACAAAGAAGAATGTTATCTTTCGTGTTCACACTTGTGAGTCATATTCCTGGACAGGCTTGTTCTGGTAGCGATGCCGGTGGCACATGTCCACTGGTCCTATCGAGAGATCTGTAGCTTCGCATTTGTTTCCGTCTGAAGACGCGCATTCTTGCAAGCGATATGAAGCAGACACGTGCCGAGATTGGATCAAGTCACCTGTGACGCTTCATGCTTACAACTCATACATCATCTTTTACTTAGAACGCAAATTTCTATGAAATCTTAACAGATAGGCAAATATGGATTCAAATTTTTATAGTGTTACTGCTTTTGTGCAAAAATAAACATGAAAAAAATGTAGTTTTTTCTATTTTCAACTGTTTCTAGATCGTGGATGTCCATTTAGATTATATGGTTGATTTTGAGATAAAGTGTACATTCTGGCGTAGCTAGCAATTTTTTTTATGAAACTTTATCTAATTTGAAAGGGATGTATAATTTCAGAACGTCTTAATTTGTATTTGTTAAGCCGTAATATTTTTTTAAATATTCTGCGACGTAGATGTTACTGTAATTTTGTTCGTAAGCAGTGGAGTTCGCTAATAATTTCAATTACATAAATTGATCTATTTCAGCAGTTCTGAATATGTAGTATATTAAGTATTAAGAACGATAAATACATTTTACCGATCGAAGTCAATTGTTTGGAAGAGGAGCGACGCGACGACTGTAATTATTGTCTGAGATTGGGATTCCTTACCATTCGTAATGTTTTTGAATGATCAAAATTAAATTTCCTTCACTAAAAAAGGATCCAAAATTAGGTGTATTAAAATTCATTCATCCATTTTCATGGTATTGTTCCCACCACCCGGGTGTAACTCTACCCCGAGAAGGTTAGATGGAATAGTATTTCCGTTTCTGGGGGGAAAATTTAGAAACTTTTTAATTTATTTTATTTTTTTTATTTTAAATTTAAAATTAAATAAACTGGTCAAATAATGTTAAAGAAGTCTAATTGTCATTTTGTTAATAATAAAAAGAATAAATAATAATTCACAAAAATCAAAGGATACGTTCAGATTTTAATAAAGTAGATATCGTAAGTAATTTTTTCGAAAATATTTTATCTATATATTTACGTATCTATAATTTTATAAAAATGCTTCGCAAATACTCGAACTGCACGAATAAAAGAAGTGTGAATGTCCGTGGCACACAAAATTAACATTCTTAAATTTTTCCAGTTAAAGATTATACCAGGTGCTATCTTTGGAAAAAATTAAAGTGAAAAGTTACCTATATTCTTCTCTTTGTGAAAATAATTTTGATATTAATTCTTAATTAAGTCTTTTCTTATTTTCATTTTGTGCCATTTTGGAGGTGGTAAGCCTAAGTATAAGTACTCTTACTATTAAGAGCAACATTTTTAAATTAGTCTTGTGGCCATTATCGTGGTTATAAGTCTACGTAAAGAGACTCTTATCTCCTTGACATTGTATTATAATATTACAATTTTCGCCGAGAGAACCTCCCTTCCACAACTGAAACGAGAGAACATCTTTCCAAAAATTTCGCCGAAAGAACATGCCTTCTACAAATTTCGCCAAAAAGAACATGGCTGCTAGAAATTTCGCCGAAGAAACATCTCTTCTAAAATTTTCACGGAAAGAACATCTCCACTTTAGCAGAATCACTAAGTAATCAAATTGAAACGGCTAATAAAATTCTACACGGTACTTCTACTCATATACAACAGCAAATAAACAATATTCAGGAAGCTGAAATTGATACTGATACTTACACAAATTGTAATTTTACATTTAATATTACTTCCAAATAAATTTAATAATTTGACATTTTACTGTTTTGTCCACTTTTTATAAGTAATATTTTCGTAGCTAACAACGGTAACATCGTATGTATTGTATTTGTCCTGTCAAAACACTCACGTCATATATATGTAAGGGGTACAAGGAAAATATATAAATAAGTTTCAAATAACTTTTGTTTTTCTTATTTTTCAGTGTCAATATATCCTTCCGAATAAATTTATATATTATTTTAAGCTAAGAACATAACATTCAATTTCTATTTATATGTTAGACTGTTCGTTTGTTATTTTGATCAATCGTAAGATTCGTTAATTTGCTTGTTCTAGCAATTTTGTTTAGTCTGTTGTTTGTTTATTCGTGAAATTTTGAGGAGGGAGGGGTCAGCAAATACAAATAGAAAATGAATAATTGCATTCACAGGATAGGATACTTAGACAAATTATTACCATAGACTGATATAAAAATATTTCTACGTAAATATTACGGTACGGCATCATCCGTATGTGTAACTTTACTCTTAAAAGTTTATATAGTCATAAAAATGTCTGTTTGTATTCATACATACTTAAATCATACAGACTATTAACTTGTTATAAACAATATTGCTAAATGAAATTTGTGTTTATTCATGAACGTTAACATTTCAATTATCAATGTCCTTGTTTTTGACACATTGACCACATGACATCTCTATTACACGGTTAAATTTTTTATGATTAACATTTTACAGTTTTTACCATTTGAAAACTACAAGTGTATAACAGAAATTTGATTAAATTATATTGTTAAATTTCACATGCATGAAATTAAAAATATGCATGAATATTTATTTGCAGTTCGTACAAAAAACTTTTGTAAAACTTTCATTCATTTTTTGCAAGTGTGATTTCAATTTGTAAAGGTGACATTCACTTAAAATATAAAAATGTTTGATTGTTATAAAAAGTACATCCGTTTTTATAAAAACTGACATAGGAATGTAAGTGACACAACATAGTTTCATATAATAGAAATAATATTTTTTTATTCATTCATTCATAGTACAGCATCTACTTTGTATAGTCTTTTTCACGAAAATGTGATCGTACGTCATACCTAGTAATAAAATTGTAGCCAAAACAACAATGTTACTATCCCTAGCATATACCCAATAAAATACACGGAACTTAGTGTCTTTTACTAATAAATGGTTGGTAATCCTGTACAACGTTGCCATTCTCGAAATGTCAAAAAATAATATTATTTTTGAAAAATGTCAAAAAATCGAGCAAAAAATTTAGGAAGTTGTGCACAGAATATGGTGAATTCTGTAATAAGGTATTTCGAACAAGAGCGTGGCAAACGAAGATACAGAGGGGGATGCTAAATAAATTTAATTTATTTTATGTAAAGATTCACAATATGATATATACACACATGGTCTTCTATGCAACCATCAACACTTGAATGTACCCTCCAAATACTTGGCAACGTTGCATCAGGGAACATTATGACGTACGATCACATTTTCGTGAAAAAGACTATAGAAGTGAGACATTAGATTACAAGGCACATAATATTGTTTCTTTTTACTAGAAACTTATAATTAGTTACTTTATATATTACTTTTTTATACTTACTTTAAAATTGCGAGCTTTACATAGAAGTAAGCTTGTAAAATTAAAAAAATAAAAAGATCAACCAGGCAGTCTTTAACGAAATTGTCTAGATAGTCTAGAATTATTTCATCTGTAACTACAACTAAATTTAATAAATGACGTATGTGACAATTAAATACTAAATACTTAGTAAAACATTGTATGTTATTTGTTAATCCGCAATTTAGTTCCAAAGGATGAAGTAATTAATCTCATATCAGTTGTCATACTCTGTATATCTCGAGATATATCAGGAGACTCTAATCTTACCTAAACTAACATATAAAAGACCCCGGTTAGTCACTGGCAGTGAGTCATGCTCGTTACAATATAATAAAATTGATGAAAAACCAAGTAGTCTAGAAGAACTACTTGATTTGTCAAGAACTTAATATTAGGGTTGCACTGATTTAAATAGTGATTTAAATCATGCCTTAAATCACCTGATATTTATTAATAAAAATCATTGATTTTTATCAAAGATGAGAAAAAATTATTATGAAATTTATCTATAAAACTATTAATAACAACCAAAATAAGTTTTGTATTTAATAATATCTTTAAATTGTATGATATTTTGTCACTTTAATTGTCACAATAGAAGATAGAAAAATAAGAATTTAAATGTGTAACAAAAAGTAAAAATTCTTTGTTACTCTTCATAATTTTATTCAGATATGAATAATTTTGGTTTTATTATAGATTTCGTTTTTGTATATGAAATAATGTATTAATATTCTTTTTAAAACAATTAGAAAAGGGATTTAATCGTTAGATATCTTTAAAAATTAAAAAAATCATTATTTATTTGATATTTAAAAAAAAATCAATGATTTTTGATTTTTTAAAATAAATCATGATTTTTGTCAACCCTGCTAAAAATATTACTAATTGACATGACTTGATATTTGGCAATTACTAATTATTGATTTGAACTTGTATTGTAGAAGGTATAGTTTCCCAAATATCTAAAGCACCAAGTTAATCTTAACCAACTTAATTTTAACATCGTAATAATCATATATGCATGTAAATATTATTGATGAAAATTTTCAGTGTGTTCTGCACAGTTATGATAATATAGAAGTATAGAAAATGGATAATTCAGAAAATGAAAAACACTATTTAATGAAATAGCATAATCTTTATTATTATATCGCTATCGATTTCGGTCTTTGACCATCTTCAGGCACGATGCTGAAAAATTACATTGTGTATTATAACATTTACTACTACACAATGTAATTTTTCAGCATCGTGCCTGAAGATGGTCTAAAACCGAAATCGATAGCCGATATAATAATAAAAATTATATTTCATTAAATAGTGATTTTCATTTTCAGCATTACCCATTTTCTACAACTTTTATGCATGTAAATATCTCCATTAAAGGTTAATCAACAAACATTGGAGACACCTAGAGACCCAAATATATAAACCACTAACTACACCTCCAATTCGAACTTGTTAACTTTACAACAATCCTGTCCCGATCCCCATCTATGTATAACCTCACCAGAGCGCACTAGTTCTCATAGGCGGGATTCCTCCCATGCGTGTGCGGCTCCAGCGCGGATAATGCGTCTGGGTCCCAGTGTATAAATCAGATCCAGCGCGCAATGCGGAATATGCGTGTCTGGGCCGCTACTCCGACATTCGCGCCACTGCAGCACTACGCACGGAAATTAATTGCATACCAGGTGTGGGTTTTCATCGACTGCACTTTTATATGGATACTTTTTCTTTTTCCTGTAATGATGCAGATTAATCAACATGATTTAAATATAAAATCTCATTTATAATAATATTCAGTAATGAATATGTATTGTATGTGTATGGGGGTCATAAGAAAAATAAGAGTGGATTAAGATGTTACAAATTGTTCATTCTCATAAGGAGAGTTCATTACTTTTTTTAAATATTTTATTTCGATATAAGCAATACAAGTTCCTAATTATCTAATCCAATAAATGTATTGACATCTTTGTTCTAAAATTTATCAGCCAATGATAACGTTATTATTGTATTTCCTATATACCTAACAAAAACCGTATATACCCAAATACAGAATGGTGACTCGAAACCCCGAACGTAGAGATTTAACATGCAAAATCATATTTTCGAAATTTCTAGCCTCCCTAATAATACTTTTTTCTTGATTCTCATTTTTGAGACAAATTGCAATATACTCATATATTACCATCTGTGTTGACTGCTGACACGGTAAAACAAATTATTACAATAATTGGTACTTACACTACTAGTACAATCTCTTTTATATTTTATATTTATATATGATGGTGTCTAGTTAAATAAAGTATCTAAGTCAGAAAACACATCTGGGTTAAAAATTGTAATTCACTGTTTGTTGGTTTGTATCATAGTAACGATAGTAACTACGTTGTAAAACCTTCTCTATTCTATTTTTTTTATGATATGTCGTTTTGAAAAATCAATTCTCAAAAAAATCTTTTATATACTTTATATCAATGGTTACAAAGTGTTGAATAAAATTTTGTATGGCGCACGTATGTTAACTATCTAACTTACTTGAGAAAAATATTCTACACATTTCTCACGTGACATATTTATAATGTAACACACTTGTACAATAAATAACTATTACTTGACATGAGAAATAAGAAGACCATTATTGACCAGCGCCTTATGTCCCTCGGTTGCTTCGCACCTCGAAACACAACTTGGCTCTAAGTCATTAATGATGTTCTTCTCAACCTTCATGTATAATATATTATTATAATATTTTCACTGTAGAGTGTAATAATTGTCACTCGTAAATATAAAACATTTCATTCCATAGGTAAATACTAACAGATTAACCACAATTTTAACAAACTTACTGTATCATTATTATTATAGATGAATGAGGCTAGGTAGAAAAGTACAAACAACTATAAAATATTAGCTAATATTATATTATTGTTTACAAAATTCACATATATTCATAATTAATTAAGATATTTTAGAAAATTACTTCAGATCTTCATGAAAGCACCTTTTTCGGTTGCACGATGAACACTAAAATCAGATCTGATCAAATTTCAGCTTTTTTTAATCACTAGTATTTCAGTAATTGTTGCGACAAATCCATCCATCCAAATAACAATTAGAAGTACATGTACATTTAATATTCCAATATATTTCGGTAAATATAATTTATGAAAATCTGACCATTTTCTAATTCAAAACTTCCGAAACATTCACCGATTCACTTCCGTGTTAATATTCATCAAAATTAAATTCCTTAGCTAATATTTTCTAGAATAACTTCGAACATAATTTTTATATTTTGGTTAAAAAATCTCATATTTTGTCTCAGAAAGTATTGTATTTTAAACATAAATTTACAAATAGTTTCAAACTTGCAAATGTATATCCTTTTTATTACTTGCCTTCTATGTTATTTATCATCTTTCATTTAATTTTAAATATGTTCAGAATAAATCGCTTGCCATTAAATAATTGATTTAATAAATATCTTTTTCATAAATTATTTAGTTCAGTTTAAAGTAAAATACCAATCAAGATATAATCAAAAGTAGCAATAAAATTGTGGTCAATGTGGCATTCCTGACTAGGCAGCGACAGGATATCCTGTGAATGTGGTGACTGGTTAATTTGCGTTTTATAAACACATGTATTTTTTATTCCACTTACATATTTCAGATGGAATTTAAATAATTATAGACTGTTCCGTTTTTAATATTGATATTTAAATCTATAAATAATATACTCTTATTTAGCACGTGCATAAACTGCAAATTCTAAAACGGAATTACCATATTGAAATTGTAGCAATAGAAATAATTGAAATAAGTTGAATAATTTTGCACATTTATTATGATCTAGCAATTGAAATCTGTACAAACTTATTCATTATTTACATTGAAGAAATGGGAGTTAAAGTACTTTTGTTACATTGTTACACACCTAGTGTTGTTGTGTTTGTTCCGCAATGATATTTATTTATTTATAATTTTTAATTACAAATAAAGTACAAGATTAATTATAAGTTTTTAGCACGTTAATTACTACAGTTTATTGCGATTTTATGTATATTAGGTTTTATAAATTACTAACGCCACACAAAAATTAAATTTATGTGTTGATACATTGCGTGAGACATTTATACACCTACTATCAATA
Source organism: Stenolophus ochropezus (assembly GCA_035578165.1). NCBI lineage: Eukaryota > Metazoa > Arthropoda > Insecta > Coleoptera > Carabidae > Stenolophus > Stenolophus ochropezus. The sequence continues at coordinate 24,765,408 of JAQOWZ010000003.1, read as the reverse complement.
TGTAAACTGTTCTATTTTAAAATTTATTTTATTTATAACGCAAACGCAAATAAAATATAATTGGTTTTGATATTTGTTCGCCTTTCCTATCATATAAAAGAAATTAAAAACCAGACTAAAACAAAAACAATATACTAAAAGAAAAACTATAAAGATTCAAAAAAATACATAAAAAGAAAAAATTATGATAAACAAAAATATTTCTACAATTCCCACAAAAAATTAAAAAGAAAATATACATATCTATATAGTTACTTAAAATACATATAATAATATAAATCGTTATTAAAACAAAATAAAAATACCTACAGTAATCATTAAAATAATTGATTATTTTAATTAAATGATTTATCCATTCAACTAGATATTAATCCCCTTTTCAGACGAATATGGATTATTTTATAAAGACCTTCATTGTGAGTATTTCCGAAACAACAAAACTATTTCAAAATAAACAAGTAACAACAATAATAATACACAATCTGGAATATATCGTGAAGACAAATATTTAAATCAAAGGTTCTTAAATATTAATATAGAATTATGGAAAATATCCAAATGAACAATAATAGTATCAAAATAATTAAAATTTATTTGAGAAGAGCGCGTAGTTAGTGTTAGATGAAGACTTTCTAGACTGTTTTGTCTTGTCTAAATTATCAAGACAAGACTGACAAAAGTCGTATGTAGAATGATTCAAATTATTTTCTAGTTCTTTTATTAGGACTACATAATGAAAGTGTAAGTCACTATAAACCAAGAAGCGTAGGTTGTACATTATGCACATCGAATGGATCAACATCATAGTTTTCAGCTTTACGGTTAACCTAAATTTCGTTATAGCTTAATTTAGATAACTCTGATGAAGACATAAAAACACTACAAACAATAAAAATCAGTGGTATTTCTCAAACACAACATCTTAATATAATAAAACTTTACCGTTGTGCATGTGGGTGCTAGGAATAGTCAATTGGTTATCTCTACACATCAGCTCACAGTTTTACACCTTTCTAGAATGGAACGAAGGCTGTTTACTATCTACTATAAAACAAAACATTTTTTTCATTGTTAGCTGGAACATAACCTGAAATACCAAAAGTCACGGAAATATAGTAATACTGGAACGTGCACTAGTAGCTACAATTCAATCCGAGAGAGACAGCAACTAACGGGTACTTGTGTCCTTGTCGTATAGTCCATTTAAGAAGTTTTTAATGTAGCATTGTAACTTTATACAGGGTGAATACTAAAATCTTGACATAGAGAATTAACATAATGGGGTGTGTGGTATCATTTTAGATTATTTAATATTGCGTCTACTAATATCAACTATTATGAAATATGAGATTTTATTATTAAACTATTTAGTAAATAAAATGGTATTTTCTTAGTCGTCCTTCATAATTATGTGTAGTTGTAACAATGCTAGTGCGTCATTGTTTTTTAAAATGATAACCAACAACCAAAAAACCAAAAAAATACCTACTGTCACTGTCATACACGAGTGTATGTATTTGGTTATTAAAATTCGTAATTCTTTAAATATTTAACTCTTCTCTTTGTACAAACGTAGTGCATATTCGCCTAATCATTAATTGTTATGTTATTTTTACCTATATAATTACAATTAAAGTCAAAGAAATGATTTGTTTACTTTTAGGAGTTTTTACTACAATAATAATAAATGAAAATATTATTGACTTTGTAATTAACAACCGCAATGATTGGTGCAATAAAATTTTGATTACTGAAGTTATTTTGACATAAGGTATAAAATTTAAAAAAATATGATCCGTTGATTGTAGGTAATCAAATAATCTTTTCATACTTTGCGTTAATAATTGCTCTATTGTTATATCGAAAATAGTTTAATAATATTAATAATATGGCAACTGTTTTTGCTAATTTTTTTTATTGTAAAATTGGTACTGCGCCCAACAATAAATGTCTATTTGATAACCTCAAATGTTTTAAATTGTTTTTTAATACAAATTAGAATTATTATAAATATGAAAACTAAATAATCGAAGCTAATTTAAAAGGATATTAAAATGTGTCAATTATAAATGTCCAACTTCATTCAGCAGGGTTACCATATTTAACATAAATTCCTAGATTAAACACAATTTTTGTCATTTAAATTTTAACGGTTTTTATAAAATAAGTGACGCAAAGTATAAAAAATAGTATATTATACTCGCTTTATACGACGTATTGTTCCTTTCGTGTTTTTGTACTCATGGAATAATGTACGGATAATAATATACTATTTAATAAATGTTACAAGAGTCTCAATTAATAGTATATAATTTAAAATTTAAATTAAAAAAATGGAGTCGATGCGGTCTCGAACTCCGACTATCCAATTTTACTTAAAAATTACTTAGTACATAAATATGAAGGAAAACTGTCAAAATTCAATTTATTTTCTCCATTATTTCTATTAAAATAGGTCTTATTTCATAATATGTAATACAAATACATGCAAAATAGAATAATCTAATCCACGATACCACATATACTCCATTATATTAAGCAGGATGTTTTCTTATGTTAATTCCCTACGTCAAGGTTTCTAATATTTACCTGTATATGGAAAGTAAACAATGGCTTGACTTTATTATCAATATATGTGCCATGTTACTTGCGTGAAAATACGTATGCCTTAGACAATGATGAGAATCCGCAAAAACTCCATATTACGATCTCATTTTTATAATAAAAGCGCTTTTAGGAAGCGTGCTTTTACATTCTAATCTTGAGACCAGGCATCATTTTCAAATAAAGTGCTCTATAAAAGTGAACTTGTAATACGGACCAATGTCTCTCTCGGCTCGCTTTTTACACACAGGGAGCATATGGTAGTACACATTCGAATATTACTATAGATTTGTTCCAATTAACCTCCAAATCAGTTTAGAACTGTACGACGCATGTACAGTTTGATAAAAACGTTCCAACTAATTTCATACCCAAATTCTGACCGTTAGTCGGCTGTTCGTACTGATTTTTGACCGTTTCCGAACCAGCTCTCTGATGGACAAAAAAGTCAGAAGATCGGAGCATGTACTGTTAGTCAGTATTTCTGGCATTTTAATTTAATAACCTAAAAATTGTATTTAAGTACAAAAATGAGATGTTTTTAAAAGAGTCAGTTTTTGATTTTTCTTCCATATGTAGTAAAATTAAGCTTTCAAAATTGACAGTAGTGACATTGATGGTTCAGAGTCAGTCCGCAATTAGTTCCAACAAAAAATGGTCAGGAACTATACATAGTCCGCGCATGCGCAAACCACCGTACATAAACTGATACATGAAATAATCACAAAGAGTCAGGAATATATAGTTCGAACAAAACTAATATTTCAGTACTTAAGTACATGTCTCGCTACAATTTTTAGTTGTATTTTAGTAGTGTAGGTTGTCAACTTAAATCTTAGAGTGTATTCTGAAACTTACAAACGCAAAGATTTGATTTTAATCGTTGGCAGCACTGAATTGAAATTGGAAAACATGATTCTCGGAGTTACTCTATATAAGCGAGCTTGAAGATTATTAATCATTTCATTTTTAAAATGTGAGCTATTCTAAATTGAAATTTGTGTAAAAATTAAAAAGATGAAGATAAGCTGATGTTATGTACATCAGAAATATGTTATTTCCTGTATAAATATATTAGACACGAAAGGAAGGGAAGAAGAGTGGAATATTTTATGTAAAGTTATGGGTCGTTGGTGCAACCTAACATGTACGATAACAACTACACGCGCTGTTCTAATAACACTAATTACATGCCACATTGTTTACATGAATATTGTTTGCGTATTTCCAAGAATATTACAACTTATTTAGCAAAGGTATAGGCAAAAAATATAGGAGGTCACTTAATATCAGGGCATGTAACCGAAAAAAATATTGGTTAAGGGTTTACCCTTATAGAGAACGTTGTAATAATAACGGTTTTAGTTCGTAAACTGGTTTTTAAAAATTGGAAACAGGTTTAAACCGGTTAATATATGGGTTAAAAAATTAATGAAAAAAAATCATAAAAATGTAATTGAAAAAAAAATAATAAAAAATTACCATATGAAAAAAATAACAAATAAAAGAACGCAATTAAATTAAAGAATATTCACAAAAATTCTCATAATACCTTCAGAATCCAGATCACTTTTCAATTATAAACTTGCCTAATGCTGACAACGAGACTAGCTCCTTTTCTGACTCTCTAATAAAATGTAAATTGTAAAACCTGTCATGCCTCATATTTAAATACAAATGGATAACACAGATATAAAAAAATATTAAATTATCACGCTAAATAATATTATAATAAAGGTTAATGTTCGCTTAAATCAGTTTTTTTTGTTAACGGTTGCCGGTATTTTCGGCCTTAAAAATATCGGTTAAAATTACGGTTAAAGTTCGTAATTTTCGTTCAAAATATCGGTTATTAACCGTTTTTTAACCGGTTACATGGCTTGCGTAATATATGAATTAGTTCGGGATACTCTTATTGGTGATACTACAAGTTTTTTTTTTGTATAAAATGTATTTATCCAACACCGTGTAATTATAACGATATAAGTATGCTGTTTTTAGATAAATAAAGTAGGTCATAAGTCACTAGTGAGCTAAATATATTAGCTCACTGTTTGTTGGTTCGTATCATAGTAACTACGTTATAAAACCTTCTCTACACTATTTTGTTCCTAAATGTTATTTCGAAATTCCATCTGTCAAATGATTAAAATGTGTTGGATAAAATGTTGTATGGCACACGTGTGTTAATTACCTAAGTCACTTGAAAAAAATGCCACACTCGGCCTAACGGCCTCGTGAGCTAAACTTTTCCCACATGACTTATCTGTAATGTAACACACTTGTACCATTAATAACTATTATCTATAGAACACATATTGATTCCTACAATGAGATGGTAATCTACTAGTTAGCATAAATGGAAATGAGATGGACTATATTATATTACATAATATTTAAAAAAACAAAATTTATTTATATCAACATATAATCTAATATGTGCACGATTTAAGGTTCTAGTTTTTTATCGTTATTCGAAAAATGCATCAATACAAGTGTAATATTATTATTCAATCATCCTTTATTAACTTTTCAATGACTGAAAAATACGAGTACTTCATTCAAAATTATTAAAGGGCGACAAACATGCCTAGCGCGTCCCATCTTGATTGGCTGTAAAAGAAAAGTTACGAGTCTGTCGGAGGTTCGAGCAAGTTTATATTTGCACTTAGATTATAAATTCCTTGTGTTTTCATTGCGGATGACAGCCGTTAATTATTGAGTTCCATCCTAATTTAGTTTACTACCAAAAACTGAAAAATCGTGGAAGAAATATCTGCCATAACAGTCTTGATTCGCGTCCATGAAGTATGAAGTGTGATATTAAGTATTTACAGCTTTGCAGTCCGTTTGTCTCGTGGCGAATTCATTTGTTGATTTACACAAACAATTGCGCGGCGCATTGTTTGGGCGCAGCGTGGGTGGCTGTGAATGAGAGACTCGCTGTGAAATTTCCCCCATTCGCTCCGGCGAGGTTTCACATTCAATGCGTTTAAACTGGAGCGAGCTATGATTTCACGCATTTAACTTACACACTGCCCACACATTGTTTTAATTAGCGGGAAATTATACGACCGACACTTGTTTACAACCCAAAACACCAACCGCATTCAACCAACAAAGTTTTTCAAAAATGCATAACACAATGGACACACAGTGGCGTAACTAGAATTCACCGCCCCCCCGCAAAAATACACTCGAGGCCCTCACCTTTTCAGAAAAAAAATCTAAAGGGAGACAGGAATTTTTTACATTTTCTATAGTTTTAAAGCAGATTTGTTTTAATCCTGGAGTGGAGGCGCCCTATAGAATAACAATATAATTGGTAGCCCCGAATCCGACTGTCTCAATATAAAAAAAATATAACCTATTGGCACTATTGTCACTTAATAGATCAGTGTATTATTGAGCTTTACGAAGCTACTAAAGAGTGGTGAGGCCCTGCCGTGTTGCAGGCGTGTCAGTGGCAGAACTATAGGTGGGCCAGGGTGGGCCGGTGCCCACCTTTAAAAGTGTTGGCCCACCCTCGTGCCCACCCATAAACAATGCAGGCATCAATAAAATATATAAATACCATTATTACACTAATTTTTCTAAAAATTTGTAAAAAGAAAAAGACGGCGTAATCTTTGTCTTGAAATATTTAATTGGTATTATTGTGTCTGCACGGTGGTAGTGCTTGTATAACCAAAAAATTGTGCTAAGGGCTAAGCCGATTGATGAGGCCGCTCTTTTACGTAGAAACTTGTGATAGTCATTGCCGCGCGCTTTTACAAAGCATGCCGATTTGATTTATAATTGATGTCAACTGACCGTCTTCATATCTGCCACTACATAGATACAATAGATCAGTGTACATGTAGTTTTCGTGTCTTTCAGAACATGCAGTTTATGTGAATTTTGATGATTAGTGCTAGTTAAAATGAGTAAAAGTAACATTATAGATTCTTTCGCGCCAACTTCAAAAAAATTTAAACCTGTCGTTCAGTTTCCATGACACCTACTGAAAATTGCTTGAATATTGTAAAAATTATTTTTTAAATATATAAGGGCATTTGGCCAATTCTTTTTGCCTCATTGGATGCAGTTTTTATTTCTAAACAAATACATATCTCACAGTTTGTTCTAAATTAATAGGCAATAAAGACATATTGAAAAATGAAAAAAGTAACATTGAATTTCCTATGTTCAGACATTAAAGTAGACACTCGGTATATAACAATGGCACGGCCCACCAAGATTTTCCGGTGCCCACTGCGTGGCCCACCTAACATTTTCCCTCTAGTTCCGCCACTGAGGCGTGTGCTCTCCGTTGTTACGTCACTGGTCTGAACTCAGAACCTTTCTATGTCAAATAGAGGGCTACGCCTTGAGTTATTAAGACTTTTTATTTTTTAAATTGAAAACAAAAGTCTCAGTTCTTTAATTACTCTTTTTCTAAGACCACTATGGAAAGTGTAACTTTTCTCACACTTTATAAAGCTTCAAAGTTGTGTATTACCCACAATTGTGGGTAAGTATGAGAAATCATTTCTCACGCTATTTGTCAACACTGCGCATGTGCAGTATAAGAAATATAATTTCTCATAGTAATTGTCTATGCATGAAGGTACTCTTTGTGAGGTTACCTGCACCATATTGTTCTTTATGTTAAATAGCTTTCGTGCATGTATTTTTGTTCTGTAAGGTTTAGCAGTGTGGTCGTAGAAAAATATAGTGTGCCACTCGTGCAGAATCACCTACTTTCCATCTTGTGTGATACTTCTCGTGTGAAATAGACGACTTTCTGCACTTGTTGCACAATATACTATTATCTGTAATATAATCGATTTGATTTAATTTTGATACGATAAGACTAATTAATTCTGGTCCAATTAAGCAGTTATCACAGTTAAAGAAATTTATAATAATTTCTTAATTTCAAATTGTAATTAATTCAAAATCACTCTCCATAGAAGCCAATAATCGTAATGTTAATAGTTAATACCTAAGAGAAATACTTATTTCAATATGAAGTACTCTCATTTTTGCCCTAAATAGATCAAAATCACTACGTAAAAGCCAATCACCATAATATTTGTTATCAAAGATAGGGGTGCTCACTCACTGTGAACTACTCTAATTCCTAATGTAATTAGATTAAAATTACCCTCAGTAAAAACATGTGCTCACTCACTGATTGTGAGGTAATCTAATTCTAACCCTGAGTAGTGATGAGTTAGTAATAGGACCTTATTGACAATGATGCACAACATATGACATGACTCAACGCGAAAAGAGGCAAGAAATGTTCTGTAAAGTTACCTTTTAATTACATTTTGCAACAATATAATAAAGAAACTAAACCATGACATTAACAGTAAATTAAAAACATTACAATTTACTAAAAACTATATTTTTTGTCATCAGACTAAAAATTTAGCTAATTACATCTCGATCAGAGACTTTCCGACCTTTAATAACTAACATATAAAAAAAATCTATATTGGTACCATACCGATAAAACACAAGATGTGTTTACAAAAGATCAGACATAAAATTTAAAGAAATACAGTATCAAAAAATAAGCCAAAAGTTTCTCGTTAGAAAATAAAATGAATTGATCTATCTGATTATTAATAATTAATTTTACCATTTTCAAATTATAAAATAGTAAAACTTGAACCATCTGAAATGAGGAGCCAATAGATAGTGATTTCCTTTCATCGGTATAAATTGCACTACTTTACTAAGTGACTGGAATGATGCTTGTACAATTTCATTAGTATTATTGTTTCCTGATTGTTTGAGATAAGGTATATAGCGTGCCAAATCGTAGAAAGGGAGTTTAGCTCCCATATTATAAATAATAATTAAGTTCTCAGTATAGATACATTGAATCAAATTGTATATTTTAGATGAGTGTGAATAAATAACAAAAAACTATCATTAATTATTCATTTTTCGAAGCGTATACTACTTGATGTAAAGAAAGATAATTCCCTGGCGTAATAAATAATGCCATCACACCGCGTTGAAGCATGATTCTGATAGCGCTAAACAAAACAATATCGATAATATCAGTGTAAGTTTCAACGGAATGTTGCTACTTTAATGAATTGCTGGAGTTTTGAAACGGTCTGTAATTAAGCGTATGATTATGCGCATGTTTAACGCGTTATTATGTCGTGCAGAGGCATATGTGCACGTACGCTTATAAAGCCTACTTTACACTAAACAATCCAACAATTATGAACTAAATTGTAGAGTTTCATTTCAGTATAAATGCAATAACATGAATTTAAATTCATCCCTACAACTTCACATGTAATAAGTCATTTTTTTCTGTCTACTAGCTTAGACACCCCCCCATTATTTTCCTAAATTTTACATGAGCATTTGTTTTTTACTGCAGTTTACTTGGTAACTTACTTCAATAAGAAGTATTCAATAATGCAAAGTGTCACTTTTTAAAAAGCTCAAGCCTCTAAATCCAAGTATTATTTATGTCATTAAACTCAAAAACAGTTCAAATTATGGATTCAAAATTTAAATTTGCCGTCTAATTTAAATAAATAAATCAAATGAATGTAAATCAAGAATCAAAAATGAGGTTAATAAACTGAAACATCAGATATAAAAACAAAGGCATTTTGCTTTATTATTGAAAAAATTACGAAAACATGTAAATATTTCTACGAAAATCTTTGTTATTATCACTATAAAAATCTTAACTAGGACTGGGATGTCAGTGCTAATAGTGTAAAAAATCTGTACCATGGTTGAGATCATTATTAACCAGCGCCTTGTATCCCTCAGGTGATTTACACCTGGGGATACAATCTTGACGCTACGTCAATGACGATAGTCTATTTAACGTTAATGTATAATATACTATTATAGACAATGATTCTATTACCTTACTTCTTCTGCCATTTCTGTGGAAGAAATTAATTTTTGAAATCTTTGTAGATTCTTATATTTGGGTGGAATATTTCTAGCTTCTTATTAATTAAACTCTTATTTTTTTTAAGTTAGTCCGCTTAATCATATTGGTCTATTTCTGTATTTTCTTCTTCCATATGCTCTCTAATCTAATATTAACTATGTTTATTGACTCTTTTCCTTCTGTCCTCCACTCATGAACGGCGCTATCTGATTCCCTGTTTTCGTTACAATACGAGAGTATACCTACTTATTTTCCTTCCAACTCTTGTTGTATTTCGTAGTTCCTTTTCTATATAGTCTTTATTACTTTTCTTTCCTTTAGTCTCGAATCTTCTTCTTTTTTACCGATCACCACATACGAGGTCTGTCCCAAAAGTAATGAGAGTGTTTATTTTTCTACGCTATTAGCTTTCCCGAGCCGGTAAAATGGTGGAGGGAGGATAAGTGAAGGGGGATATCAGATAACGGTTCCAAACTTCACCAGGTTTATGCGAACCCTTATATGTAGAAATTGTTTAAAGAACCGTAATCATGTTTAATTTGGTCGTTACTTCGTGAAATGCAGAGTTCAAAAATTTTGCGTTAAAATTTAGGCCGCAAATAGTTTAAATAATTAAAGCAGTATATAGAGAAAATGCTGTGTCACAGACATAAATTTGCAGGTGCTAAAAAAATTGTAAGATGAAAGACAAAGTTTTGAAGATGAACAATAATCTGGGCACCTTTCGTTGTCAAGAAACGATGAAAATTTTGTCCGTGTCTAACTCTTGTGGACATAGACAAGCATTTGAACATCATACTTATTCCTGAGAAAGTCGAGTTACCGAAATCTGTCTTGCGTCGAATTTTTACTGAAGATCTCAACATGTGGAAGATTGTGCGAAATTCGTTTCCCGAAATTTGACTTTCAAGAACAGAAAGCAAATCGTCTCTTCACCCTACAGCTCCTATTTGAATGTGATTATTTCTGTTCTCCAAACTTAAATCTCATCTTAAAGGAATACATTTTTGAACCATAGAGAACATCCAAAAAGCCATGACGAGTACTCTCAACAACCTTCCAGAAAGAGACTTATGCCTGTATTCATCAATGCTTACCCAAGCTACTTTGCCAAGCAATATTCCGGTTGTACTCATTTTCTAGTAGGTAACATGTTTCATAGTTGAAACTTCGTGAATTCTCGGCTAAATAATAATCTCGAGGTAGAGATTTGGAGAAATTGTAGTTATTGCGTTGGGAATATTTAACAATTTGACAGCATTTGACTAGTATTCAAGTATGAGTCAAGGCGAAATACCGGCTATGAATATAGGCATTACTGAACTGCAATGATTACTGGAAACATCGTTGGAACCGCTGAAATGTTTGAAAAGGGTGTTACCACAGAATAGGTTTATACAGAAGCAACAGTATGACAGAGAAACGAAAATTAGAGAGAAATGAGGAAAGGCAACAAATTTAAAGGGCTCATTGTTTAAAATCGGAAAGTTTCGTCACATCTTAGGGAGAGATAGGGGAAGCAACAAATTTAAAGGTCTACACAATGCTCCAAGGTCATAGAACTGAATAGAGTAACATAATAAGTAATTGTAAATTTTTGACTAAAAGTATTTTTCCAAATCACTCTCATTACTTTTGGTACGTACCTCGTATAGTAAGGGAGGTATTATAATTTCACCTATTTTGATATTTCGAGATTTTAGTAGCTTCTCATAAATTTAGGTCTTTGCGTTATATTTGGGAACGTGTAATCAAATTTGGCGGACATTAATGGCATCAGTTCTGATTATTTCCTATTGGACTATTTGTTAAAATTATATTTTTTAAACTGCTTTGACATCGCAAAAAGCATTGTCAATACAAGTAACAGCAGCAAGTAATTTTCGGATAATTCGATAGCTTTCCCTCGTGGACTTTTGTTAAAAAATGAGTATAATGTAAACCTGCCTTAAGCTTAAGGTCCAGATAAGCAAGTAGTGACGAGACGGCGTAGGAGACTCGGCTTAATGAATATTATAATGGTGCGTATATTGTTGCATTGTTCTGGATCGGAATAACCATGTTGTATATTAAATAGTCATTTCATTATTGTCAACATGCATAAACATTACATACACGAGACACGTGTCCCTCGCATGACCTATTTTGTGATACCTTGCTAGTGTTTTGTTTTCCAGTCTGGCAAATTTTATCAGAATTAGGTTAATGACTATTTTAAAAATACTTCATCAATATATTAACATCAAATATTAACGCAAGTGGAAACACGTTTCATTTCATTTTTATTCTCTGTTATGTTTTTTCTTGCAGTAATTAACAGTACTTAAGTAGTGTAGTGGGTTTCAAACACAGCTGTATTTTTATTTTAGTTAAAGGTTTTTTTTATCCCTAGGATTTGAACCCCAAACCTCATACTCCTCTGAGCGAGTCAGAGCGCGCTAACTAAATGAGTCACCACTGCCCGTAGATATCCTCGTCTTGTTGATTTATTGCTATCTAATTTCTTTTATTATGGTATTTGAGAAAATAAGAAATTACTATAGAAAACATAAATATTCACTAGCTTGTTGGAAGTAAAGGATGTAGGTATTTTAATAGCGAAAAATTTCGATTTTCAGATTTCAACGTAAATATCAATTTTGACTAAATTCGGCATGATGACGTATGTGTGTATGTCCCTCAAAAATAATTAGCCCTAGAATTTCAAAATTTGTTTATGAGTTGTTATTAACATCTAGTTGTGCACTTCTCTTTTTTTATTTCAGTCGGCACTCTCAAAAAGGCACTATGTTCGAAGGAGTTTTTAAATTTTTCGCAAAAGTTAATGTAAAAATGTAAAAAATTGGGTCCTATATCTTGAGAACCATTGGTTGAAATAAAATTTTGATTCACTCATTTTAGTAGTCTTGTAATATAGTTTGCTAACTTAACTTTGTATCTCTTATAGTTCTCAAGATAGCAATAGTGGCCCATTTAAAATGAACAGACTATATATACGAGAACGCAAAATTTAACCTTTAAATGATACTTGTATTAGAAGTAAATAAACCATTCTTGAAGAGAAAAAAAAAACAAATAAAAAATTATATCAGCTTATAATAATAAATATTATATCGGCTTATAAACTTATAATTTCTTGAGCTAAATTTAAAATAGTAGAAAACAGAAAATAACTTCGTCGTGTAATATTGTCCATTTCTCCTGTCGGGTGCTCGAGCCCTGGAACATCCACAGAGTCGGCGCTTATATTTCCAATATTATGTCGGCACGTAATTGTAAATCCAGTCAAATATTAAGATGTAGCTATATTAACATAAGCTGAAAATGGACGTATTTAAGATCTAAAATATCCATCCTAATATATGAACAATAAATAAGCCCAATCTTGTAGATTTATATTTTTATTTTTATAAAAAAAAATACCTATAATATATCTTTAGCTGAGAAACACTTATCTAGCGTACATATTTGTTAGTGCCGATCAGTTCTGTAGTGGCCATGGTCGTGACAAATACCTTTAGGAAAAACTATCTCACTGCGGTTCTAGAATGTAGAGCAGGTATTATTTAGTAATCCATGTTCTATTAACTTTAGACAATAACCAAAATGAAATACATTGCTGAACCTTAATAGTACTTCATTTTAAAATTTGTTATAGTTATAATTAAAGTAGATCGCGTTACAGTTGATACGCATAGCATGAATTAACAATATCAGCTGTATGACAATGAAGGCTTTACAAAGCACACAAGCATTGCTAGATTTCAATCACATGTAAGATAATGCACTTAATTGTTTATAATTTGCTGAGTCACTGCGCACGAGTTCATAAGCGCCATGTTATTATGGTTCTGCATTTAATTAGAGCAATTATTATTAGTTCCGCGATTTTTAATTGCCACTGTGTTACCACAACCAAGGAGCGTTAACGATCTAATTCCACATTCTTTAATAAGATTCATTTGCTTTATCATAGTTTATTATGCGACCTCTGGTGTTAATGTGCCGCATTGTGTACATCCCTCGCTTAGTTCAAAGGAGTGAAAAGGTGTGTGACGAATATGTTTGTTTTATATTCAAATGTTTTTGTTTGCGTATAACAATATACCGGATATTTTAAGATTATATTCCTACAACAAAGAAATTTTCATTATGTTGTACTTTATAGTCTTTGTGAGGTTTATCTAGTACAAAACAAAATTAATGAGTTATTTTAATTTCTGGTTTACTACCGACAGTGTTAGTTCCATGTTCCACAAAAATTTTATGTGCACATTTTAACAAATATTTTTGTACTCTTGCTATATAATCTTGTCTAAGCAATGTGTGAAATTGCAATTTCCCAAGTTTCCATCACATTAAACATGCCGGAAATTTCTAATAAAAAACACTCCTACTTCGTAATCACTTATTAGAAAATATATTTAAAATAATAATGAAAAATGTAATAAAAAAATTTGATGTGGCCAGCACATAACCTCTCGCTTGTTCAATTTTTCACTTTCCATTATAATCAGGATCACTTCTTTGTTTCTTTTTATGTTTACCTGCTACAATTTTTGCTTCGTAGATTTCATTTTGGTTCTCATTTTTGCAATATCTTTAAATTGTAATATATGAGCATCCGTGTGTTGACGGCTGACACGGTAAAATGAATTATTAAAATAATTATTCCTACTAACAGTTAATATGTGATAATTATTTTTATAACATTTTCACTATGAATTACAATAATTGTCACTGTCAAATATAAAACATCACTAGTGGTATTATGCAGGGTCATTTGTTTAAGCCTACTTGATTGCAATTTTTAACACCTGATAAAAGTTTGTTTTAAACGGTATTTCTTTGGAAGTAATGATCGGATTTGAAAAATAAAAAAAAAAATGTTTGACACCCTTTTCCATTTAAAATTTTTGAGGTGCAGTCTACCTCCATTTTAGGGTTGAAGTTATACCATACGTACTAATCCATTCAGGTGTCCCCCTTTATACTAAACATTTTCTACTAATATATCATACTAAAATTGATGTGTTCGAGCGTTTTTTGCAAAATTGATGTTAATTGGTCAAAAATTGCGCAGATAATTTTCATTGGGTTACCCTGTATAAGCATTTCATAGCAGATTAATACTTTGACAAAAAAAATATAATATATAATATAATAAAGTATAACCTTTATTTGGAAAAATAATAATAATAATATTTTAATAATATTTTTGTGGTGTTGGGTTCGTGGTGGCCACAGGTGATTATTTTTGTATTATGAAGTGGACCAGATGCATATTTTATTATTCTCGAATAAAAATAAATAATTTGAATTTCCTGCATAAAGTGCATGTAATTGCAATATTTAGTTCCAACAAGTTATAAATGGCAGAAAGCAGTTTCTTATTGTTCTACATACCCGATAATTGAGTATTGAGTACTTTCTGTTCACGTATATATTTGGTGTGTCGAAATGTAATTATTTGTGAGCAGTGTGAAATTCATTTGGGAGGTTTCATCGCAGCGTGCTCTGCGGAAAACAATAGCCAATGAGAAATGGTTCATTAGCGCTGGACGAACAAATTACATACGGCGGCAAGGCTCTGATACCGACTTCCATGCCTGTAGCTGCCGGTTGGATTGTATTGTACGGACTGATATATTTACACGGCGGTAGCAATTAAAGGTAGCGTACATGGAGATAGAGATATTGTAAATACGATGGAGACTCAAATTCTTATTAACTCTATTCTTCTTCCGATTGGTACTATTAATGGAAAGTTATCTCTAGGAGGAATAGAATTATTCGAACATTTAGTTTACCTAAAATTCTATCAAATTAAACAAACTCTGAGCCGTTAATGATAACCCATTTAATTGTATTTTCACGTTACTTACTAACCATACAACTTTATTAAGTAATCAGCACGTCTGTCTTCTTGATATTGGAGAAATCATGTCGACATTGATACAAAAATTAAATTGATAACAATAACCACACTAAATAATATTAAATAATGATCATAAAAAATCGCTTTCTAATTGCTAATATTTTATTTTCTTTTTCTCGCTAATATCTGTAATCTACTTCTTCCTTTACATAGCGATTTTTTTTCAGATAGCTGATATTTTAATTCGTGTTCCTGTTTGGTAAGTTTTCAAATTAATTAATAACATCTAAATATAAGTTATAATTATTATTTTAGTAGTTATCATCCTGTCTGAGAAAAATAAAGAATTAAATATAACACACGTTTTGCACATACTACATCTACAATGCATAATTCATCAATAAAAAAGTATATGAATTCAGTACATTTATATTTTGTATAAACATATTATTAATTAATATTGGAACGAAACTAACTACTGAATTAAATAAATCAAAAATATGTACTCAAATCTAATATATTTTGAATGAAATATAAATGATCAAAACTACTTAATTTTTATTGTAAACATAACATTTATATTGAAATTATTTTGAATCAATATGTACACGTTTCAATTCAAATATTTTGTTTTTCTCAATGTGTTATGTATTTTAAACAATTTAATATATACTGTAACAGTATTCTATCTATAAACGTTAATATTCAACTACAGTAAAGAATATCTACATAGTTCTAAATAAAAGTACGTATATAGTAATTTAAAACTAATTTTTATTATTCATTTCTGAAATTATAATAATAGCATCGGGTAGTGAATCGGGTAAGACGAAATATTTTTCGAATCTTGCTCGTTTCGTCTCGAAATATCTCGTCTTGGGTAAGAGGAGAACGATTTTAAAAACAGCTTCTAGATGAGAAAATAAAATCGAGATTCTCAAATTTAAATAATTTCGCTGCCGGCGAATAAGAAATAACTTGTACGATAGAAACCTGCACTATCGTCCTAAATGTCAATATAAATCTAGAAAACCTGAATTACTTTTCTAAAAACCATGAACAACTGGCAGATATAAATTGATAACCAACCCAAAAATACCGTACGCCATCTAACAGTAGTAACAGTATACCATTAAAAATATATCAGAAACCTTTAGTGAAATTTTATATGACTGTATGGTTCACAAAGACAAAATGTAGGTGTAGCTGGTGCTGTTCAGACCGTTTGGAATAGAAATAAAGCCTTCCAAAATTGATTTATTTCCAGAAATTTATTGGCCTTATTCTATTCATATAATACGCAATAAATTCTAATTATTATTTATATTATTAATTAATAAATTGGTGTAAATTTTGTGAAGTCCCGTCCTGTATTAAAGTCCAATTATGAGTACAGTAAGTGAACGTAGTTGCGGTACATCCTGCGTGATATAATTCAATTTATTTCAGACAAAAATAGTTGATTAAGTTGTAGTTGATATTCATTTGTCACCTGCAGCCAGGCCGCCTCGATCCGGCGAGTATTAATAATGAGATATTGAATAAAACTATATCGCTACCCGCCTTTTCCGACTTGTCTCTGTACACCTCTAATAAATAATCAGCCTATATCTTCATGTAATCAGACCTGCGGTATTAATATCCACTACGTTGATAAAGCGCGCACTGATTTGATTTAATTAAACCACTTTTTTCTCTTATGCATATATGTAGTTTTGTTTGTATTTGCAGAATATCAATTATTTCTTTCTAATGAATACTAAATATTACATTTGTTTGTGCCACGGCAACTAGAAAATTAAATACAAATCTTCATTAAGTTATTTCAATTTATAAATCATTATTAAAATATTTACAATATAACACAATCAATAATCATTAGGTAAATTATTATAATAGTATGGAAAATTGTATTTGTTGGAGTTTATATTTTTTACATCAGATATTTTTCTGTCGGAATAACATTTTTAAAAGGAACAGTAACTCAAGTACTTGTGGTATACCTATAAGATTTATGTAATAATTTAGTTTTTAATAGTGTAATGACTTGCATCACGTACATTAAGACAAATAACGGAAAAAATTATAAAAATATTATTGCAGTGTTACCAAACCTAACAAATAAAACGTTAAATTAATTGTTTTATTACTGGAATTGATACAAGGCAAAAATTTTAACTAATATTTCAATTGTATAAAAATATAATTACATATCATTAACTAATCATAAAACATCGAAAATCAGTACAATCAGAATAATATGTAAAACATTAATACAAAATTTGTTTCAAATTGTTTTTCAATATAAAGATCTGAAAATCAGTACTATACTGACAAAATCAATACAAATGATCACTCTAAGTGATCTCATATTCCAATTACGAAATTGTATATTATATTTTTTTCTAAATTTGTTGCAACCATTTTCTTGTCTTTCTAATCTGCGGTGTTACTTCCTTAAACGAACTAAAGAAAGTAATCGCGAAAAATTTCGGTTTTCAGATTACAACGGAAATATACATTTTAACCATTCCTCAATCTATTTTGACTATAGTTTCGGCGTGATGTTTGACGTACGTATATATCGCGTATAACTCAAAAATGATTAGCTGCTATAATAACTAGTTGTAAACCTCCCTTTTTTATTACAATCCGCAGTGTCAAAAGGGCACTTTGCTCTTAGTATTTTTTTTAATTTTTCGCTTAACTCAAAAACGATTAGGCGTCGAATGTTGAAATGTTCTTTATGGAATTGCTATAAAATAAAGTTATGCATCCCTCTGTTTGGACCCAATCGAGAGCACTTAATTTTAGCAGAAATTTGATAAAAATAATAATATAATTTGGCTTTCAATTTTTTGATGAGAAACATGATTTCTTGATAATAAATTGACACTGATAGCTGAAATAAATGAAAACAATATCTCTTTCTTTACAATTTTTTCAGCGATTAAAATAGTTTTGTGTAATGCAATAAGAATAGTGATAAACATTTATTGACGTTGAAGAATGATTAGCCGTAGAATGTTCTCACTTTCAAATGAAATAAGTGCAGCAAAAAAAATATAATTTAGCGTACAAGGAAGTCATGTGGTATCCACATCAGTTTTTTTTCTTTTTGCGTTATCAATTCATATTAATTTAAATGACCAACTATCATTTTCATTGTAGTTTTTTGAGTGCTTCAAACATTACAAATTGATTTCTAAATATCATTTGGCTTTTACCTAATGCTAAATAATAACTGCTATAGAATATTTTCATTCTATAAATTTCAAAATTTCTACATATTTTAAATAAATTTCTTATTCAGTTACCACCTTAAATTCAATTGTTTTATAAAATTCTTAAAACTACATATCACTGAATTTTTTTTATTTAAAAAACAAATGCAGAATACATTCAGGCTTTGCAACCTATCAATCCCGCCAAGGCATGTGATTTAGAGATGCAAAGTTTAATTACTTTTAAGTATTTGTAACTATACGTTACTTTTAGGTACAGTATTCATTACTTTATTTTCGTTACAAGTTCTGGTTTGGTTTAAATTCACATGTCGTTATTCGTTACTAGTAAGAATGTTCGGATTTTATCAATTAAAGCTAAACTGAGTAACGATTCTTTTCGTCGACATTTTTTATTACTTTTGTCTACATTTTGCTCTAGTTTCAACAAGTAGCTATGACGTTTTCGAAGTATTTTTATTATTTTAATTAAAATATTATTATATTAGAGAGAAAAAGTTTAGGTTACGTCTTTTGTTTTGGTTTAGATTTAGAGTGAAGTAGTTTCAGCTATTCACATACAACACAAGTCGGTGTTAGTTACTTCGGATCTTGCCTAGTAACAAGTACTAGAGTAACAAATAGTTACTTTTTGCATCTCTAATGTGAATATATATATGTCTTTTATTTCTATTGTATCTCTGAAGTTCATTGAAGTAAGTATAAGTACGTAAGAAAAACAACAAGAATCAAGCGCTTTTCCTTTTTATTTTTATTTTGCAATATAAATTTAATAAAATTCTTCTAAAATACTTTTGCCAGAGTACCTACCTTTAGTTAACTAATAATTAAAATAATGTACGCTCCGAATCGTAGTGAGTGGGAGATCTTAGGTTCAAATCCTATTTTTGGTAAATATTAACTAAATCAAAGTTTTCATTATGTTCGAATGATTCTATAAGTTGTAAGCCCCGTGCTAAAACTGTCAGTTGACTGAATACATAACTAAAACACAAGTAAAACTTGTCATGAAATAGGTGGTTACTTCTCATAAACCTCTTGGATTATAGAACCACAGATTATTATTATTATTTACATTAGATGCTGTGTTCGCTTAGAATGATTGAAGTTGCGTTATTATTGGTATTAATAACTCGCCATGACCGTGAACTAGAGGCATGCAACCATGCCATACAATATCCCAGCTCCATTTATTTCAAAGCAGCTGTCAAAGTTTGATGCAGTTGCTCATTACAATAGCATAAAACGGAATAATTATTTTTGTGTTTGCGGTACGTGTTCGCCGCATAGACTGGGAAGTTTAATCGCTAATAAATGATCTTCCACGCTTGAATTGAAGCAAGTTGTGAACAAGCAGAATGAGAGGCGATTAATTCGCTGCTCTGTCGTGATTCCATTTATAACTCTCTGATGTGAGAGATTGTATTCAGACCTAGCAACGACACTAATTTTGCATTCATTATAGGAATAAAGTGTAAAACTGATGTGGTTTAGTTTAGATACTGTTCACATCGTTAGTGTGATTCAGGTGGGATGTCAAAATAAATACAGGATCAAGATGTGTACTCAATGGTAGATAATTATTAGAATTATCATCGTTAGCATATAGTTGCCTTAAATTTCAAATGCATTTTATGTGGGCAAGAATATACTGAATTGAATTATTAATTGTAAATATGAGAAATATTTCGTTATTTGAGCGAAGTGTGAGATTTTCGATGATTCGTTCGGAAAACACAGATATTGTACCCCGACAACCAACATCATTAAAATGCAAGTCATGAAACAAGTTCTTGAGGCCCTGTTGCATCTAGGAATGTTGTACAGATGATGATGACAATAGAGTATCATAACCATAACTTTTGCAAATCTAAAGCATCATTTTTTAGTAAAGTCGTATTTTCATTGGTTGATCTGTCTAAATACCAAATATTGCCGGAAAAATCTATTTTTGTCGGAATATGAATAATAGACCAAAAATTTTGATTTCAACAAGATTATAAATTAAAATTTGTCTGAATAGTAATATAGGAACAGGAAGTGGAAAAACATTTAATTGTTTTAAATCATTGCATCCTGCATTGGGAAAGATTAAAATAAATTGATTGAAGAATATTGTAATATCTATAAGGTCAAATTTGAATAAATTCGAAAATATCACAATTGATTTCGTCTCGGGCAATAAACTTTGTACCTAAAGTCGGTTTCTCTGAAATGATCTTCACGTCATCAATTTCTGCTGCAAGATTTATTAAACTTTTAACTAGGTAGTATTTTTGTCGTATACGCGGAGCATAGATGATACTTTTATTCGTTATCTCATTATCGTTCTTGTACTAGAGGGTTATACGTATATGCTACCTACGTCCAACCAACAACAAAATTTAAATAGAAATAATAATGTTACAGCGGAAGCAGATATTTTCAAATATTAAAAAATAAAAATAATATATTATTCCATTATGTGTTGGTATTTCATCCGTTATGATATTTGCATATAATTCTGTCAGTTTTGACATTTATTTACTTTGGAAATCACTTAATTTCAGCCAACGAAATGATGTCATCATTGTCCTTTTACCCCTCGGCAATTGTAATAATATGGTTACAATTGATAACGTGAGGATAAACTTAGGTAAATCGATCTTACATTACCTATATTAAATAATTCTCCTGACTTCATATCATGTATTACATATATTATTTCAACCTCAACTTACAATTAATCAGAATAAAAAATATTTAGAATGTGATATAGATATGGTTTAATTCATAATTTCCTAATTATAATTGACATTTGGCAGATGAAGTAGTGATATTTTAAAGTAGTGCTACTTCAACATATGTGAGAAAACGGACCAAATGTATATAAAAACATTTTTGATTAATTGTCTAGTGCAAATAATAGCACAAACATGAATGAAATTACATGCTACGATTATTACAATTCTCTCAAATGCTATTAATCTTCAAATACTTTCTCCACTTCACCGAAATAATTATTTTGCAAAGATGAACTATTGGGTCATTGACCTCCCTATATTTCATCTGATTTATTAAAAGCGCCGATGGACCTATCGACGTACGCACATTCATTCGTTAGTTCCGAAACAGATTAGAGCAGGATACCACTCGGACAGTAAATCCTCATTAACACCCACATAGCTGTCGGTGTCGGCTGTCTCCGTCCCGCTTGTGGGCAATGGCAGCTGTCTCGCTCCTGCTCCAGTCGGTAATTGCCGACAATTAGTCTGGGAGATTGGAGATTGTCTATTGTGGCTGCGCAGTTTATGCGCTACTCTGAGATTTCAAATGCCACGGGGCCATTTGTCAAAATTAAATTATGGGAGGTTTACACATTGTGGATGGCTTTCGGGTTTTTCTTCCAGTGGCGGATGAAAAAATATCTGTCTATGAGTATTTGGCATGTGTATCATGAAGCAGAATGTGCGATTTGGGGTTCGAGCCTCAACTAACAATAGCGTAACTACCAACAGCGTGGCTTAGTCACTCGTCAAAAAATTATTTTAATTTTAATCTAACAACTCGCAATTTCACTATAAACAATGGGAGCTCAGCTCACTGCAGACAGTCACCTCGTTTGTAAATTGGGCGGATTTCCCAAATTTAAACGACGACCTACTCGACGCGCTGCCTTTTGAATGATATATGAATTATGAGCTACGCGACGATAGGACGAGTCAACGTCATGTTTTGAAGAAATTTATAATCATTTTCAAATAATGTGGAATGAAGTCTAAAGACTAAAACCAGAAGTTTTGGATTAAATGAAATTTATCCAAATTTATCACGTTTATTCTCCAAAATCTAATGCTTTGATTTCTGACGATTAATTGTTCTAAATGGGTCAGGAGATATATATATAAAATATTCTGCATATATTTCAGATTCTCCATGCAGTAGTTTCAGTGAAATTTAAACTGCATGTTACATTTTTTCACCATTAACAGCTTGAAAATTAATGCAGTCAATGCTGAAATACCCAAGATTTACTTAAAAATTGTCAAAAAAATTGTACGTTATATACACAATTAGTTAACTATAGTAGTTAGTTCGGTAGGTTTAACCTAATTATTTATGTATATACTTTATAAAATGTATATACTTTATAAACACGTGCACAAGACTTACCGTAACCTAAAAATGTGGTTCTATCTGTACACAATCATAAGTAATTTAGTGGTCCATTTAACCGCTGCTCTGAGGTCAGATCAGCCACGTATGCTAAAGACAGATGGACCAGAGGATTTTTATTGTTAAAAAGATCACTTCAACCAATAAACAGGAAAAAATCATTCGCATATCAAAAGGTAGACGATTTAGTTGCTATTCCACGAATTCTGAACGGCTTTTCTTAAATGATTAGAGTGATGGTAATGAAAATCTGAAGATTATGAAAACGAATATGCGGAATGCAAGGAAAATTATTAAAAAATATGATAGAGAAGGATAATTGGACATATACAAATGACAACAATCTGTTACCCATACCCATAGTTTATTTCCTCATAGCCTTTGTCCATCTCATTCTATAAAGGATGATCAATGGAACTGCTTAAGCATGGTGATCTCGAGAACTACACGAGATACAAAGTTGGTTAAATTAGACAAAAGTTGCCTCATGTGCGGGTTATTTTATACATGTTTTTGTTTTTTCCCAAAAAAATGCATAGTTGACTATAAATAAATAAACAAAAATCTAAATTTTTCAATTTTCGTTTTTTTATAACTTTTTATTTCAACACAAAAATATTTTAAGTTGCACATTTTTCGGGCACTTTTTGACGATAACAGAACAGATTTTCGGTCGACAACTAAAGCTCAAAAGGGGATTTGGATTTGTAGTAGTTTTTCGAAAAGTAAGTTTCGACGACAAATGTGCGCTGCTTTTTGGACCACGCTATATTTACGATTGAGGGGAATTATAAAGATAATTTTCCGAGTATCTGCTCCTTTTGCGACTACTTTCACTTCTACGACATACCAATCCTTCACAATTACTTACTGAAAGTAGGGAGGTTACTGTATCACAGCCTGTATATATCTAGCAATTTTTGCAGAACCAATATCTTACAAACGAATAAAGATACTTCAATTTCGTTTGAAAATTTTCAATCTCCGGATGAAGTTAATTCAATACACAAAAATATATCATCAGATATGAAGACAATATTCAAGCAAACATTCATTAAACAATAGTTTTTCACCTAAACAACTTGATACCTCCGGCTCTTCTTAGAGACTTGTAATAAGATTTCCGTTGAACGTGGCCAGATCTCGTTTGAAACTTCTCCGGTCGCCGCCACAGAGCAGCATTTTCGATGCTGGTCATATGTATCCGGTAATGATAATGGAAAGGAAGTTTCACGTTTTGTTTTTCAATATGCTAATTGGTGTAATTACGTCGCTCTATTAACGCTTTTATTTATACCGACACGGGTTTTTATGTCAGGATCTTAAACGTAATTAATAACGGTTGCGATAATGCAGTGGAGAAGAATATGACTCTGATTTATTTGCTTTTTTACCTATTTATATTTATGATGATAAAAACCTACGAGCTCATAAAAACTTGACAAGGTGGAAAATTTGTCTTGGCAAACATCTTTGTACGACATCTGAAAAATTGATACCAATTTACTCTTTAATTATATTGTGTCCTGCATACAAACTTACATTATCGGTGCTTTTGCAAAAGAATGTTTATCCCCATAACTTTTTACTTTATCCAGATTCATAAAAAAGGTTAGCCACTAACACGGATTAGTTATAACGGTTATAACCCTTGTTAACATCCTGAAATGTCATACTAACTCTAGTCCCAATTTATATAAAGAATTATGTAGGTATATAATTTAGTTCCAAAGATAGCTCATCTAGTTTGCTGGAATTATCAATATTTGTAGATGATTATCAGCATTTGTAAATAATACAGAGGAAGATTTGTGGTGATATTTGATAAACTAGAAGTAAAATTCTTTGATTTCATGCATGCACAATACGTATAGTTATAATAAATTTTAAAAAATCTTAAATTCGTAAATATATGTATTTATATATTTCATTTGAAAATTATTTGATTTTTATAATGACCTGAGGAAGATCGAGATGAACATTAAAAATCAGAAAAATAATTATAAACAAACATGAATTAATGCTTTGTGCATGCGTGTAATCAAAGTATTTTGTTTCTATAGTTGTTAAATAAATTCCTTGGGAGACCACAAATTGCTAGAGATGGTTCTTCCTATCCTCATGGCAGTGCTGGAACTCGGATATTGAAGTCACCGTCAGCTGATCGGTTACAGCCATTTAAATGTTTTGAAGTATCCGAAAATGAGTTACCTTGAGGTGATTTTTCAATCTTAGGAAAAGAAAAAAATTACAAGATCTCAAATCTGGCGAATATGGATGCTGAAAAGCCACAGAAATGTTTTTACTTGCGCAAATTTTTTTCGTCCCCAATGAATACTTCAAAGACTGATGAACGACGGTATGAATTAATATATATAATTTGTCTCCAATCATTCAGTACTGACTACCGACGATCTGAATGCACAAAATCCCAGAATCTGTGAAAATTTTCAACAGTTCTTGAAGATGTAGGCCTTTTGCTGCATGTTTATCTTCCATCAACTTGTTTTCTTCTGAAAATGCAAAAAAACCAACGACAAATCTAGCCCTTTGAAATAACACTGTCTTTTTTTTTGACTTTCCAAATACTCTTTGAGAACAATACCTCAGTAAGAGTTATTTATGGTACAACTATCTTACATTACAAATAAGTCACGAGAGAAATGTTTAGTCCACGAGGCCTGAGGTAATTAACACACGTGTGCCATACAACATTTTATTCAACACCTTTAATCATTGATGTAAAATATATAAAAGTTTTTTTGACATTTTAAAATGACCTTTAATAAAAAAATAGAGTAGAGAAGGTTTTATAACGTAGTTACTTCGATACGGACCAATAAAACAGTGAGTTCTAACTTATAACCCACTTGTGTTTTATGATCTACTTTATTTATCTAACAGAACTATAGTTATAGCGTTATAATTACACGGTGTTGGATAAAGTTTATTAACGCATGTTTTACAACTAAAATACCCTTAGTAAAAACGATTGGTACTATTGATAAAAATTGACACTTAGCGTCCAACTTCAGGTTTGACCATGAAGTCGAGATTACCTTTTCATAAAGAGTAAAGAAGAAAACAAAATTTTTATTTTATAGTGCAAAACAATACAGAAAGTAGGTATTAAGGGAAGATACTTGTCTTGGAGAAACATTACTGATCAATGAAAAAAATTGGTCTCGTCACGCAATATCAGTAATATTGCAGAAGATAAGTGATCAATATTTATGATGATATTAAATATTGCTGTATGTAGTGTGGGTTGGTATGTCGTGTATTAAAATTCATACATAATTATTAATAATAAGTACTTACAGCAGCTACTGTATCCGGTTGAGAACAAGCCTTAAAATTGTATGATTGAGAACGTGGGATAAGAATATTAAAATTCACTGATTTCTGAATTTCAACACAAAATTAAATTATCGGTGATATTGATCAGGGAGCTTATTAATAACTACATGCATCCTGTTTATTAATAGGATCCGCATTTTTATATTTACATTACATTGCGAACTGAATTCTGATTATATTATTATAAAATAATTATGGATTATTAAAAGGGAAGTAATTTCAATAATATTTTATTAATTAATATGTATACAAATACCATTCTGTAGTATTACTAATGAACTAAAAACATAAAATTTTATCCATAATGTTATAAATTAGTTTAGTTTATAAAAAAAGATAAACCATATTTTACAGAACAAATAAAAAAGTAATTAACATACAAATTTGAAGTCATAAACCCTATAATTAGATTGAAAACGTTGAAAGTTGCATTTAACAAGAATTTTAAGTTACATAGTTAATAGCTCATTTTCTCTATACGGCTATTTAAACTGAAACTAATTATGCCCAAATCCAAATATATAATTAGCAAAAGTTTTTCCATGAGTAGAAAAAACTCAAAGTTAAATTGTTCCGCTTTAGAGGCGTGAAGCAAACATTTGTACATCAACAGTTATTCCGATTTCTATACGTTTGGCTAAATCGACTCTGGATTGCATTGCTGCTTTATAAGACCAAACAGCTCAAATTTATATAAGCTCAAAAACAAGCTATATTTTATCATTGCATTGATTGACAATTGATACAATTATCAATACATAATTTTCATTTTTCTGACATATAAACATATTACACACTTTTTCATATAGATACATCCTACATACTTTTTTTCTGCCGTTATTTTTAAAATTTTAATAAAACAGGATATTGTTATATTAAGTGTTGATACTTCCTGTGGCGAATCGGACAATTACATGCGAAGCACATAAAGCACTTTTACTTTGAAGGACACATACTATTTTTTCTTCAATCGCAGATATTTAAAAAAATAATTTACTACTTGGCGTGTAATTTGTAGGTTATCAATTCAAATTTGTGAATTGTTGATGGTTTTAGTAACCTTTTTCGTAAATTATCTAGTTTTGTAGATTATTTTACTCCGGCAGCGTAAAAATTAAAATGTCTTCTCCGATGGCGCAGAAATTAAACTTCAACCTTGTCAATCAAGTCACAAAAGATGTCACTTTTATGAAGTTTGGCAAAATAGTTATTTTTATATAAAGTGAGCGTAGTGTTTTCAATGTGTGAGGTGTCAATTTTCTGACGAGGCTAGTTGAGTCGAATCGAACGCACTAAAAACATTTACATACAAAATACGAACAATATTTTTTCTACAACTAATATGCATCTTGCAAATTGAATACAAATATCTACTAATTACTTTCCAAATATTAATAAATTATTTGAAATCGGAAATTGAAAACATAATTTAGTTTAGTTTTTAGTCTGGTTGATAACTCGATTCGGTAGTCGATACATCCCAAAGTCGAATCGAATAAGTCAATCGAATCCAAAAAATTCAGACTCTAAACATTTTTAGGTTAAGCATTTCATTCAATGATTAATTTTGAATGAATCATATGAATCTATTCGTATAGAAGAATCTGACTTCCCATCCCATTCCGAAAAATCGATTATTATATTCATATAAACGTTTATAAAATTAAATATAAAATTATTAATCTTTCGATCGGAGGAAAAATTGTATATATAAGACATATAATATTTCCCGGACAACTATGGATGCTGACTCGATTAGTGCCTCACCACAATAGGTCAATAATTGCCCACTGTCTTCCAAGAATATATCACATTTCCTACTTACTACATAACATATTAGAGTTATAAGTTTTGTTTAAGTTGTATTAGTTTAGTGGAAGTGTTAGAAGAGAAGAAACGTTTTAGCATACGAGTTTATTTGATGTGATTCCTGAGTAGGTGAAAGGTAATCACCGAGTCATCTGTTCATTACCAGTGGGCAAAGGCAGCGCTAGCTTTACAAATACGTCATTACTGCGCCGCCTAACCTATCATTTGTAGTTTCTAATAGTGGTTTTTTGTGCGGGCTCGAGATTAAATTTACATTATAGCAGAGCACAACAGAAGATGAGCAACTATAAGCACGCAATGACTTTTTAAATTGTTTAATGTATCTTTAAATCTTCTATGAATGGTTCCGTGAGCAGGTTAGCTACTGTGAAATTTTCATCAGTCCCAAAGCGAAACAACTATTATTAGATTCTTTCCCAATTAATGCACAACGCATTAACATACAAGATGTAATAAGAAATTAATTAGTAGTATAGCACAAGCAAGGTGTTATTAATGTCCATTCTTATAATATCTTTTGAATGACTTGTACTTTTCAAACTTTGTTATCTGCAATATGTTTTCAATTTGTTATATTTTTTAATAATGATTAGTGCTAACATTAACAAGGTAATGTAGAATAACAAGGTTTCAAATTAATTGCTCAATTAGTCAATAAAACTGGATTTAGATTAAAGCAACAAAAAGTAAAATTGCACATATTTAATTTTTTTTTGCGAAAAATTTAATTCGTAGTAAAATTTTGATGAACAGCAAAAACTTTTTTACGAATTATATATGCAATCAGTTCCGGATTAACTTTCAACATATCAAAAAAATCTTATGTCTCCTCTCTCTCCCTGTTAGTCACCGAAATAATAAATGACAATAAAACAAACTATACTTAATTAAATTAATAAAAAAATCTTAATCTTTAAATTAAATTTTCTTTTTCTTAGTTTTCTCTTGCGAACTTGGAAATTGTATTATCGAAATCCATACTGTTGATTATATATCAAGGTTTATAGATAGAACTGCTAAATTCGTAAGTCCTTCCTGACTGATAGAATTGCGTAAAAATTTCTTCGTTCTTTTTGATGTTGAAGATGACCTCTTGCCATTGTCATTATTTTAATTATAATAATTATTTTGTCCCTCTAACATTCGTCAGGAATATGTTATTCTAAATCTTCATAGTGAATACCATGAAGCTTTTTTAAAATTTTACGTACTAAATCATCATGAATTTTCTTTAAGTTATTCAAAAAACCAAAATTATTTTTAATTTCACTATACGTACTCAACTTTTCTTTCAGTTCTTTCTAATTTAATAAAAATAAACAAATAAATATTATCCTTCCATACAATAATCTAATAAATATTCTCGCTGTATATTAAATAAAAAACCAAAATACTGAAGCATTCCTTTGCGTTTCAACGCAAAAAAGTGTTTGTAGAATATGCAAACTACTAACTTGTGTGAATTGAAACAAGACAGTTATAATTCAAAAGTAAATTTGCCAAAATCAGTTTTTTGCTCATATCTAGTGACCTATGCATCTTTTCAGTAAAATAAAATAATAATTAAAATGACCAACTAATGCGGAAATTTTGCCCCAATTTAACCAACTTCGTATCTTTATTCGTATTTTCATAGGTGAACAGATTATAACAAATTTACCGAACCTTTAATTACTTGTACCAGTTAAATTGGACCAGGTAGACACAAATATCAATTATAAAATTTTAGCTTTTGATAATATTAAATTATTATTTACAAAAAATCTCATATATTCATAATTAATTAAGATATTTCCATACACACATGGAAAAAATATTAAAATCGTTTTTTAGGGATTTCGAGACGTACTTATCCATTGAAAACTCACTATCTGATTTTTAGCACAATTCCAATACCTCTCTTACTGAGTGACGAAAGCTAAAAATCATATTTTTGGTTCAGTCCATTTCTGTTATAAGCTTTTACTTGTAATTCCTTTTAGGAACATTCCACATTTGAACGTTTTTTGTAAATTAAATATGACCACATCCTGTTTCTATTTTTTCATAAACTGTTTTTATCTGATTCCAAATAAATCTGGAATAGAAAAACGGTTCCACCTTCACGAAAGGCCACGAGTCACGACTTGAAATTCAGTTAATTAAATTAGCATATATTTAGTGAGTATGACCCAAATAGACAAGATAACTCTTGTTTTTGATGGAAACAGTATATTTGTTACCTAATTCCAGATATAAATAAAATGACTTATGATTCAGTTTTCGTATTTTGACTGAGTTGCGTTCATAATCGTTCGCGTGTAAAATTTCTTGGCAGATGTGGTTCCACCTCAGCCGAATTCGAATTCCAACGGGGAATACTTCTCTAATTGTCTCCACATTCACGCCGATTTCTATTCTTTTAAACCTAATGTTGATAAATGATGGGGCGAAAATTGTTTGCAACACCTAACCGAAGATTTATTGTTGTTTTAATTGTTTCGGACTGTCAACACGTTCATTTCTAACAGACAATCTACAAGGAACTGGAATGCGCATATATATGCATACCTATTAACAATTTATAATTAGGTAGTAGATATTTCAAAGTCCAGTAACTCTGAACAACATCGACATTGTGTTTGAAATAACCAAATTTAAATCAATACAAAATAAACTAGCACGTTAAACTATTTCACTATTTATTGTTTATTGTTACCAACAGTTCGTTCATTAACCAGTATGGTAGTACTTTATTTGTCATGTTAATAATTGAAAGAGATATTGTAGTTGAATTAAGTAGTGTAAAAATAAAGTAGCACACTTGTTTATTTCACTATTTATTGCTTATCTACGAAAGGATAAGATGATCGTAACAATGTAAGGCTCTCAGACATCCCGGAAAACGGGTATTTTCCAGTATTTTAAGTGTATGTCCTGGCGTCTCTAAACAAGGCTTCGGGACATCTATTTGTCCCACATTTATATATTTTCATGTCTCACAACTTAACTGAATTTTATTTAGTTCTTTGTCAATAGTTACATTTTACATTTTGTGATTTATTCCGAACGCGCCCAGTACTCGATATATTTTTTCTATTCTAGGCCACGATGAGAATGTGTAACGATTTTTTTCTTTAATGGAAATTCAGTGGAGAGATAAAAATAACTCATTACTTTATGACACTGTAGAAGTATTTTCAATTTTGATTTTAATTGTACAGAAATGTATGACTCTAGCAGAAGAAGAATTATTAAAAAAAGCCAGATCTTACGAAAAGCGTGAATGACTAAATGACAAAAAGTAAAACAGATTTTGATTTTATGATTATTGTATGGACCCTAAATCATAAGTCAACTTTATACATACCCCTCTCTTCCTCTTTAATCTTTCCCGGTTTGGCTAATTAAAAATCTAATAAAAACTATAAATCATATCTTTTTTATGTATCAAAATTATCAATTTATGCCATTAAAATGCGGGAAAATTTAACATAAGCAACACAATTATTATTTATTTTTGCTATATTAGACCTACCGAAAGCACTCAGATATAGGCATATTGTACAGAAACCGAAGAGGCTGATCAATCTTAATTAGATTGAAAGATTTAAGAAGCACAACTCAGTGTCGCGTTTCTGTCTCTATTATAAAACTGCACTATAAAATGCATAGGTCACTAGATATGACCTAAAAACTGATTTTGGCAAATTTACTTTTTGATATAATTTCCTTGTTTCAATTTATATTAGTTTCTAGTTTTCACGTTCTACAGACATTCTTTTTACGAGGAATTGACAACGGTCCTCAATTGTTTTGTAGTCCAAACACTTTTCTAAAAATTCATATTAAATTTGGGGCCCAAAGTTGTCTTCAGTATTGATAAATTGAAATTGTTCGAGCTACAAAAATTTTTGCTCATATGTAATGAGTTATGCATTTTTTCGGAAAAAAAATACATGTATGTTTTAAAGCTTCATACAGTCATTTGTGCATTTGAAGCTTAATGAAACATTATCAATAATATTATTTATATTATATAAAAAAGAAAAACAAAGAAAGAACTGCTTGCGTTACAATCACGGACGGCGGACGCTTTACGATTGCTACCATTGATTATCTCAAGTACCTAAGGTACTTGTTTCATGAAAAGTTTACTTGCATTTTAGTGACATTATTGACAGCCGACATCCTCTGTAAGAGACTTATACTTTACAGTAGGTTTGAAAGAATTCAGACACAGCCGTATTTCAATTAGGATAAAAATTTGCGAAGCTTGGATTTGAACCCCACATCTCATAGTCCGCTCAATTGCTACAGATAGAACAGAACCTCAAGTACCTATGGTATTTGTTTCGTGACAAGTTTTGTTGCATTTTAGTGCATAGTTGACAGCCAACATCCTCTGCAAGGAATTTATACTTTATAGTAGGTTTGAAACCATTCGGACACAGCCGTATTTTAATTAGGATAAATATTTGCGAAGATGGGATTTGAACACCAGATCTCGCATTCCGCTCAATCTCTAGACGGAACCTCAAGTACCTAAGGTACATATTTCGTAAGTTTTGCTTGCATTTTAGTGAGGCACGAAATCATTCATATATCAGCCAATATTATTAGCTGATAATGTCCGAAATAAAGTTAAATGGTTAATTAAATCATTATAGTCCGCAATATGAACCTTATCATATTGCGTGAATGTAAGGAAACCGCATCCTCCGAACAGTTTGATTATGGTCATTGGTAGAATTTCTGTTTTCACAATTCCTGGAACGAGAACATAAATTTGGTTTTTACTATCACTAATTATCTCGGCTATTAGAAGCGTACGGGACCTGACCAACACATTTCTCCTACAGCTCACTACATTCGGCTCAGGTCGTTGCTTTGGTTTCAAGTTGCTTTACTTTACTTCTCATTAGTTTCACTTAGTTAGTTATAGGCTTCAACTTCATAGCGGTCTGATTGTTTGAACATATTCTCAAATACGTTCAGTGACGAATTCGAGTTATTCTGAGTGAACGACAAATTTATATACTTTGTTGAAATAACGTATCATCTTATTTCTTCTAATTCAATTAGTCACCAGTGTAAACATCAAACAGTTATATTGAGAATTGTTTAAGTAGTTAAAGTGACTTGTAAATCTGATTCTGCCTTTAGTAAAACTAATCGTACATCAAAAAATATTTTATCAAACTAATTACTTACCTATAGAGTATGTACTGTCGACCTCTAAAAAATATTTATATTTGCAGATCAAAACTAGGATATCGTAATTAGGATTATTTTTATTTCTTATCATCTGGCAAATTAAGAATGATATAGGCCGTATTTATCTGGCACATTTGAAGAAACCCAGAACTGATCTCGAAGTGACCCAACTCACCTAGCTATTTTGCTGGGTTGGTGAGTTGAAACTGTTTTCTATCTTTGTTTACACATTGCTTCTTTTTCTATATCTGTCAGAAGTTATATCTTTTATAGGTTAAAACGGAAAACTTAAATAAATAATTTTAATAAATCACTGAAATTTACCATTTAAAATTTTCACCAACTATGTTTTTTTGGTACCAATAAGGGTTAGTTTAGGATCAGTTTAGGGTTGAATTAAAATTTCCCAAATAAATACGGCCATAATATGATAAATAAAAAAATTAAATATCCGCATATTTTTAACCGCTTCATTATTCGAAGTTTACAAGAAAATTAATATTTAAGATTTGGGAAAGGGATATTGTGACGTCAGCGTTGTAGAATCGTAAAAGAAGGTAGGTAAACTGCTAACGACAGAGAGAAAGACACAATCTTCTTCCATGATCCTACCATGCTGACGTCACATACCCCTTCTTCAAAATATTTAATTGCTATTAACTATATTATTGGAAACTAATGTTTAGATTTGATTATTATAATGAGAAGCTCGATTAATTTTTATCATTTACATACTGAAATTCGATTATGGTTACGTGCCCCATTGTATGGTAGAGTATCGAGAAGCTGAAGCTTTTGCTACCCTCCCCCTTTCTCGAAATTCTAATGAATTTAGTTTAAAGTTATAAAAATATATCAAAATGTCTATAAGTTTATTGAAAATCAGACATTTTATGGATTCATGTATTTTTCTTTGTTGAAAACTTTCGTAATAATACGTGTTTCATTTATTTAGAGCCTTTTCTCCAAGAAAAAGATAGAGACATGATAGAAGACATTTATAATATATATCCTCCACTTTATTTACCAAAATTTTGAATAATACTTCAAGTAATTTTGTAGTCTTCTAAACACTCCGTAGTTCCTAAAAATGTCAACCGCTACATAGGTACCTGTCTCTTAGCAAAATGTAGCTACAATATGATACTTTTTGGAATAGAAGTGTACTCTCTGAATTAATTAGTTCAATGAGGGGGGGGGGGGTTGTTTCACCCCTAACACTCTTTCCTGGCAAAATGTAGCTACAATATGATACTTTTTGGAATAGAAGTGTACTCTCTGAATTAATTAGTTCAATGAGGGGGGGGGGGGTTGTTTCACCCCTAACACTCTTTCCTGGTTCCCTGGTTACACCTGTAAACGATGCAACATACATAGGTAAATTATATTACAAGTAGAATAAAATTTGCTCACAACATATATATACAATAATACAATAGTATAAAAACGATAATTAATTGACAGTAAACACAGTTGTCAATATGAAATTAAAAATTAGAAGACAGTTTTATTAATTAGAATAAGAACTAAATTAGTGTAGGATAGGTATTTTTGTGTGGGACAAAAATCTTATCTTATAATTTTCATTTCTCTTATCTGAAAACAAATGAAGATAAATATTTAAAAACAAAAATCTTAAAAGAATTTTTTTTAATTGACTTCTTGTCTACTCTATTACTACTTTTCGTTGATTTAGCTTGTCTTATCTTGCACATGAGAATAATAAAAATTTTCATTTATTCTCTTTAAAATATAAGCTTAGTTGTTATGAGTCATGGGTAATGAATAAAAGCCATCAATAGGTCATTGACAAATAGTATTTATTCAAAATATCCCACCAGCGCACAGCACCAATGGCGGAAGGTACAATTATACAATAGTGTTTATATTACAAGTGTATAAATATTTATTACAGAAAGTGGATAGGATTGAGCATTGCGAGACATGGGCACATTGTTCCTCCATTCATGGGTACACAGCACAAATCATACAGTGAACATTTAGTACAGTTCAGGCCAGACGGGAACCGACGGTGTGAATCACTCGTCGGGTACAAAGTGATAGGATGGGTATTCAGTAATTCAATAGTCGTCATCAGGATTATTGTCTCAGTCGAAAATTATACAAGTTCAACAATAAATATGTTAAAAAATATATAATAGGATTCATTTACAGTAGTTTCCAATCTAGAACAGTGTATAAATAAAATTTTTAAAATGGTAACGCTAATGTAATTTCGGCTTTCAGTAAAAATTAGATCCATGCCATCACATTTTCTTATACCGTATGTCTTAGAAAAGTGGTGTCATAGGCATTTAACATGGGAAAACAGTTTTTGGTAAATAAAAACTGTCTGGTTAAAAATAAGTGAGCATATTGCATGCGTAGGATGATACTCCATGTATTTCTACATTTTATTTTATAAGGATTATTTCATTTTAAATGCACAAATTAACGAAATTTTAAAAAAACTTTTTCACGTGATGTTTTTCTTACTCTCTATGCAAAATGACAGATATCAATTCGTGCTTATGACTAACTATATATTAATTACAGAATCGAAAATCCTCAGTTGGATTCCAATAGTGGGAGTTTCTATTTTATATTTTTTTCTGTTTTTTAATTTTAAAACAAAATTATGAATATATTTAAAAAAATATATTTAATGAGAAATAATTAAAATGAATCAAGATATAAAGAAAAAGGCGAACACATTTATTAACGAATAAATGTTTAACATGATTAATCAAGAAATATATATTAAATGGACAATTACGAAATACATATTAAAAAGAAACTTCAACAGTTGGAACCTACGATTCTGTAGGCCATTATTCTAACCCCATAACCACGAATTGACAACTGGCACTATCTGTATAGAGAGCAATAAAAACATCACGCTAAAAATTTTTTTTTTGAATTATGCTATTAAAATGAAGTAATCTGTAATAAATAATATGTAGACATTAAATATAATCCTGGTCAATATGGTTATTAGCTGCACAGTTTTTATTTACCAAAAACTGGTTTCCTATGTTAAATGTCTGACAACACGTTTGTGGGATACACGGTATATATATATATATATATATATATATATATATATATATATAATAACAATAATAATAATAAATTTAAGCGACGGTTTTTCTTATATTCGGGCCAAACCTTTCTTCGGAGCCAAATTCTTTATGGAGTTTTAATTTCCTTAATTTAGTAGTCGTAGCCAAACTTGCAGGTAGTATTACTAATATTTTTAACAATTTATTCACTAAAAAATAAACATCACATTGTTTCAGAGCAATATTTATACTATATCAGTTTCATCACAAGTTAGCCATTTGTGTATTCACAACAATATTTCGTCATATAGATTTCGTTCTTTCTTCTGTTCCAAATAAATTAATTTTTTATTAATGTTTATGTAAACCAGACGCATTCTAGATTTATTTATTATTATTTTCGAAATTCAAAAACCACGCCTGACTTTAAAAGACACCTCGTCGCGAGATTTTGTTAATTACACAATATAAATTTTTAAATCATACATAAATTGGTAATTCGACGTAAAAATTTCTGAAGTGGTAGTCGGATCGGTGATGGTCACACCATTTTTTATCAATCAATTTTACAAAAATCCAAAATAAAAAAAACATTATTATATTAGTGCAACATTGTTAACATTACTTAACTAGTAATACTACAGGATACTAAAATTATCAATTATAATAAATTTTCATCATTTAAAGTACTGAAAGATTGGAAACCACTGTTTAAGCCAAATTAATGTCAACATAATAAATGAATCTATTCTTGATTCATGCCTCATCTCAATATTTGTAAATATGTTTTTTTCATAGCAATGAATAATAGCAAAGTATGTAGTTATTATCGCTGTAATTGATAATGGTAGGTATAAATATATATTTTGGCTGTATAATAATTTCAATATTAGCACCATTTTTGGTCATATTTCATGTAATAAATGTAAAGCTTCTATTTATATATAGATAACATTTTAAAAATAAATTATAATCTTCAATAGGAAAAATTTCTACAAGGAAATAAGAAAAATAGAAAATTTCCTCAAATAATACAATTATTTTTACTTGTTCCTACAAGTATCTACTAATCATTTGTGAACAATATATTATTATTATGTATAATATATATTTTTTAAATATTTTGTGGATATAGCTATTTATTCATATTGTACATACTGCAGTTAGACCTAAATGAATTCATATAAGTCTTCACCAAAAGCTATTAAGTTGCGAAAAATAAAATATTTACTGAAAATTTATGTTAGTTTTTATTATTTTAAATATCTATATTTCATTCACTCAAAAACATTGTTTACTTAAGTTAGATTAGGTTTTGTTATTTTACGTGAGTGTTTTCTTAATTAACACAATAACACAATTAACTTAAAACTTTAAGTCATTTATCAACAATAAAATTCGTTTCAAGCTATGCAAAACATTATTTTTAGGGAAACAATGTTTTTAAGTTATATCAAGTAGTCTGTGTTTCTGAAAAACTAATGTCATGACTAAAATCTAAATGATATCCTCACGCTAGTATTTATAAATAACCATACTCACATTTTGTTTAATGTTTATGATAATATGAAATGTTTTAAAATTAAATATTAACAAGCAATAAATAAATTGTACATAATATAAGAAATATGATTCCTAGTAATAAAATTTCAGATAAGTAAACTTATAACAAACTACAACAATTAGAATATATACTGAAATAATCTAATATAAATTTTAACACACGGTTGCAAAAAGCATTGCTAATTTAATGATTGTTTCAATTTTCGACAGAATAGCATTTTTAATACATTTATTTATTATGCTCTTGCAAATCATAATTTATATTAACTGTTTATTCACTAGGGAAACGAACTTTTATAAGCTACTAACCTGTAAAACTTTTACAAATTAGTAAGATTTACAAGTTAGTAGTTGTTTACATTAATAAAAGTTATGTTTTATTACTGTCATAAAAATTTATGACACATGATCAATAACTGTTACGATTTGGTTATAATTTTAATTTTATTTACATGTGAATAACAAATAAGCTATTATACAATATAAGCAAGGTAACAGTTTTACTTGAATTGTTTTCCGCCAGAGAAACTAACATTTACAATATATTAACTTGTAAAAGTATCTGTCAGTTTTACTGGTTAGTAGTTGTATTGTTTCATTGTTTAAAACTGTATTTTGTCGCTGACATAATATTTTTTGACATAACATTAGTGACTATCAGAATTTAAATTTAATTTTATTTACAAATGAATAATAAATAAAATATTGTACAATATATGTAAGGTAACAGTTCTAGGTGACAGAGTCATTTCGTCCTGTTACTAATAAAAACATTGTTACCTCGCTAATAATATAAAACATTATTACAGTTTCAAGGTGACAGATTTTCCTAAACGGCTCTCCAATCATTTCTTCCTATCAGCAGTAAAATCAGGTTTACCTTGCTAATAATGTAATAGCATATTATTCAATGAGCATGTAATGTGTGTTATAACTTATGAGAATGAAATTTTCCAACATGAGCGAATGCGAGTGTTATAAATCATTTAAATGAGTAATAGCCATTATATGTGAATAGAATACTGTACTGTATCCACAACTATAACATGGAAAATATATGTTTATTATAACAAAATATGTCATTACATTTTAACAGATAAATAACAATAGCTCGCGTCACTGTTTCACAGTATACTTAACGCAAGGCAATTATATCTACTGTTATTTAACCATAGTGTAAGTTTTAAAAGAAAAAAAATGTATGAAAAATTACAAAACTAGTGTAACTTTAGATTCTTATGTAGAAAAAATTATTTAGAAGTAATTCTGTTTTTATTCTTTTGATAGGTAAGATTTAAATTTTACATAACGAATGAATAATATTATTCTATCGACTGTCAATATTATACAATTAGCAACAATCACGAAGGTCATTAATTGATAAAAAAATACTTTACTCGTGCCTTATGTAGATTACTTAATTTATACTTTGTTCACAAATGAAAAGTTTCCATTAATAAATTATCATTAAATGATAATAACCTGTGTATATGGCGCTTTATATATAGGAAAGTGTAAAAGATCGCAGTGTAAATTCGGTTTATTCATTATCAAAACCAAAGGAAAACCACATATTCCTGTGGAATACGTATAGACGTAGAGTATGAATACACAGTCCATTATATAACAAAGTCTAATATACATTATTGTATGTAACCATTATCTATATGTGTATAAAATCAGATAAAGGTCGTGATATAAATGAACAATACAATATCATTAATGTCACTTGGATCGAATAGTTTTCATGTCAGGTTAATAGTTTAGTTAATCTAAGGTGTGACTAACTTCTATAAAAGTGAAACGTCTTATACATCAGCATCTCGAAACCAGCGAGTTTTTGATATGTAATAACAAAATATCTTAATTAATAGAAGACGGAGTATAAATATACAAACAGTTCTAAACATTTATAAAAGTACAGAAGTTCATACTTACACATTTTGATTTTAAACAACTTCTAATACATGTAAGGTACGGCCGACTATTTCAACTTGATAATCATTATTTGTACACCATATTTTTGTTAAAACAATAAGAAATTTCCTTGTTTAGTTTTCTATCACATTCAGTTAAAACTTTTAAATAATATCATATTATTTAACAAGTATAATAAACCTTACAGGTGTATAAAAAATAAGTACCTATCTAAAAAGCTTATAATCGAATCATATACTAACTTTTATTTAATTTTTATATAATGTTATTTACGTTTGTCATATTTTAAAAGCAGAAGTATTCAGTGTATTTATAACACTATAACTATGGTATTTTTAGAAAAATAAAGTCAATCATAAAACACATGTGGATTAGAAAATGTCAATTGTCAAAAAAACTTTTGTATATTTTTATATTAATGATTAAACGGAATGTAAAGAATAAAATATGGGAACTATTATGTGATATTTTATTATGTATTCAAGGGCATTAACAGCTTTACTTTTTACTTTTTAACAATATTTATATCGCTTTCATAATTTTGTTATAGAAATTTAAAGCAATGAAAATTTTAAAGCCTTGCAGAACCCCCTAATACATGTTTTATTATTTCGGGCTACAAAATAACAGTCACTTACTTTATTTGAATAACAAAGTTACTTACTAGAAAAATATTATCTGCAAACAAAATATTGTTGAAAACCGAATAGAGCATTTGTGCGAATCCAAACTGATTTATAAAATGCTATACCATCAAATACAAAACGTACCTATATAGCCATTATTTTTAATAAAATTTTATATTTGATTAAATAGTATATTATTATACAAACAAAATTTTAGTGAACCTAAAATAGAACCTTGTAGAAATCCGTACTGTAATATTTGATGCTACACCATCAATAACTTTAAACACAGACCATATGGGGTCTACTTTATAATATAATTTCAAAGTAATAGAGTATTAGTATTATCCGCAAAAAAATTATTGGACCTAAAATAGAGCCTTGTAGAATTCCATAGAGGAAATTTGATACTACATCAATAAAAACTTTAAATACAAAATGCATCGAATAGGGTAAATAGATTATATAATTTTATCAAGTTGAAATGAATCGTCCGTACCACGAAGAACATGTGAGGGTTAACATTTGTAGGCCCATTTGCTGAACAACTCCGATAAAGCGGAAAGGCACATATGATGACGGGATAGTTTTCAGTGTGTACAGTTAACATTTCAATTTCAACAGGGTAACATTTAAACATATATTACTTACTACTTTCTCTTAGAAAGAGCTTCCAATATATTCACAGTTATATTTCACTATATGGGTGCTTCAAACTGAAAAAAACAAAACAGGAAAAAACATGCAAAAGGAAATAAAAAAGTAAATTAAGAAGTATTTTTATTCATGAAACAAAAACACTTGTGTGTGCAAGATACAGAAAAACATAACGTAACAAGATAACCAAATTGCAAAAGACAATAAAAACAATTTAAATAAAATGAAGTTCAATTGTTGGAGCACACAGAAATTAAGTAGTTGTGTCTTTGTACCTTGAAACTATGACTTCATCTATGGACATGTTGACTGAAAGGCAAGAACTTACGTTGAATGTCAACAAATAACAAAAATAAATATTAAACGTAAAAATAATATAAAAATATAAAACAATGTTTACACGTTTTAAACGTCTTCAAACATGTCCACAGGCATCAATTGTTTCCAACATTTTCTATTATGAAGTTACCATGTCAATATAAATAATAAATACATATATACAAATTTACAATCTCAAAAATTTTAAAGTATAAGTACTTTCTTTTGCAGAATTAGAAATAAATTAAGTGATAACATCATTTTAAAAAAAGTTGAAAACAAGGTCATACGATGTACATGAAAATGAAATGATGAAACTAACCTAACTATAATAAATCATAAATAATAATAATTAAAATAGAATGAACATGAGTCCTAGAGTAACATATTATACAACAGAACATGTGGCACATGTATGTAGATTTTTTTACCCCTCTGGGCACACAGGTAACAAAATAACTTACTTTAATTTCTTATTTAAAATCTGGCACAAATTTAACGTTTTCAACATGCAAGCTTTGGCAGCTTTCGAAATTAATGTCATCAGACGAGTACGCTCTGGCAAAATTTTTCAGTGCCCTATATAATAATATCATACTTCACTGCCGTCAATAATAAAATTTATAAATATATCACATTATATAAAAACTCAATATAAAATACTGTAAATTTTTATTTAATTTCGGTTAAAACTTCATACTGACGCCAATGAAGCAGATTAAAGAGGAGTTAAGAAATGAATGAAACACCTATATTAAAATACCATTTTTCAGTGTTGAATATCACAGCAGTGGCTTCTAATACAGTGTCCACCTTGTCATGGCTCAGGCTCAACAGATCTAGTTAGTCATGGCAATGTACAAAATATCCAAAATGAAAAACTACACTACGAGATAAGTGTAAAAAACAAAAACAAGTGTT
Organism: Stenolophus ochropezus; assembly: GCA_035578165.1. Taxonomy (NCBI): domain Eukaryota; kingdom Metazoa; phylum Arthropoda; class Insecta; order Coleoptera; family Carabidae; genus Stenolophus; species Stenolophus ochropezus. The sequence continues at coordinate 24,723,127 of JAQOWZ010000003.1, read as the reverse complement.
AACTACAGGCTCTAACAGGTCACAACATTTCATCGCATATAGCACAGTAATAAATAAGACCATTGTTTACAAGACATCACTTGTTTCGACTTGTTACCCATTGTTGGGTGTGCCAATCTATTTACAAATTGGAAATGATACAGGTATACAGAAAAGGAAGTTTGCCAGATCACAAGGACCATTTTTATTAATAACGAACAACATATTTTTGTTACTAAAATAGTTATTTTTTATTCTAGATTCAGAAATGGTTCTTTTTCATTCGAGAATGCAAAATCCTTTCGCAATCAAGTATCATACAACATTTTTCCGAAAACTATGTCCCAAAATTAATAAAAATGCAGAGTAAATTTTGATATTTATCAAATCAGATATTCTTTGACTGATGGCAATTAGTTGATAGCAAAAATCAAACAATTGTTTTAAAATACATAAATTTTCAAGTAAAATATTTCAATACTTGTTTGTTCAATACTATTAAAATGATATTAGAAAGCGACGAAGACAATAAAGTGACTGATTTGATTAAATTGTGACCCTTTATTTTACCAAAAAAGATGCTGGATGCAAAAAAAATTTTCATCTTGTAGACGAAAAACAATAATTTAGCGTGTTCATAGTTGTCATATAAATATTAACTTCTCATGACTGTTTGCGAAAAATGTTATTTTCATAGTCTGTATCCATTAGTGAATTAATTTTGTTATTTTAAGAACAACAGAAACAATTTTTTTCATTTTCTTCATTATCCTTTTATTTTTAATTATGTCCTAAATTTTTGATGAAAACATGCAATAATAAATTTTACGAATAATAACATATGTCTTTTAATCTGTAAAGTTATTGGAAGTAATATGGATATATATCTGTATAAATTCTGTTAAATAATTGTTAAATTTTGTACGTAACTATAAAAAGTAAATGATCCTATGGTTGCAGTTTGGTTACTTAAAACATGATAGACCTTGTAAACGGTAGATTGCAGATCATTTTTTGCTGACATTAATATTGTGTAGCATTACTGAATTATGTAACTATAATAAACTGATTGGAGTTAGGTAGTTCGAAAACATGATAGCTCTTGTAAACAGGTAGTTTCCGTTAAGATATGAATTGTACTGTACTATATGCGTGAAAGTTTGCGCTCCTTAGCCTAATTGGCGCACAAGTAGCCACTGGCCGTAGTGTTTGGCACGAAGTATCGTTTAGGGGTGATGATTACATCTAGCGTACGAGTAACGAGGAGGCGGGCGTACCGCACTGGAATGACTGTGGCAGGTTGCAGAAATGAGATCCGTTGTGTGCGTGACCGAGTCCCCTACTTCCTCGACAATCGATAGCGCAAGGTCACGGCGCGTCGTGACCTCCCTGACCCAGTGCGCGGTCAGGGTCACGCCAACGTCAACAAACAGGAGCGGAGTTCGTTGGGCGCCACGCCGGCAAAACCAGCGCATTCCTCAACGGGAAATCACCACCCGACAAAACTACAACCTACCCCTCCACATTCAATTACACTTTGTACTGTTTTACTTATACGTAGAGGATGGAAAATTGCACCGAAAAAGGTAGCATTCTCTCCTGAGGTGTACGTACTATATTTTTCACGACTCAAGTTCGATTAAAAACGACAAATATAGGTTTAAAACACAAACCTTGACAACTGTGAAAATTTAAATAAATAAGTTTGTTTACGCTAAATATTATAAACTCCCTAGAGTATTTTAAAACGATATATTTCTAGGGATTAATTTGTGTCATAGAAATGAACAAATACTGTCGATCGTGAAAAAACGTAGTAGCTACTTCACAAATTTAATAAACGAAGAAGCAGCTTTTAATTTGCTTCCTAAGTACTGTTCCAGAATAATATAAATGTGGGGTGGTGAAATGAGAGTGTTTTGTCGAGGTGGTGATTTGTTGGAGAGGTAGATATGCGTTTTGGTTTTGGTCGAAGTGGCACACACTCGTTTCGTTGTATAGCACGGCACGAAACGGCAAGCGTAAGTGCAATCACAACCTAGTGGGGAATGGCAGAGCCAGAGGGCTCACTCCGTCTTGACGGCGGTGACGGGCACGGGCAGCGGCCCGACCACAGGAGCGGGCACCGCGACGCCGGTTACGCCGGGCTCGTAGCGCTTGTGGGTCCGCATGTGCCGCGTGATCATGTCCCGCCGGCACGCGGCGTACGGGCAGTCCGGGCACTTGTACGGCTTCTCGCCGGTGTGCGTGCGCTGGTGCGTGGACAGGTGGTCGCTGCGGGAGAACACCTGGCCGCAGACGCGGCAAGTGTAGGGCTTGACGCCCGTGTGCAGCCGCATGTGCCGCGTCAGCATATCGCTCCGCGCGAACGACCGCTTGCACACCTCGCACAGGTACGCCTTGGCGGCCTGCTCCCCGCTCGACTGCTGCCGAGATTTGTGTCGCGACGCCATGTGCTTGGCCAGCCGGTCGTGCAGGCTAAACATTTGCCCACACACCGGGCACACGTACGCCACGTCTGATCCCGGCGGCATCTCCTCCACTACTGGCGACACCTCCAGGTTATACCTCGACGCCACTGACTCCTTCGTCGTTGGGGACGCCACGTCGCCTTTCACTACCGGAACGGACACGGTCCCTCGAGGCGGCAGGAATCCAGTGGGCAGCAACTGCAGAGGTGGCAGAAGAGGACTCTCCATGCTAGTCGAACTTCCAACTCGTTCCCTGCAGCCCTTCATGGATAGATCCAACGGCGAGTCTTGTGGCGATGATGTGTCAGAGTCAACTGACCCCTTGCCCGGACTAGTGAGGAGCGTGAACGGATGAGGCTGAGCCCAGCCTCCAGTGAATATCTGCTTGGCAGGAGTCGCTCTTTCCGCTTTAGCGGCTTCAAACCAAACCGGCAGGTCAGAGTCGGAGTGACTCCTTCGTCGGAAAATATCTGGCAGGTACTTGGAGTGTAGGTAGTATTCGAAGTTGTACATAGGAGGAGGCAACGGCGACATGGGAGTTTGTGGAGATACTGGTGGGGCAGGGAAGAATCTATCGCAGGGATGTAAGGGTGACTGATGCCCCAAGCCTGTAGCGCAGTTGAAGCAGGGGCATGAAGGTGGGACTCTAGGTACTGGCGGTCTGGGAGGAGGAGGACTACTACTGACATCTTCATCTTTCAACCTCAGTGGACTAAAGCTAATTCGCGGCGAATCAGTAGAACTGTGAGGAGATTTGTTACTTGAGCCAGCAGGACTAAACACATCCTCAACTTCTTCTTCTTCAGATACAGTGCTTCCCGCATGTCTATACCTCTCCTGATCCGTACTATCAAACCGGAACACTTGCGACATATGTTTAGGGGTCTTTAACGCCCGTTCAATTTGTACTGCATCTTTCCTGTCTTCAGGTTCATCGAGAGGACTGGTGGTGTTGTTGTTCTTGAGCGGCAGCAAGTTGTTGTTGTTGGAGGCCTGTCCGGTGAGCTTGTCCAGCACCTGGCTGAGCCGCTTGCGCTTGCGCTGCTTGGAGGCGGGCCTGTGGTTGTGGTTGGCGGCCAGCGGATGGTTGTTGTTGTGCGCCTTGTCTCGGCTGCCAGCCACCACTGGCGAGGACTCGACGGCGGCCTCGGCCATCGTCATTAGCGCTGGGCGGCTGAGGGCCGCGAGCCTACTCGCTGGGGGTAGTTACACGCGGTGGAGACCGCTCGCATGCTCTGCTCACCCCGCTCGCTGATCCACACGTGGACCCAGAAAGGAACCTTGCCGGAATCTGCAACGAAAACGAACCACCATTAGTCCACTTTGCCCACAAGTAAAAATATATATTTTTTGTTATTCAAGAAGATTGATAAAACTAGAATGATCTCAATCAGACAAAGAAGTTAAATTCTGTTCATTAACAAACTTCGAAGAGATTCTGGCTCGCAACAAGAAGGACCTTAGAACTAGAACAAGTATTTTTACTGGTCATTGTCCTCTAATATACCATTTATATAAAGCTAACATCTGACGACTCTGCGAATAGGACGAGAAAACTTCGAATCGCATTACTTGTTAATGTACAGCTGTAGTATTAGGTAAAAGGTACCATACTACTAATGAGATTTTAAATTTGACTCCATAAGCTGTATAAAGCATAATAAAAACTTAAAAAACTAAGTAAGGGTCATGGTTCAGTCACCTGATAGGTCGCCGTGACAAAATCTATTAAACCTTTAAACATTTATCACAATAATAATAACATTACAAAAACTCTGTATTCTCTTTGTAGCTTTAAAAGTGTCCTCAATCAATAGAGAAAAAATATTTCAGCTCAGCTGTAGTATTGGGTAAAAGGTACCGTACCACAAATAAGATAAGAAATTTGACTGCAGAAGCTGAATAAAGCGTAATAAAAAGTTAGAAAACTAAGTCAGGTCCATGGCTCAATCACCTGATAGGTAAAGGAAAAGTAAACACATTATTTGTGAATATTCAGCTGTAGTTTTAGGTAAAAGGTACCGTACTGCAAATGAGATAAGAACTTTGACTGCAAAAGCAGTATAAAGCATAATAAAAAGTTAGAAAACTATTTAAGGGCCATGGTTCAATATTTGTTAGGTCGCCATGTCAAAATCCATTAAACCTTTGAACATTCATCTCAATAATAATAACTTTAACGTAGTGTTCTTTTTGTACCTTCAAAAGTTTCCTGATCAATAGAGAAAATATTAGTTATTTAATGGATGAAAGTAAAGGAAAAGTAACAGGCGAGTGCAGTGGCTTGCATGCGAAGCCCTCGTCGCGGGATCGATTACGGAGAACCACGCTTGTCGCGTGGAACGAGGCTCGCTGCCAGTTTTTACGTCGCTTGAACGCTCGCGGCTCTCGGAAGGAGTGGCTGAGGTCGACCGGCTCGCTCGGCTTCCTCGCCTCCAAATAAAACATCACGCTGCAGCAGAAGCCACTGTAATCACGACTACCTTCCCAAGTCTAACCAAGATTTATCAACAATTTACTCTTTCTCACCCGGAAAGACACTAGGAACCTATGAATTAGTTTTATCTTCATATGTAAAGGTTTCATCATTTAAGATGATTTAGTATCTGACAAATGAGATTGTTACTTGATACAAGAAGATCAGTAGAAGATCAGTAAAAAATCAGCTACTAGGCTTGTAAGCTACACGATAAAAATGTTACACCAAGTTTATTTTTTATACGAACGAAGAGTGTGGAAGATATGTGCAGTTTGATCAAGTTTTTTAATTGGATAGTTTTGGGGTGTTTCCAATTAGAAAACAAGATCAAACTACTCCTATCTTCCCCATACTTCGTTCTTACAAAAAATAAAACTATAATGAATTTATATTATCATTACTTCGGTTTTTATCAAAGGTTTACAATGTAATCAGAAGCATAATTATGAAAATTTATTAGAATTCGTTCAAAATAGTCAAACCGCTTTTGTCAAAATCTGAAGAATAGTTTCGACATGTCAGAATAGTTATTACAATACTTATCTTATCATATTATGTCACTGTCGGTATACGCGATATCGTTAATTCACAACGAATATAATAATACAAAATTACTTACATGAGACTGTTACACAAAGTATAACAATTAAGTTATTGGCTATTTCCGAAATAACAAGCTCGGTCAAAGTCAAAGAGCACAACAAGAGAGTGTGAAAGAGATATAGAAAGAGAGGTTTGACTCCGAATATATACGCTCCAATTATTTATTTTCCATTAAATTGGTTAGTGCCAGTAGCTATTCCAAATGTGTCATTATGTCCCAACCCCCGAAAATTACAGTCATCATTAATTTATAATCAGAAATGTAGAAATGATACCTTGCAATAAGCGAAACATTTGTACGAATAATTCCTACCTTAGTTTTTATGCAAATATTCGCTATATTTTGACTATTACCATATTAAATTATACTTTGATAAATACAAAATTGTCAGTTATTTATAGGAATAATTGCAAAACGTTTATCTAAATGCATGTCATCATCAAGATTCTGAAACTTTCAAAACAACTCTATATAAAATTAACCCCTATTTATCAGAATATATCAAAATAAAGGTTCATTATAAAATTCTTTTACGAATAGTTCTAAATTCTGGAAATGACAAAATTAGCTATCATCAGACAATATCAAAATAAAGGTTCATTATAAAATCTTCTAAAAATATATCGAAATTAAATAAATATATCAATTTCGGTAATGATACATTTATAGCGAAGATATATTTTTTTCTATACCACACTCTACATGTTGTTTTTTGCACGCTCTATAGAAAGGATACCTAGCTTACATCTATCCTAGAGTGGATACGAAAATCTTGACTTGTTGCAAATGTCACAATATATTTTATTCTTTCGAAAATGGAATAAAATCTAAAATATTGTTTGTTTCGTGACATATTATACTTGTATTTTTAGTGGGACGAACAAGTTTTGACATTATCATTTCAGTAAGGCATCAATATAAAACTGGGTTCAGAACTATATCTTCATTTTGTTAATAATTGACGACGAAGTGATTTGAATTTCAGACATTCCACTCAGTACGTCCTTTTTCGACTTTCACTCTTAGGGCCGGTTTTTCTACCTCTGGTTAAAGTGCCGGATACCTTAACTTCGGTTAATAGAAACATATCGCATCGAAATAGGAAATAACATATATTTTTGTCAACTTACATTAGTCTTTCGATGTGATATTTTTCTATTAACCGATGGTTAAGGTAACCGGCACTTTAACCAGAGATGGAAAAATTGGCCCTTAGAGAAAGATCCATGTGGAATCAAAACCAGTCTAAATCGAAATAAAATCTACGAAACATGACTGTTCCACAAATTATTATTCCATTCATCAATCAGTCAAGAAAATCCTCTAATCACTAATTGACAACACTGAGACATGAACCCCAGATCTTCCGCTCCTCTCTATTATGTTACTAGTATTAATATCTTTACGAAGTTTTAAGCAGAAATCTCTGCGTTTCTGTATCTGCACGTGCTGCAGAGTGACGCAGTGGCGTAGGATATAAATCGAAATAAAGTCTACGAAACATATACTATTCTAGAAATTATTATTTCATTCATCGATCAGCAAAGAAAATCCTCTAATTATTCGTCCACAACAATGGGACTTGACCCCAGATCCCATGTTCCACTCTATATTACTAATATTAATATCTTTATGAAGTTTAAGCAGAAGTCCCAGCGTTTCTGTAACTGCACGTGCTGCAGAGTGCCGCAGTGGCGTAGGAGCGGGGGAGGGCGCGGGACCCGCGGGGGTGTTGACAACACGTGTCTGCACTGCAGTGCACTGCAGTCGCTGCACAACGATCGCAATCGTGACGGCGGACGGAACCGTCGCCAGCAAAAAGACGACTGGACTCGTGTCGAGCTAATTGTAAACAGAATGAACTCTGTGCTAGAATACTCATCATTGCGGGATTGAGGTTGCTTTATGCGAATAAAAACCGAAACAATGTTGAGGGTTTCGTAAATACATCAGTTACTTCAACTTTAATTCAGTCTAATTGAATAATATTATGGAATATAACAAATTATTTTAGTTTTAGTTTTGTAAATTTTATTTAACCCAACGTTTCAGTAGCACAGATGATGCCTTCTTCATGGTAATAACAAAAATAACAAAGCAAGTAAACAAGTAACTAAGAAACGAATTATAACATATTTAATATAAGAAGCCATGCTTTCTCTAATTAGTCTTGTGTTAAGAGATATAGATTTTGAAATAATATCCGTGTCTTAATCTGACCGACGTACACTTTCCCACAGACGCATAGAATCTGGTAAATTCCTGAAGACTGAAGAGGGATGACAGTATTAGAATTCACAGTTGATATTTATTTTTCTCTATCTACTAAACTTTAATTAGAGTAGACTATTTCCACATCTGCTTATAGGTGTAGCAAATAAATAATTACATGTAGGGTTTACTATTTCAATGCGATACTATTAAGGCAACCAGAAGTGAAAAGATCGACCCTTAGAATTCTGAAATTTAAGGCATAAAAAATCCAAGAAGATGCAGACCATTTGGTTGCATTACTAAAATATAAGAAAAACTTAAAAATGCACTTTCCATGAGATACCAGAACCTACTTAAAGTACTACATTTATTATTAATATATAGATATTGTGGCAGACAATTATTGGACAATGTTGAAAGGAAGAGCAACTAGAAAGACATACTCAAATAATTGACAAATTAACAAGAATTGGAAGAACAAGAGAAAAAGATAATGGATGACTATTAAAAAGTACCGTATTGTTGTAGCGTCTAATTTGTCATTACGTCCCCCTTGTATTCATTTACCAACAAAATTTATTAATTCCAGTGGAATTCTAATTCACTAGAACCCATAAAATTGAGTTAGAGCCATTTTATCTGCGTCCCGTTAATAGTGTTGGCAGTAGTTATTGTGTAGCACCTATGGAGGATATAAAGTAAAACATAACAATTACAGGAGAGCGAAAAGCGAAGTAAGTGCGATTAGGTGATAACCGATGTCGGGTACCGGGTGCCGCACAGCGTGTAAATGTTAATGGACAGAATTAATTAAAGGTGGGCGTGCTAGCGTGGCCGTGAATCATTCGCACATGTGCTCCACGCACTTGGTATCTCAGATACCGAACTCCAGTTATCGGTTATCCACACCTTCACAACCGCCGCAAAACAAAACAATACGGACAATCGAAAGACACAATAACGTCAACTTCAAATATCGAAGGTCTTTTTTGGAGTTGCAGTCATTTAATAAATTCCATTGATACACCGGTGTATTAATGGAATTTATTAAATGACTGCAACTCCAAAAAAGACCTACTTTTATTAACATCCAGTCGATACAACCAATCCTACATTCAAATATCGAATTTGATAGATCAAATTATTCTTATCAGCAGATTGACTACAATAGTCAAAGCCAAAGTTGAAAACAACACCTGTCATCTAAGTTAAGGAGATAAGAAAATCTTAGGACACACAGTGTGTCCAGTTGTTAACGATGTTAACGATGACTTAAAAAATCGCAAAAGAATACAAGAAAATCTGTAGAAATCAGGAAAAACCATTGTAACAACTTCAAACTTCAAACTTTCCTTTAAAAAGAAATGAGGATACCTCTTTTACACATGAATATAAATAGGTGAAAAGGATAGCCTAAAAAATTATGGTACTAGAAACTAGATCAAGAGCATTAGGTAGGTATTGAAAATATAAAATGGAATATGATTTGATTTCCATATTACTAGACTATTAGTAGAAAAATGTTAATTTCCAAATTTTGATACTTAACCTTATTACAAATAGAATTGAGAACGAAACAAAATATATTAACAATGACAAACTAAGAAAATATTTTCTGACCTAATTTTACTTAAGTTAAGTACAAATTAGTAATGGATATCAATCAAAATCATTTATTGAACTGGTGACTAATCGATCCATTAATGATTTCAATATACCATTTAAATGTTCCTTTTACTTAATACATACATGTTACATGATGAATCACTTGCATTATATTTGTTTGAGATAACGGAAGTTCTTTGGACTAATGACTAATCAGATGATTTATACAATTGGGTATTTTTCACAAATAGAATAAAACTTATTTAATACCGCTTTTCATATTCAAATGAAGTTCTAATTCCAATTATAAACAGCAGGAATGCGTAAAGTAAACCTACATTCAATTAAAAATGAAAGCATTTGTCAAGAAATAAATTCTATGTGAGTAAAACTGAAACGAATAAATTCTTATCCGACTAAAGCTTGATAAATCGAACTCCCACTCAAATTAGCGTATTTAATCAGTAGATAACTAGCGAAATACAGTAATTCGAACATATCTCCATTTATCATAGATTTTTGTATCGGATAATCTGATTTAGATCGCGTGAGAATACATTATCCATGTAAATGCAAGCACTGCAGTCATTAAGCTGCAGGCTGCCTGGGCATGGACAGATCGTGAGTGCATGTACAATTCGACCCTTTTCAATTCGTAGCACCTAATTACTTTTTACATATTGCTTATAAAATAGTAGAATATGCATTACATTTAACTCGGTTCTCTATTAATCTTTAAATTACCCATTTTAAAAATTGGTATTTTCGTTTGGTAGTTTCGTCAAAAAGGACAAATTTCAAGTAATGCTCTATGGATAATACTTTTACTTCATATTGTGCCGCATTTCCATTTTTTAACGGTAAGATACGGTATTATTATTCTTTACGGTACAGAATATATACATTTCATAAATTTTTACTTAAACGTCCTTTAAATGATAATAATAATAATAATAATAATAATAATAATAATAATAATAATACTTTATTAAATAGCTTAGCTAATACAAAACATATAAAAATGAATAAATATTACATAAATATATAAGGTGTAAACATTTGTTTATAAATACAATTTTAATTTAATTTTTGATTTTGAAATATTTGTACATTCGTATATTTTGAAGTACTAAATTAAGTAGTAAAGTAAACCATCAATGACCAATGCCTTGTATCCCTCGATTGCTTCGCACCTCGGGACACAATCTTGACGCTAAGCCAATAATTATAGTCTTCTCAACCTCATGATCTTCATGGGAAGTAACATTTTTATAATTTTGTAGGTAGGTATTATTGGTGGAGATGAAATGATTAATTAATTAGTTTCATTAGAAGATAGCTACAATCAATGATCATAATTCGTCGATCTTTTTTTTATCTTTCCATCGTGTTGGGTGATGCTGCTTCGGCACCGACCGATTTGATAATCGTGAAACCTGTCTGATATCGTACAGGGAATACTTCCAACTGCGGCGTAATCTGTGGTGGGTGTAGGAATTCCATAACATTATCATATTATATGACGCTCCGTTTCGCCAAATGGCAATCATTATCAACTGTAATAATAATAATCGCTAATCAACGTTTCATGTTCACCAACCCTGGGTTTATCAATGTTTCTTCTTTATCGCTACAGAGCTATACGTTGCTGAGATAGTAGTTTTATTTATATTTACAAGGAAATTCTCTACTTGTAAAACAGCTGTTGTGCTAGATAAAGTACTTAGATTCCGCAGAAATGATTGCGAAGGTATCTGCAATATACTTAAACGCTTTTTAATTCAAGGATGTTATTGTTTATTAATGACATGTATAAGAAGAATATAATAGTGTATGTATTACTCATGCATGCGGGCATTATTTGTTTTGGTAAGACACTCTTTCGGTCTTACTTAATGTCCTTGGTACATATTAGTTATTTATGTACTAAGGGCACAATCAAAAGATTATAGCACGAGCGAAAACGTTTTATTTCATTTGGTACTTGAAAAAAAATCTGTAGGTACATATTCCATGCTGTGGTTTCTTTAAAGATAGTTGGCATCGTTAGATTGTTTGATCTTAAACAAATTTAATATAATCGAAGTGTCACTGTCACTGTCAAATATATATAGACCGTCACGTTCTGATTATTCCGGCGAAATATTAATAGAATTTGAGGCTGAACTAGAAATTCAAAAGATTTATATGAGAAGGAATTTGAAAAGTTTTGTCAAAAACTAGTCAACCCTAAAATTTATGGTATTGTTTGACATTTATTCATTAACCACAATTTTATTTTTTTGAGTAACTATTGCTTAACAACTTCATACGCCCTCGGGCTACTTCGTTTCTAAGGAATTAAGTTATACTTACGTCAACAGTAAAGCGAAAATAACTATTATATACAATTTTTTCACAGATATGCAAGTGACAAACTGATCAAAGATGAAATAAAATAAGTAAATTTCTTTCTGACTAATAATACGTCGAGACCCTAGTTCGATTGACATCAACTGGTCTAGTGAGCCATGAAAGACAAATGCCATTTGGCATGAGTTATTTGTGGACTGCCTTTGGCAGAGTACTATAAAAAACTGTTTAGTTTTTATGTTTTGTTTGAAAATATATGCTTCATTAAAATAATTAAAATTGTTCTTAATTGCTAAATTAATTAGATTAATGTATGAGCACTGAAAACTAACATGCTATCTACTGAATTTTAGTAGGCTAATCAATCAAATTAGATTTAGTAAGAAAAAATACTTTTATAGTAATTAGTAAGTGTATAAAATTACTTACGTTGGAGTGAGACCATTAAAAATGTATAAAAACTTGTATACATCATTTATACGATAGAATGAAATTGAAATGACATGTTTTGTGTTAAATTATACATTATTATTTATCAATAACAAATACTACATTTATGTGTGTGGGAATGAATGTACGACACGATATGTTCAAATGATAATTGGCTATTATACATTTATGCTAAATTCTGTTACATTGCATATCTTATCTCCTAACACAATAATAAAATTGTTTATGTTTGAATGTTATTGCGGGACATGAAGATATAAATTATGATGCAGCTTTCCCTCTAAGTGTAATACAAGAACCTATAACCATCCACCCACAAACCGAACGTAACACATCGTGTCATGTGTCGAGACAGTGGCGTAGGCGTGGGAATTGTATTTTACTGCCCCTTCGCGCCATAGCTGACATTCTATTTCAGGGAATGAATCATAATATCATATTTATAAAATGGTAATTTTTATTAATATATTTAAACGGCATCAATATTTAGTTTTATTTAGTTATTAGCTGATTTTTTTAATTTTCGATATTTGACTTGCAAGCTTCTCATTATAATAATAAAAACTAATAAGTTTGCAATAACAGAGTTATTGGAAATTAAATATTTTGGAGAAGGGATATGCGATGTAACGAATCGTGGAAGAAGACTGTCTTTTTTCTTTTTCATTCCTAGTCTATCTGTCTTCTTTTACGATTCTACCATGCTGACGTTATTAGTATTCCTTCTACAAATTTTTAATATCTATTTATTTATACACTACGAAAAATGAATCGATTTAAAAAAAAAAAACAGGTATTTTTTTGTCTAGTATCTAGTTGCTGTCTCGCTGTAGACTTTCTAGTTTGTCTTGTCTTGTCTAGATTATTAAGACAAGATTGGTAAAAATCTTGTTTTGAAATTTCAAGACAAGACAAGACTTTCTTAGATCAAGATGAGACAAATCTAGACAATTTTCAAGGCTGTAAAATCTTTTAAAAATCAGTATGATAATAATATTTATTCATATCAACCCATACAGACTTGATCACGAAAACGTTACTCATAAGAGAGTTTCATAAAATAATATTTATTAATAATGTGAAACTGGTAAACTATTAAACAAACCACGGTTATGAATCATACCAGGCCTTAGATGTCTTAAAATTCTCGCTCTCTGAGCTCAGAATTTAATTGCATTTGCGGCGGTTATGATACTCATAACCATCCTAGGTATGTTAATAGCTGTTAAATATACGAAATATAAGTAATATCATGGGAATCTTGTTACATTGGAACTAATATAGTGATTGTGAAATAGAAAAAAAAAAACGCTACCGAAGAATTATCTGCCCTTGTCTAAAACATATACGCAGTTAATGTAGGTCTTAAAAGATTCTAGAGTCTTGATATCTAGACAAGACTTAGTAATCTAGATTTAAACTTAGTCAAGCGAGTAGTGAGGTCTTGTTTTGAAATTTATAGACAACACAAGATTTTGTAAACTCTTGTCTTGTCTAAACTGCAACAATAGTAGTTTCATATACCGGGTGTCCCAGCTCGACCGACACATGGGAGTTTTACATGGGAAATCAGTTAATTATGAATAGTATCTCCCCAGTGCAAGATATTAACTTCAAATTTTGTATGCTTATTGGGGAATATTATTTCTATGGATTACAGTTATTTGAAATATTCAATTTCGTCTGCTGGGCAAGATTTATTTAATTTAAAATCTAATATTTTCGTTCAAAATCAGACAGCCATGGAAATAAAAGAAAATATCTATGTGACAGTTCTGACAGTTAATGACATGCCATTGTAGATATTTATATTTTTGTAATATTAGTATATTATTTAACAAAAAGAAACTAAATTCAACTTAAATAATATTAAAATACAAGGAATAAGAATTTAAATCAGTGATACTTCACTGAACTGTCAGATAAATATTTTCTTTTATTTCCATGGCTGTCTGAATTTGAACGAAAATATTAGATTTTAAATTTAATAAATCTCGCCCTGCAGACGAAATTGCATATTTCAAATAAGTGTGATCCATAGAATTAATATTCTCCGATAAATATACAAAATTTTAAGTTAATATCTTGCACTGGGGAGATACTATTCAAAATTAACTGATTTCCCATGTAAAACTCCCATGTGTCGGTCGAGCTGGGACACCCGGTATGTAAAACTCACAATATGAACACATATACCATTACCGCCGGGCCGATTGGCACATTCAAATTCAAGTAAAATGTGTCACATTGAGGTCTTGTTTCTGTTCCATAATGGTTTTTGAATTGTTGTATTTTGAAATATTTTATACATTTTTTTATACTGTTTATATAAGGTGAAACTCTGTGAAGATAATAATAGAAGTAGTTTATACCCAATTAAAGTAAGGTACATGCAAGAATAATCTTGTTGGTATCTATATTTATGCAAGTTTCCGTATTCCCAACCGTTATTGGCTGGAGATTGAACAAATTACAACAAGTGTCCAGGCTGAGGTCGCCCGTGACAGATCCATAAAGCGTGTAACAGCAATATCGTGGCGAATGCTCATGTATGGGTTGCGAAACCGCGGATAGAATACGAATCCTGCGTCCATCCCACGCTCCGGCTGATTTGTATACACTAGCGATGTGGGACATTGCACATATTGCTTTTGCACATACATGGATACTTGTGTGCTCAATTATTTACTTTATTTGAATTGCTAGGCTGCGTACGGTTCGTGTGATTGTGTTTTAACATATGGCCGGTAGCAAGTGGGACAATCGACTTTGGATTGTTCATTGCGGCTTGATTATTGTGCTTACTGCAGTGTAAATACCTTTATTATCTAAGGAATTGTTGTTTAATTGCTCTGTTCTATATGTACAGCCAAATAACTGCACTTATCAACAAATTGTCTGACTTTCTTTTGATTTATACCTCATTAAGGCAGCATTTCAAACTACATTTTTATTATATTTACATAAATCACACATTGAACTTGCACAATGTTTAATGGTTATGAATTACTTCATAATATACAATTTCCTGCACCCACATGTAAAGTTAGTTCACACCGATTACTGGGTTAAAATTCTTGAAATGCTTCTTTAATAGCTGTATTATATTATTTTCAGCAAACTTTACTAAAGCACAATAATAAATGATTATTTTTTTAAATCTTTTACAGCCAGATTCATAAAATTAGTTATACCTCTCTTGTTAACATCCTGAAATGTCAAACTAATTCTCAATTCATAAAAACAGTTAAGTATGTTATATAGTTCCAAAGATAACTCCTCTAATTTGGTAGAATTACCAATTTTTGTAGATGATTTCTAAATGATAAAGAGAAATATTTGTGGTTATATTTGACAACCTAGAAGTAAAATACTTTGATTACACACATGTGACCAAAAACTATTACGCTTAAATGTAAAACTTCGCGCTACAAAATACAACCTGCAGTATTTGAAATGTAAATTTGTAAATAACTATTAAATACACATTTTGATATTTCTGAGTAATATCTAATGCACTATTAAATAATTAATTAAAATAATTGGTGTAGTAATTGGTTGTATGACTGTAGGGAGACTATAAATATCTGAGTATAATAAAAATATCTGGAACAATTATAATCTCTTATTTATATGTACGATAAACTATATTTGTAAAAACTGTTCCAATTCATGTTTATGCATGCAAAAAGTGACACGTTTGTCACTTCATTTTATTTGAATTTTCCATAAACGGAATAACAAATTATCAAATAAAACTTTTACGACTAATAAAACACAAATAAATAACTGTTAAACGTTTGAAATTTGTACAGAATATGTAATTAGAAGGCAATTATTTTAAAATACTGATTGTAATCAGTTGATTTTCATGCTAGAACAAACAACAAGCTGTCAAACAAGCTGACAGGGAAATCAATCAACACATTTGGATAGGCATAAATTAATCATGCTTTGTGTCTCGCACTAGTGCCACACATTCGAATTATTTAAACAAATTTAATCACATGACATTTGATAATTCCAATCGTCATCCCTCTAAAAGCAAAAGCGGATATCGCTTTGTTTATTAATTATACAATTTGCTAAATTTATCTCAAAGCTGTTTAAATTATAATCATAATTTTGCCTTGATATCTCTACATTTCTATTTCAATGTAAATTGTTTTCGAAATTAACATGAACAAAAATGTGTAAATAAATATTTCTTCAAGTTTTACTTGTGTGAAATGGTAAAATTACGTAAAACTTATAGTGAATATGAAACTTTTTGGAAATCGAACCTCAGTTTTTTACTCTCGTCACAAAAGGTAACCTTACTATATGCCAAATTGATATTGATTTGGAATTACTTCTTTTCGACTTATTTCTGTACCAAATTATTCAGATATGTGATTTTGGCAATCCTAGAATATAAGCCAAGATTTGAAATAGAAAATTTTGTCGCAATCTTGAATAATTGAAGGAAAAGTACAATAAAATTAAACCTTTTAAAATGTTTGAGAAAGCTAACCAAAGTAGAATAAAAACCAAAACATACAAGAAATTTCTTAATACCTAAAATATTAGCTTCGAAGAATCTTGCGTAGATTTAAAAAAAATCTTGTTTTTGTTTGGGTCTTACTAGAAAGCAAGACAAAAACAAGATTATTAACATCAAAAAAGCAAGACAAGACATTATTTAAGCAATGAGTTGCAAGAACATTTAAATCGATAATACTAAATTTATCTGTACTATGAATCCAAGAAGCAAGACAGGACAAGAAATTGCAAGACTAGGCAAGAACTTAATTAGCAAGAAATCAACATTAAGTTTAATTAACAAGACAAGAAATTAACATTATCTTTTTGAAAAAAAAACTACCCTTCGTTGATAGACTTTATTTATTGACCGGTAGTTAGAGAAACAAAAAAAAACAATAATAAAATTCAGTCGACACATATAGTAGAACATAAATTTAATTAAATAATACAAAGTTGCATTTCGTATATCCATATTTAATACGAAAGAATATTTTTAATTTCAGACAATTTTAGCATAGGAAAAATATTAAAAAGTCCCTAATTTCAAGTAAAATGATTAAACGTTAAATCATTATCTATAATTCGACACAAATTGTTCGGTTGAATAAATTATCCTTGCGTGGGTAGAGAAAAAACTAGTGAAATAACATGTTACCAGCTAATTTTATATTCTAACGAATTTAATAAATACAGTCGTGGGTGTATAAACTTTCAGTGGTGACAGATAAGGTCTGTATTTATTATAACGCGCCTGAGGAGTGGCACTCTACCTAGTTTGTCACTCCGAGTGACATTGCCTATCTCACACTTCTGTACTCAAGCATCCTATAATCACTTGATACGTACAGTGCTGCAGTTCATTATACACGAATAATTTATCATCAGATAAAAGTGAATAGTGAAACACTACTTGCGTGCAAAATTCTAACCTAACTACAAGGGAAGTGTAATCAATTTTTGTTACTTATTTAGTGAATTCCTTTGTCTTCTACAAAATATTCTACAATTTAGAAAATTAATTTATAGGTTTGGATGCTGTGTGATATATGGCTTGTAATTGTAACATACATAAATTATAGTAATAAACAAATAATATATATTAACGTATCTAGGATTGTTAGGAGAATTATAAAAGCCGCAGATGTCAATTGAATTCTGAGCTCGTATATAGAGCAAGGATTTTAAGACATCTTAAGGCCTGGAATGATTTATAATATCCATGGTTCAATAGTTTACCGTTTTCGGAAAATGATTATTAATATTATTTTATAAAATTCTCTTCACACGAATGTCTCCGTGATTAAGTCTGTAATGGGTTCATATGACGCCATGGTAACAACTGTATTATCCAATTGTCTAAGTTATTTTGACAAGTCCATTGAGAAACAAAGACGTAGTCAAGATAAAATTCTATATACTTTTAGTCAATTTTACTTGCATTTTAGTTTAGCAAGGTAGGTACAACTTACAGGGGATTCCGAAACACTCGATTAAGGTTGGTGACAGCAGTTATAAGTGAAGTTACATATGTATATTTTACCTCATGATCTATTGGTTGTGTTAAGGCTATTGCACACTGTTCGGCACCGATCGGCAGCGACCAGATCGGCAGAAACAAGTTTCCATAGTTTCTTATGGAGGTGCGAACACTAGTCGGCTAGGCAAGCGCGGTGATACGACCGAAAGCTTCGGCATTCTTTGCTGAGAATATTTTTCCGGTCTGTGCTGAACCGATCGCGCCGCAGTTGACAAATGTGTGATAGAAAACGACCAGATCAGCAATATATCTTTACTTGAGCTAGCCGAAAACAAACGAAAATCATTTGTTTAGATAGGTGAGTATTGCGTTCTAAATACGTTATATTCTTATTCTTATACCAGAACTGTTGAAGAAGAAAAAATAATTGATTTGGTTAATTATAATTATTCAAATCGTAAAGTGAAAGAAAACTGTTTTTTTTATTATTTTTTTTTAATTTTATTTAAGCTTCTTTGTAAGTTGGAGTCACAATTACTGTTTTTTCATGTGAAAAATTAATATTTTTGTGTTTTTTTTTCGCTGCGACAGCATCGGATTCTTCCGATCGGCGCGCCGCCGGTCTGTGCCGATCAATTCCGAATAGTATGCGATGGCCTTCAGTGTATTTCGAGTCGAACTGACAAAAGTTTCGATCATTCTATCTATCATTAAGGTTTGATGTATCCTATTATTGTAATTAGAATATAAATAAATTATAGGGCGTGAGATTATATGTCATCCCACTGTATTGTAAAAAAAGTAAACCCTTTTACAAAAGTTTTTATTTTATGTGATATCTACTAATGGATCTGAGCGTCTGCATACTGATTCCCCAGCAGCAGTTATTAAACTAAATCCTGGTGGAGAAAAAACTCTACCCACCTACCTACTCAGTATGTATGCGTATTCAATGATCTCCATTTAAATTCATGCGCACAGCAATCCGTTCATTATAGCTACCTGTCACTCGTACAGCCGATCACAGATATTCAAATTTGCAATTAATTGGTTACGGCTCTGATACATAACGTATCACAAGTAGTAAAAATCCCATTGATGAATTACGCTACAGGACCGGCTTATGATGTTAGATAGCTGGCCGTTGTGCTACACAATGTGACTTCACGGCTATTGACAAGTATTCAATAGGTATTAAAGGTGGTATTGAACGTATCACAAGTCATTACATGATCGAGCTTGTTGTTGACATTGCATTGTGCGGATATTTGCAATGTGAAAAGGCGACTGTTGTTGGGTCATTGTTCAACTTTGTTGGGTATTATACGATAGATGTTCTTATTATCGGAATTTTTATTTTTCTTACATACTAGGCGCTACAGAGCTACTGAACGATTTTTTTTTATTGTAGTCTAGGCGTCGCCAACCTTTTTTGGTTGTGGAAAAAAATCAACTAAAATGTGATTTGTAATAAGTCGTTTCAGATCAGTAGAAATTTTCATTTTAAATGTTATTTTAATAAGTAATAAGATAAATTTTATTGATAAAAATATTCATTTACATTTTAAACATAAGAACAAAAATGTTTTAAATTCTGGCAGTATTATATTTTTATATAAAGTACATATCAATTTGTCACTATTTTCGATACGTCCATTCTTATCTGTACTTTCTCTTCTTTATTGCTTTTTGTTTGTCTATGGTCTACTTAAACTAAGTTCTGAAAACTACAAAAAAATTATGCGGGTTCAAAAAAGTCCAGCTCTTCTGCAATATATAGGTGTATTAGTTAACAGATTGTTAGCATTTGTCATATGTAGTACTCTCTTCATGCAAACAGCCACCGTAAATTACAAATGTCATCCAATAATCCTTCTTTATCGTTTTTTTTTAATCATTTTCCTTGCATCTCGCATATTCAGCTTCTTCATTAACATCACCCTCTAATTAACCATTTAACAACAGTTCTTCAGAACTCATAGAATAGCAACTAGATCCTACCTTTCTATGTGCGAGTGATTTTTATTCTATTTACCGGATGAATTTTTCAGAAACAATTATAATTAATGGAATTGTTCAATGTAGAAGAAGTAGCAATTTCCAAATCACAGCAAGTGTTGACACCATTAGCATTGACATTAAAATATGGTGTTTTATAATGACAAAGGATGTGATGTAACTTGAATCATATAATTACAGCAGCGGTCATGATAAACGACAAGAAGTACTTATTTACTTATTTCTGCTAAATTACTTTTAACACGACATTGACTTTTTTAGTCTTGTGTCATCGTGAAATGCCAAGTCATACGTTTTTCAGACATTCTCATGCAAAGTGTCGACTATAAAATGGTCGAGCAATAGATGTTATCGACTAAAATAAAGACATTTAACACACCCGGTGTCGTATAATTATTAAAATAATTATTTTAAACGCTGATAAAGCACTGATAAACCCTCCGAAAAATTTGAAAGCAATTTTGGTGAAATAAAGAAAATTGAACGATCCCATCAATTAAAATAATGGGCGAACATTAAGGCAGGTAGACTTTAATTGAAATTGACTTATTCTAAAACAATTTAGTTATAATGATGAACTACTTCAGGTAAATATAGAGACAGTAATTAGCATACGTATGCGCAATTACGTATAATGATAGCTCGAGTTCATTTATTATGGATACGAATTTTATTCGTATATTGTTAAACTATTTAATGTACGGTTGCTGGATATTGGAGCAAGATAAATGACTTACCCAGGCACAATTAAATCTATCAAACATGCAACTAGACGGGAATAATTAATGTAAAGGTTATGGATGACGGCACGAGCCTTCAATATTTAAAATCGAATAACTGTGCGCCAGATAACACATTCGCAGCAATTAAATAAATTATAACTAAGAATACACATGAAATACGCCAGGCGAGATTCAATTACTACGGATTTTATTATGACCTATTTTCAGGAAATTACCACATTGTGTCCCTTTCTTCTCATTGTACTTTCATTATTTTAGAATTATATTTCTTAGATATTAAAAGGTAAAAATAAAATGTTCCACCAAGTGCCGACAACAATCTCAATATTATTCTTATATACTCTTTCTAGAGTCGATGCCCAATGTGCAAACTATTAATTAAAGAAAATATCGATATGTTTAATATCAAAATAATTCGGAACGAAACCGTTTTTCCTAAAAAGACGCCTCTAAATTTCTTTCTTCGCAAATTACGTTATATTAAACATAAAGATTATTTAATTTTTTACCGACTTGCATAATTACAGTTTATTTATAACTTCTAGCTAAACAGAAAAAATATATAAATTATAATAATTTAACATATCATTTAGGCTGAGGTATTTCTATAAAACAGAGTTATTTATACGTTTACAAAATTTGACACATGATGTCAAATTGGATGTCAGTAAGTTTAAAACATAAAATAAACAAATATGAATTAGTTTTATTACAAAATTAAGGCGGAAGAAATATACAAGAAATATATTTGTAAGCGTGAATCAAAGTAAGTTCGGAAACTTATATTGAATATATTACTACAGTGGTGGGAGGTAATGTGTTAGAAACATCAGATTTTTTATTTCACTTTATAAAAGATTTGTATGTAAATAAATGGCAAAAAAAAGTAAAACGTTAAACGAAACCTTTTTTGTTTACGTCGACTATGTCAGCGAGTGTTCGCTTCATTTGATTTTTAAGAGTAGAACTTAAGAGAAGAGTACGTACTACTAGAAAATCTTATTTATTTATTAAATTTAAAATTATATTTTGTTATACCTAATCAAAGTTTTCAGAAAACATTGAATACATGATTCGTCAGAAAAATTTATGTACTTGATTCGGAGCCGTAAAATAGTCGGCACAAAGTAATAACTATACTTTTTTTGTGTATTATTAAAATACTTCAAAATGTATTTTTTAAGAGTATTTAATAAAAAAATCAAAACACAGGCACAAGACCCGATCTCTCACTTGCACACTTTTACGTTTTTAACATTTTTGCTTCCACATACTTTTGTACCGCGCAAACAGCGAAAAAATTAGAGGGTTTGTTAGATTTATACAAACCTACTTTCATACCTTGGCATAAAAATAACTATGTTTATGCACTTGTTTCGCAATGAAAATAAACAATCCAGTAGCAGATTAGCAAATTATTTAAAGTAGTGGTACAACAATGACTCGTTTGTGAGCTGAGACACTCCTGTCCATTTTTCATCATCGCTACTTAAGTGGTCGAGTGATTTGAAAGTTCTGCCGCTCGCTACCAAACCCCAGCCAACTACACCTGTAAACGAGATTGTAACACTTGAACAGCGTACCGCAGCAGCGCCTTTATTTACGACTACTGCGCCGGTATCACGTAGCGATAGTGCTCCATTCAAATGCATTTCATTTTTTGCCTTTTATTTGTTCATGCCAGATCGTAAAGAATGCTATTTGCAGTATTTATATATGGGTAATTATATACTTTCGATTTTAGTTAATAATCTCCGAGCAAGTCGTTGTTATTGCTGCCTTCCGACGTTTAATTAATGTAATGAAATTACGAGACCCGTGTGATATGAGCTGATACGTATCGTTGCACGATGTATGAACTGGATTAATTTTGATTTTTATGGTTTACTCACCACGAGTATGTAGGATGCAGGATGCAACTACTGCATGGGAAACTAATTTTCATGAGTTAATGTTTTGTTATAATTATAATGTTTTACAAATATAATTGCTTCAATAAGATTCAAATTCCATTAGGTACTAGTATAATAACTTCAATGAACATTACAATAATACTTAGTAAGAGTTTTGTAGTTTGCGACAATTCGTATAATATTTTTTCGCTTTAACAGCTATTAAGACAAATTCAAACACAAAATTTATCACTCTACAGGATTCAAACCCGCAATACCTGAATTGCAAACTCTGTTATTAATTGTTTCTCTAATATTTAACAACCGCGCTTAATTACTAGAATTTATAGAAAATAGACAATTGGGCTAGTGGGGACATCTTGTAAGGATGAATGAAAAAAGGACAATCAAGGAAGTATTAACGACCAGAATCTGAGAGGAAAAAGACTGGAATGGGACCATACAGAAGATCGTCATCAAGAGAACTTGCGCGAAATATTAAGTTATCTCTCTTGCTATCACTTTTTTAAATAACCTCGAAAATGTATACCAAAATAGACAGTCTCTTATGCGCTGTCTTTGTCTGAGGTGTATATCTATCTATAGTGTTATCTCACTTGCAATCACCTTCTGAATACCATGTTACCAAAGGTACATAAGAGGTCTGGTCTTAATATGGAGCCCTGAGGAGCTAATTTAAAACTATTGCGATCGATGTTACAATTGTTAAACAAAAAAAATATTGAAATTCTTTAAACATAACGTAACTTTTTCATTTGGTTTGAAGCTTAGTATCTACGTTAAACATATAAGTAACGATTTATTTTTGAAGTAGCGATGGAAAAAAAAACGAATGTGATAATTGCAACCCAAGCTATGATTAACCACAAAACAAAAAATGTTTGAGTGTGCGTTGAGATGCTTTCAAATTTTCTAATGTAGTTAAGCGTAAACATATATCGTTTACATTTGTTTGTTTGCGATAAATCTGAAGTTTCGATCCATTTATCTCCCACCATCAGTTATCAATCTTACAGGCGTTGAAAACCTTACCTCAGTGACATCCCCCCTCCCCTCTACGGCAGATGCCAGCACCTGTCCGGTCCTCCGACAAACATGACTTGTAACTCGCGCGTTAACAAGACGTTACCACCGTCACAATTCGCGAGTAACGGCCTTGGCGATGACAGAGTAAAGTCGGCGTGTAGTTCTCTGTTTGGTTAGTTTGGTGGCCGCAGGGCGCCACTGGTTACTTTACGAGATGGGTGTAATTTTGACTCTGGTCGTTGAGTTTTATGATGCTTTAGATATTTATTTATATACCTAAAGATATTTATACTATAATCTCGAGTTTACTGGAGTAGCTGGAATATTTCACTCAAACGACAATCTTGTCTTTATCGTTCGTTTATCTTTACACGGAATCTCTATTTTCTCTTCAATAGATTCCTATATAAAACAAATATTATCTTGATCGCTACTCGTAAAAATTATTGAAGCTCTCTCATGCATATCCCAGCACGGACGTTTCACGTAAATAAAATAATAAACCAAGACGGTAGTATTATCATTTTTAACCAAGCAACTCTATTTCACTCCGTCCTAACCTCAAACCTTGAAAGGTTATGGTCTTTCCTTTATCTATAGCTGTGGTATTTGGCATTTATGAACTACCCGTAAAATGTGAAATATTCCCTGCTTTTAATGTTTATGTACAACAATAAATATTCTGCAATATTATTTCGAAAATTGCTATACTACACTTTAAAAATGAAGACATTTATATAACAGGAGATACATTGCTTCATTTTATACTTCCCTTACATAATCCCTTTTTTATAAAGAAGTGGTTTTATATGAATAATGATGAAATTTGAAGGAACTCATTTTACTTATTTTTAATTAAGCAGCTCTCTTAATTACATGAAGACTAATTCCTGTACTAATTAAGCGTTAAAAATTTGAATTAGTTTATTAGATCGGTTTCATTTTATGAGATTTTACCTAAATTTCGTACAAAAAAAAAGTAAATTATATCGTTCTATCATAATCACCTGTTTTAGTGAATAATTTATAAATATCATTAACATATCCTAAGCCTAGTAACAAAAATAAATCATTGCTTTCTTATTTAAAGGATATTTTCTTGATGATGGCGTAGTAAGACGAAATACGTATTGTGGTAAAACCTACCGAGCCGAATCATTTATTTCATTGTTAGTATATTTAATGTACCTTAATTCTTTCGATTCATTTACTTATCCCTAAGACGATTTGGTTTTGGTAATCTTACAATAAATGTAGTAGAAAACTTATACTTTTTTAGTCATATTTGTATTAGTTTTATGATTTTATGTTCAGTCTTCAGATATACTTCTTGAAATATTTCTGACAATTATATTCCTCTTCGCTTGGCAATAATCTTTTCAAAACTGTATCTTGCACATTAAAAAAATAAGCCCTAAATAAATATGAAATGTTTTGTTTCAGTCGTTCCCGCTTTCCCGACTTCATAATGGTAAGTCAATATTTTTTATATCCACAGTTTCAAATTTATAGTTGTCCGCGAACATCCAATTGTCTCTGTAAAATTATTAAAAACAATAACACTCCTTCTTCCGAATTGGCACGGAATAACAAGTGACGGTTCCTCATCAACAATCGCGGGAGATCGGAGCGCTGAGTGAAGTCCTCGGACTATATAACCAGCTCGGCGTCTGATTAGAGAACTGCTAACGACGTGCATAAATCCGGTCGGAACTCGTGGGTGACAAGAACGGCCAGTTTTTGTGTAATTTCGCCAGAGTTACGGGACAACCTAACGACGGTAAGTCAGTGCGAAATGCCCGCGGTCGCCATGGTAACGAGACGGGGTATAAACAAGTGAACCGGCATGTCAATACTGGTATGATGTATGTCGTTGTTTTGGAAACACATTAAGGGTTGATGACTTCGAAAATGGACAGGTAGTTTATGGGCCAGGTTTTTGTTTCTACCAAACCACTATTTCTTTTCAAATAATCACTCTCTTATTGTTAAATATAGGTAGTAAAGTGATGAAAGCTTATTGACTGTGGAACTTATAGGACAATTTAAACAAATTTATTAAAAAAATTCAATCACCCATCCTAATTAAGTTGAATAACTTAATTTCTCAACAGCAATAATTAGATGAAACATAATATATTTCACGAAACATGTTTTTTTGTCTAGAATAGACATGACACAAACGGTGTACTACAATATATTTTTTTATTCTGCTTTAACCATCCCTGTCAACTTAAGACACATCTTCTCTATTGGAATATATAATACAACATTAATAACATGATTATCTCTTAATTGTTTGATTAATGTGACGATCGTTTTATTTTTTCGGACATCTTAATTCATTATTTTATTTAAAGCAAATATTATCCATAACCAAACCGATGTAAACTATATACTACTCCTCCTGTATATACCTATTAAAAATTTGTATATCAGTAGCAATTCAATAGAATAACCGAGTAACGAATATTCGGTATTACCGAATAATATATTTTTGTACAATCCAAAAGGTGATCCTCATTGCGGAGAGGGGTGTATATATTCTGAAATGCTCGACCTATTTTTTGTTAAGGTAACTTCTTGTTTGATTTTATTAAATTATTTTAGTTTCAAGAATTTTACCGCCAAACAATATAACTTAGATAAATTATTTACGCTTATTGTAGATACATTAATAATTGTTTATTTAAACATAGGTATATCTTTTGTTTAAAAGTTATTACAGATAAGTTTATATATTTTAAAATAACAAAACAGCATTGTACTTCACTTACTTCTTGTAACCAAATATTCGGTATTAAAATATGCCGAGTTGATCTTATACAAAATAATTATTGATGATGTACGAAAAAATAAAACGATCATCACATTAACAAAAAACTAATACAAAATATAATAAAATTACTAATTGTTTTAATTAACCACCTACAAGTTTTATTTCAATTACACTAGAATATAACTTTGAATTGCTAGCAAGTAATATGAGTTCCATTTAATTTACTTTCAAAATTATGCTTGTGCAGTTATAACAAATCGCAAATAATTAAAATTTTGTTACTAAGAATAAAATATTTCTTCCTTGGGTGGTACAAATGTATTACAAGGTAAGGTTAACGCGCATGCAAATAAAGTTGCACTATTTTCGTCTGCTTTTATGAAACTCTTTCCCTTTACGATATACCCCATACAATATATTTTATTGGAAAATAAAATTTTACGCTAATACCAACTTAGTCCACCTCCAATTAAATTCTAACGAGCCTATAAAATAAACTACTTGGCAGATCAAACCAAAAACATAATAGTCGAGTTAAAAATCTCCAAGGAACGTTCATTACGCTGTAAATGCATAAATACCAGTCGTATCTATTAGGAGATAAAGGCTTAAGTAAATGCGAGTATATTAACGCAGCCATTAACTTCCACCAACTTAATTATTATAATCAATCAACAATACCAGGTATCGATAACGAGGGCTTGGTACGTTTGCGCGCGATTATTATTTAAAATTAACGCTGTCATCAGCCGATCTAAACTGCATCTACACTGGCCTGTGATTAAAATTATCCGAGACTCATAAATTTCATCGATAAGAGCGGTTATAATCTCACTAGACCAACATTGTGGAGCTTAAATCCTCTATTTTCTACTATTTGCATATTCCAGATTTTACAGTTCTTTATAGCTCACTTTAATCTGATGGCGGTAACTAATTCCTATAACGACAATGAATACTAATTTTTTCACACTTATTACACTTATCAAGTAATGAAAATAATGTGTGAAATTTCATTTCATTTAATACTTTTATCCTTGAAAACATAATCATCTCTTTGCCTTTCTATGTCAGCAAGTATTTTAAATGCACTCCAGACTTTAAGAATTTTCTTTTTTCCAATATGTCGTCAACAAAATTTATTTATTGTAATAAACCTCTATAGAAATACACAGGATGTTTTAGTACTCACCAACTTGGTAACTAAGAATAGGATTTGTACTAATACTAAATATGGAGTATTTGATGAATCAAGTCCCTACATTTATATAATTATATTTTTTCGAAATCAATACTAAAGTACATATTATCATCCCGCGAATTTAACCAAAGTAGTTGCTAAAGTCAAACTTTACAGACTCTTTTGTCAAAATGAATGAACCTATATTTTAATAGTATTTATTTTTGCAGTTTATTTTAGCACTACGTAAAATATCAAACATATCATTCTATAATATTATTGGTGAATTTATTTATTATTTACCTTTACCTGTTTACCAATTGATAATAATTTATCTGATTTCATGCAGACGACTTCTAAGCAGGTGTAGACAAAATGAAAATTATAAAGTAATATTTGACACTTTGAAAGTACGTTTGTTATCACAGCCATTCCCGTCTCTACAGCTAGTTGACGTTTTAGAAACACACAATGCTATTTATTTATGTTTTTAATTAATAATTTAACGGTTTCGGAAAAAATATAATGTATATCTAAGGACTAAAGTATTTTTTTTATGACTCACATGGTTTATTCTCCTCCGTTATCGCCTCGTAGAATAAATTCCATATGCGTAATAAAAAATTATACTCCCTTCACATGTTTACGATTTATGACGTGAGAGTCAACTATTGGAAACACACCTTATAATATCAGAACTTGTTATCAGATTTCAACAGCATTCAATACTTGTTGTTAGAAATACACAAAATGTAAAAATATCGACAAGTAAAGCTATAAATTATAGTTTAGTTAGTGAGCGAGTACAATGAATCTCTTGTGATCTTGAGAAGAAAAGAATAAATTCAATGTTCGTGAAAGAAACATCGAACAAAATAAGATCGAGGGCGTGCAATCTGAAATAATCTATAAATTATTAAGTAGCTGGCACCATAAATTTCTCCAACAATCCGGCAATTTATTTCTCCCTTACAAACTCCAAAAATAAACAACCAGTAATCGAAACGTCCCACTGGGAAGATAACCTCGATGCTTACAAGCGCAATATAAAATTCTAATTCTAGAAGGCCGGGCTTTAATTATACAGGCTCGGTATTGACACCCCGGTAAATTGTAGCTCGCACCTGAGAGAATCTTCAGAGGATGTGCAGTGAAGGTTATTCTTCTGCATATAGGGGAGAAGAGCTTCACCTGCCGCATATGCGTTTGCGATAAATACACAAATGACGATTGTATGCACCCTTTATCGTAAGACTTTTTTCTTATCAATGTCTAGCTGTATTTGCTTCTATTATAAAAAAGTCATTAACCTTCCTATGAAAATCTATTTCTCGACCACTATAGAAACTTTTCTCATACGATGTAAAACTTCAAAGTTGCATATTATCCACAATCGTGGGTTAAAGTGTGAGACATCATTTTTAAGAGTATTTGTTTATGTATGTACAGTGTGAGAAATAATATTAGACAAATTGTCAGAATATTACAATAATTTATATACATCACAAAAAGTAAATCTTGTTTGAATCCAGCACTCGACTTGGCCTCGTGCCGAAACTTTCACACCGAGTGGGAAATAAGCGACTTTCTGCACTTCTTAAATTAGGACAAAGTTGCCGCATTAGTAGTAAAA
Organism: Stenolophus ochropezus; assembly: GCA_035578165.1. NCBI lineage: Eukaryota > Metazoa > Arthropoda > Insecta > Coleoptera > Carabidae > Stenolophus > Stenolophus ochropezus. Next base: position 24,693,679 of record JAQOWZ010000003.1, on the reverse strand, counting down.
ACAATAGATTTTCGACACTTGAACAAAATGAATAAAATCAATGATTTTCTAATTTCTTAGTTTATTTTCGTTTTAATGTATATGTGTTTTATATCATTGGAAACAACTTTGAAAGTTAGCATGAATTTCTCGAAAAATGTTTGAGCTACAAAAATTTTGAGGACCGCTGTCAATTCCTCGTAAAAAGTGTCTGTAGAATGTGAATTGAAAAAAGAATGTTGTAAATGAAAAAGTACATTGGTCAAAATCTGTGTTTTACTTATATCTAGTGATCTATTCATTTTTTCAGGAAACAACAACATAATTGAAATGATCAACTAATGCGATAACCTTTCCCCAATTTAATCGACTTCGTATCTCTTATGGTTCTCGAGATCCCACTGGTCACTCTCTTTAAACGGACAGCCTGTATAAAGCTTCAATCCTGGGTTAAAGTGTAAGAAATCAATTCTCACAGAATTTGCCAACACTGCGCACATTTAACAGTGGGGTCGTAGAAAAATTATAGTGTGCCAGTTGTGCAGGATCGATTATTAATGTGAAAGATTTGGCAAGAGACGCAGTCGAGTGCTGGAATCACACAGTCAATAAATCATTAATTATTTTCTTTTTACATAATACATTAGAAGACTCATTTGTAGAAAGAAGAAACCTGTTTACTGCGTCTTCGCTCATACGTTAAATGAATGAGAGTTTAATTTTATTTTGGGAACGTATCTAAACAAGTATTTTCAAGACAAGGCGAGAAATCACCATCACCTCACATTACAGCAGAGATAAAGCCTGCTTAATTAATGTTTATGTGTCGATTTTCTGGTTCACTGAATTAACAGATCATTTACAATTTTACTTGGAAATGTTGAAACATGTGAGAGTCGTGCTTAAACTATTCAATTGTTACGGTTGCATTTAGATTAAATACATTTTTATACTGATTTATACCGGAGGTAACATTAACAAACAATTAATATGTTAATGGGTTTGTTGCTAATTGCTTTTGTTATAGATTTCTGTTTGTTATTTTAACAAAAACACATCGCAGATTAAATGTTTGTAAATAATAGATAAATAATTTTCTATTTATAATTTGTCGATAAAAATATTTATATGGTAGTTTAATAGTTTATTTTCCATTTAAATTTTTAAACGCGTAACGACATAAAATAAATAGCAATGTAAATCATACTAGTAGCATAAAAACTGGATAATATACGATAAGAATATATGAACCGTGAAAATTTTGTAATTAATATTAATTGTCAACATAAGTATTGTTTATATACAAATACAAGGACGTATATTTAATTTATTTCCTATTTTCTATCAAGTATGAGTTTATAACCTTACTTTTCACATTGTAAAGCCTGACTAAACTATAAGTTGAACAATAATGACTATTTACATACTGGTCTCAGTAAAACTATGTTAATATTAATTTACTTATGAACTTGTTACAATATATACTACCTTGATTTAAAGGTAATATTTTAAATTGTTTATTTATGTAAGATGATTCTACTCTAGGAAACTTTTATGATTAATAGGTAATATTTAATAAGTTTGAAAAAAGTTTTTCCGATAAAATATAAAAACTTAATTAACCTAACTGTATACGTGATAGTATGGTAGCATGCAGGATCATAATTTATGAATGAGTGATTAAAAATCCTTAAATATATAATCACGGTGTGAGTATAAATCATGGAGATTATCACTGAAATCAGTATAGCATTCCTCATTTGAAATATATCCATGGAAATATTGGTAGTGCCGCCGTTTTAATTCTCGATTACGCACGCGTATGATTGGTTATTTATTGTAATCTGCAGGACGATAAATTTACAGGTTGCTTGATCAATTGCTTCCGTGGAGAAAGGGTTGTTCAGGTTGCCTATAATTTATCCATGCCGAATTATTTGCCAAATATGTCCAACTCAATTCGTCCTTTACTTGTTCTTGCCGAAATATATTTGTACAATAAAATGAATTTTCGAAAGAACGATTTAAAAATATTATTATTATTCATCTATTCAAGGTCTTCTTCTTCTTCAAATAAATTGTGAAAAAGTCTTTCGGAAAGAATTCGAATCTCAGTGGAGGTTTGAATTTGTCTCAATTTCTGTCTAATTCTCTATGTGATTTAATTTCGATATTGTGTATTGAAAACATAAGATTTATATTGTTAGTGCAACTAGTATTTACGTATATCTGTTGATATGTAATCGGTTCATATATGGTGTTTAATTTATTTTTGTCCTGATAGTATATATAGGGGACATAGTTGTGAAGGCAAGAGGTTGAATATTAATTGTACATGATGTAGAAAAGGTGATAGTTGAGAGTACTTATACATGTTAAAACACCAATTTATCCCGAAATTTTGGTTAATAAGACTATCGACAAACGAACCGTCAGTTGCCGGCATCTCAATAGTGTCTCCATCGTATACGGTGTTTAATTTATTTTTGCCCTGCTAATATTTATAGGAGACATAGTTTTGAAGGCAAGAGGTTGAGTTTTAACTATATACATGTATAATATTTCAGTACACATTGAAACTATTTTAATAAATTTAAGAAAATAAATGAAGTTAATTTATACATGATACATAAAAGGTGATAGTTGGAAGCACTTATACACTTATCTGCCGGTAGCAATCAATTCATTTCCCTTTCAAAAATAGGGATGAAATCAACGTCGCCGTTTCGGGAGAGGTAGAAATGAAAAGTTCGCTATTCACTTTCCGTTGGGTGTGCCGTTCGCGCACTTTTATCATAAATAACCGGGTGTCAACGAAGTTTCAGCAGATACTATCTCGCGATAAAAATATGCTTCACCGACCGATTACATCCACCGGAAATTTATCGCGGGTCGTGCAGTTACGCCCACCGAGCCAATTTTTCCTATTGTGAAATTGGTTTTCGTATTTTTGCTAGGAAATTAACTCATCACTTCTTAACATGTTTTATTTTCTTCTACTTCATCAGCATTTTTATAGTTTAAGATTCAAGCATGGAATTGAGCGTACATTACTAAATTCCTCATTCAAGTAGACTTCATTTGATAAGTGTACCTTTTTAAATTTAAATTAAACTGTAATCGTTGATATGTTACCAATTATGCACTAATTCCTCAACCAATAAGTAACTTACTGCCTTGGAAACCCAATCAGTAAACAATAAATATCCGATCTAATTAAAGCACAATACGAAATTTCAAATCGAAAAACTCTGAAACTATTACAAGACAATTAAGTAAGGAATTAGTTAAAATAGATCTTTCCAAATTGACAGGACGAGCTACGTTGTTTATCGATATGATATAATATACAACTACCGAATATATTTTTCTGTTTTTCTCAATAAGGTTACATAAATGGTATTTTTTTATAAGTTCTTACTGTTGGACTCTACAGAAAACGTAAAATAAAAAGTAGTAATAGTTCTTGATATATTTTAGTACTGATACAATTTATGTTCGAAGAAATGAGAGAAGGAATTCTATACGTTAGAAATTCCGATAAAATTCAGTAGTTCAATAAGAATTTATTATCCTTATTTATATGTAAATTAATGTCCCCACTCTGCCAAGTATTTCTTTGGCAATGTCTAGAAAAATTTTCCATTTAAATTACTGATCAATGTTGGCATTAATTCATCTGTCACTTTGCTATCTGTTAAAATAAAATAAAAACTATACGACTACCGTATAGCGTGTGAAGAATCGACTGTTTTTAATTTCATTGTTTTGAATATTTGATTTTTAATGGATGGCCCAACACCGCAAAATATTCTAAAGACACATTACAATGTAAATTTTTAAATTCATGTCATTTATATGTAGAAATCTTGAATATTTTAAGAATTATCAACCAAATCAGAGTTATTGAAAGAATTCTTGCTTAAACAGTAGATGCTGTAGCTTAGCAACCGATAAACAGACAGATATCAAATTTCTTTTCATTGCAGGTACCGTTGGAAAACAAATGAAAACTGTTTATAAAAACTACTATAAAAACTATAAAATATAATCAATCATTTTGACAGTTGTGGATCAGGATATCAACTCGAGGTGTGAATCAGAATTTTCAAAATTCCTATTATTATTGCGGGCGGTCATTTAAAAAATATAAACGATCATCCATCAAATTTGTCACTTAGCAATCTGTAATTTGTAGTGAAAAAATGCAAATTACTGACTTGTTTTTCTTTCATTTATAATTTAATGTTTCAGTGTAGTAGTTTGTTGTGTGAATTGGAGTTTTGAAATTAGTTTCAAAGTTGAGAACATGTAGGACATTCTCAGCTAATGATCTGTTATTACTAAAATTGTTTCAGAGAATATTATTCGTGTCACATCACAAAGTATTCCTTATTGTTTTATATAACAAAAATAATGGTCGCAGTTAAAGTTCTGACTATTTTCTGTGATCTATCGTTAAATAGTTATATAAGTAGTAGAATCTTAAAAAAGACTGATAGATTGGAAGCGTAAAGCTAGTCTATTTGCCTTTTTCCACAATCCTACCATGCTGATGTCACATATCCCTTCTCCAAAAATAAGAAGCTTTTATGGTTACTTTTTTATTTTATGTCTTGTATACAAAAATTCGATTATGGTCACATCAGTGATTTTGTACTTATCTCGAAACCAACACTACTAAAATGTTGTCATCATAACAACGACATATTTTGAAGCATTATCTTTGTCTGAAGTATAAAAATACAATATCTCACTTGCTAATAACTCGAAATAGTATGCCAAAGTAGTCAGTCTCTTATGCGATGTCTTTGTCTGACATACATCTATAAAACATAAAATTCTGTCATTATAATAACTTAATAAATTTTATGTTGACACCGACGTCGTCTATGAATGCCATGTGGTCGGGGTGTAAAACAGATTATCATATTTGTTCCACAGGTCTGGATTTGAAATGGAGCCCTTTAGGATACATGTTCTTTGGTAGTACCTTACATTTCTGTCTTCAAAATTTCCATTATTTTTCGTAGACCTTACGAACATATACACATCTTAGAAAAACCTTCTCTGGGATAAAACACATCCTACAATATATTTTATAATTTACCTGTGAAATGAAAGCAGTGAATCTTTCACTTGTGATATATTACATATTAAACATTTTTTAACCATTGTCTTTTATTATTATATTGCATCAATTCAGTGAAAACATACAATAAAACTCCAAAAGCATTAATAAAACAGCTAAGTTAGATAAAAATAAGTCATGATAATAGACATACGATTTGATTCATGCTGATTGGTTAGTCACTAGTAATAGCAAGAAAGACAACAAGATACTAATATACATACTGTAGAAAGAGATGACACAAAAAAGTATATTACACATGTTGGAAACACTATTATATAGGACATATACTGCATATTGGTATCTAGATAAATATAAAATCATTGGTAAGTAACCATGAGTATGAAATGTAATAATTGTGGATTTGTAAAGAATAGTTTTGGTCTGGTAGTCAATTAAAATGGAGAGTTAATTTATGGAAGATCCAAAGTTGGAATCTCGATTTGTTGAAAGATAGATAGCATTGTCACCAGAAGAAATGAAGAATTTTAACATCCATTTGGCGAAGAATTTTGATGAGATTATACATTGTAGATGTTGGTTGTACAAAGCCATAAATGGCCATTTATATTTACTTGTATTTCATTTATCTTAATGCGATATCGGAGAGATAGTATCGGATGCGAACTTTAATTAGAAGGCCGGAACGCTATGTTATTAATACAATTATGATATGCGCCTACAAGGTCGTTTGTATCTGTCTCCAGTTAGTATTTGCACTCGGCTCTCGACTAATGCATTTCCTCTGCATTGTCTTACATACTTGTATATTTTTATCGACGTGTACAACATGGCTAAATTAGATTATCTTGATCCAATGCTAATGTTTTGTTTGTCATTGTTTATGTTATTTAAATCAAGCTAAGTAAATTATCATTTTAATATTCGCAATGTGTAGGCTTGAATTTAATACTGCAATGGATTACTAGTAGTTGTCAAAATTATTTGGATTAAATTAGGGAAGAATCAGTACGGAAAGCACCTGTTAGATTCATACACTTACTGGAGTGACAAACACGAATTTCTACTAGGAATTCAATAGTCAATTGTAAGAAGTAATAAGTTTATGAAGTTCTTGGAGAACTGAGTCAATTTATTAAAAGTCTTCTTTGTATGCTTGACTCAGCATCCTGAGGGTAAGTGGAGGTAATAATATTTTATAATATTTAAAAAACATTTATATATAACATGATATAATCTAGACTTACTGATGAGAATAGCGAAAAAAAGATAACTATGTTCTGAAAACTACAAAAAATATTTTATTCGAGTTCAAAAAAGGCCAACTTTTCTCAACTAGATGGAGGTGAACTGGTGAACAGATTGGTGACATTTGTCATATGTGGTACACTCGTCGTGCAAACAGCGATCACAAATTACACGTTCTATCCTAACATCCTTATTTATCGTTTATTTTTTAATAATTTTCCTTACATCCAGCATATTCGTTTTCACAATCGTCTGCTTCTTCATTATCTTCACCCTTTGATTAACCATTTAAACCTACCGAAGTAATAAATAACTAATTGTGTATATAAAATACAAAAATTTTTTGGCATCTTTTAAGTAAATCTTGGATTATTTAGAGTAAATTGCTTTATTTTTAAGTAGCTACTTACATTGTCTCTAAACAACAAAATAAACACTCCCTTTGAGGGATATCACTCTAATGTACTTTTAAGACCAAAATTCCATCTCTCCCCCACTTCTTATTTGAAATCTTAACTTTGGTGTGTATTTGTATTTTAATAAATTGACTGAATTTGACAAGAACTTCTTTATCTCATGAATTTCTATATTATAATAATGTGAAAATATGATAAATCATAGAGGAATGAGCGGAAACTACTTCCTCAGGAATCCAGAACGACAGATATACCAACAATTTTTGAGATACTCCTTTAAATTATACATACTAAATGTCCAAACGGTCAAGTCTGCAGGAACATATTGAAAATATTCCAAATTGCTACAATTTTTAATGTTTTCATTTGACTCCGCGTCGTATATTGAAATAAAGCATGAAGGCAGAATATAAAATGTTGGTTACAGAGTAGAACGGACGACTGTACTCTGGAGGTAGATAACCACAAAGCAGAACTAAAAATAGCCACGATCAGAGAAAATCCGTTGTGTTTTCTTTCCGCAAACATCTGAAACAATCGCGCCGTTGGCTGCAACCGAGCATTAACATAGCGCGCTGTAACTCATGTACGACTGATTAAAATCCCGGGATTGAGTCTGATCGGCGATGATTCGCGTCTGCACTCGACGCTTAAGAGGATTAATCGCGCATCGGGTGTGTGGTCGAGAGTTCCACACTATCGGCTGCATCTCCACCGACTGACAGAATTGCACAGGGGACTTAGCGGATTAAAAAGGGAATTGATATGAAACAAAAGCATTCTTGATCGGTGCCACCCAAACAAGAAATGACATTTATGCAAAATTAATGAAATAATCGTTTTAATATGCAAAATGTAGGCTTCGATTTAATTGGTACTTATTGCTGTGGTCACCCAAAAGATCAAAACTATTTGAGCAAGTTGACATATTCATATGCTTGTTACGGGGACAATCTGAAATTTATGTATTATAGCTTCATTGAATAATGGATAACAATTGGAATAAGTAAACAAACATCAATACACTGTTCGGAAAATGAAAAGTAATCGGTGCAATAACGTAGAGGAATTGTCGAAAACGCAGTATTATATCTAATTCATTAATTTCCAACCTCAAATGTCTAATTTTTAATAAACGTTGTCGTGAGAAAACATACATACATTTAAATTGTTAATATTTACAAATAACACGATTTAGTCTTTGAATTCGTACGTCTTTAAACTAAGGGACAGAAATCAGGTACAGAAAATGAAAATTCACTTAATTTACATTATCTATTTTAAGGATTTTTGTTAGGTTTCCCAAAAGATTTAATTGTCTGTAAACATTAGGTAAAACGTTTCTTGGAATTCCATTTCAATAGTTATCCTAATTGTATTTGTGTCCTGTGCAAGATCTTCCTTTTCGATAACCTTATTCTCTACTTCATTTACGCTCAACCTTTTCCCTTATTCTATCGAGTAAAACTTTTGATAGTATTTTGCTAGAGTAAGCAAGGTTATTCCTCGTCAGTTAACCTAGTTAAAGTCACCCTTTTGTGGTTCCAAATGAGATTTAATTTTACATTCCTAAAGAGTACAATACTTGAACTTCCGCCTTTTCCGTAGTAGGGTTGAAATTTAACAGTTCATAAAATGTAACACTTCATTAAATAAAGGTTGCCGAACGCTGGTTTAAACAGTCCTAATATTTTTAATCTAAGTTAAAGTATTAAGTATTAATTTGAAGTACCTAGCTAGTTGAATACGAATGTCATTTCGAAAGAATAGATTTATTGTATGTGTTGTATTTGTATGCGATTATTCTATTCGATTAGAATTGCATTTACTCAAGCGAACCATTTTGGGAAAATCAGGTTTTTGTACACTTTACCTTTTTCAAAAATTCCATAAAAACAATGCCCTACTTGAAAACATTCCAAACATACTAGATTCAACTCGATTAGAATTGTAGGATTCCACAAACCAAATAAAATTTCTTATTCACTTACAATAAATCACTTTCTACATTTTATTAAGATGTTTTAAATTATTGATCATGCAGAGAAGACATTAATATTGTGAAAACGTGATAGCGTTACTGACGGGTTTATTCGGCGTAGTCTGTTTATGTTTTGGAGAACAACGTTGCTGATGTTATCGATGAAGTGACGCGTATGACTTTGTTCTTAGAAGCAACTGCAGTGCTGATCATGATAGCGCAATGTGCAATGCACTTGCAGGATTATGAACTGTTTATGTTGCACTTTAACCGGCTTCACTTCCAGCAAATCTTTCGGAGAGAGGTTATTCTACTGAATTATCAGCGTTTATTGAGACATTAATACTCAACACTACCTCAAACTCTTTCTACTTGCACAATTACAAAATTAAACATTTGGCAAATGCTTCACCATCAAGAACAATTCTGTGAAACATTGCATGGATGAATTAACTGTGAAAATTTGATATACAATGTTCAAATACAGAAAAATTAAACATTTGTCAAATATTTCACCATCAAGAATAATTCTGTGAAACGTTGCTTGGATATTGGATAAATTAACTGTACAAACTAGTCCATAAAAATGTGCTATAATATCTCAATTTGATGTATAATTAATTATATCCGACATGTACGACGAACACCGCACTTATAAATCTGTCAATATATGCACAAGCGCGATCAAAACTTGTAATTAGAATTTCATTACGAGTGGAAAGACGTCAGCAACTGTGAGATTTAGATAGCTGGAGTACACTCTCCAACAATTATTGTTTCTAATTTCATGGTTCTAATTGACACTTTTATCAGACTTCCTCGTTGGATATTTGCCCGATCTGACTTGTGTCTCCTCTTTCCTAGTGTTCATTAACAAAACTTACTGACGAATGGGTACACTCTACAGATAATCATTGAAAATGTAATCGTTTTATTAGATGTGTATTCAAACCTTAAATCAATTAGACCTAAGAGTTTTAAGATACAATAAGATCATCTCGAGAAATATTATTATATTTACAAATTGTCCTATATGAACATATAAAAGATAATTTCGAGATTTTGATAAACAGCCTCAATGTATTCCTAAATAAGGTGAAATGGATTTATTATTTTCACTTTGTCAGCAGTCGTTGTTCCTCAGGTTTATTTTTTAGTCTTTCAGCAAATATTTCTCGCGCTGCCCCTTTTCTCTCAGGTTTTCACTTTAACACAGGTATTCCATCTCATTCTCGTTATTCCTTTTGTTATTCTTCCTTACAATTACATTCTTACTCTTGTTCCAACAAATTTTATCTTTTTATCTTACATACATCAATATAAGTAGATCAATCTTTTTGGACTTCCCTTTACTTTTTTATAACTACCGAATTCCGAAACCTGTTTCTTAATTACTGAAGACCTTTTGCCGTCATGTAGCAAGGTTGACCTAACTAGAGATATAAAAATTGAATATATGTATATTTATAACGTATCGTCATTCAAACCGATCATGTTATGATGATCCCTCTGTTATCAGTTTATTCTGAGATACGATTATAAGCTGTAAAGTTAACTTTTCAATAACTTGAGTGATAGTCGACTGTAGAGTAATTGAGGTCCAAGGGACAAGCAGTCGAAACGTCGGTTATGAAAAAAAGCGTATCCCTTGGACCTTAACTTTTCTTCTCTTGTGGTCAAATCCCTGTAGGGTTGCAACGCCAATGATGCTCGTAAGACCAGTACATTGTTTGAATTGAATTGATGATGACGAAGCCCGAGGCAGCAAGTGGCTGCCCGGACCGTTAATTCCGATGAGTAACTCCAATTACTGTCGCCGGACACCGCTTTGTTGTACAGGGAATTAGTAATCACGGTAATTTCGGCGCAGATAAACATTGTAAACCGGCAGCCTCGAGCGGGCAGACCAGGTGGCTACGCGGGCGTACAAGTCCTGGGCAGCGGACCGTAAGTTTTGGAATTCGCCGTTATGACGGAAGCAACTTGCTTCACGCGTATTTGATCTCGGGATTCTTGGGTCCATCGAGTTGAACGCTCCGGCAAATTGCACCAAATTGCCGCAGAATTTTGACAGCTTATATTAACGATCTCAAGGATTTAACACCGTAAATCACATTTCTCTCCATTTTCATAAAAACTGACAATACCAGAATCAAAAACATTGAAATTCTATTCTAGATTACACTTTAAGAAAAAAAAGGTTTACTTGTCGAAACATACTGCACGATAATATTTGTTTATACACCCTCAAGATATTAAATTTGAAACATTCGAGCATACGTAAGCAATATCAATATGCAACAGACAAAACTGTAAAACAAGCATTCCTAATGTATCTCTTAACAAAAACTATTTTATTTTTCTAATAGAATGAAAAATGTTATTCAAAGTTGTACAAGATCCAATGAGAAATAATAGATTTTTAATTAAATACATATTTGCCAATTATTTTTAACATTTTTAAGTAAAAGCGAAAAGAAGTCGTTCAGACTCGTCTATTGTACAACGAACGTCCAACTACTTAAGTCATTCTTAGTCCAATGAGGCTGATACGAAGCACACATCTTTACACATTCATGCCTTACTTGGATTCGAATCTGCATCATCTAGGTGTAAAACTACTATTATTATCATGTATATTAGGTAGTCAAATTAAATTAAAAATGTTATATTGTAATATTCTAATATTTTTTTAATACTGATTTCTAGGTAATATACAATTGTACAGTTGTTCCTCAAACCTTTACAAATTTTAACAATAAAGTCCATCTACAAAATGTTGAACAAAGTATTATTGTTGAGGTTGGGATCTCAGTATGCTGTGGAGTGAAACATAACAATAAGTACACACAACAGGTGCAAATAGGAAGTATATTATGCAGCAGTGTGCAGTACTGCAAGCAAACAGCATTGAGCTTTGATCGCTGCAGAGATAACAGGTTGTAGCACAACTCTACATGCATGTCCCAAATACTACAGCTATCGTACTTGGGATCTGGTATCTGGTCATTAGCGATGACACGCATTGACTACTTGTTCTACCCTACTGAAGTACCCTTCGTATCATACATCACTTCTATTGGTATTAAGCATTTTACAAAGCACTTCTAGTATGACTTACCAGTATAATAATTTTTCGCTTACCAATTACGATTATTAGTACTAAAATTTAAGTGAATATTAACACAAATTATAATTCGAAATAGAACTTCTTGTAGGTAGACAAGTTAAAGAAAGAAAATTAAAATAATGTTCGGAGAAACCGGGGTCTTTGGAACAAAAAGTGTTTGGTTTAGGTCGGTAATGGTGTAATGGTTCAGAGATGCACAGCAATGTATCATGATCTCCGGATGTTCTCCTAAAATGATTTAGGTGTTGAAAGCTGCAACGCTAAAAGGAAATCGTCTACTTGCAAGACAAATCAAAACTGCTTCCGACAATTGTTAAGCGTTTATTTTTCCAAGTTTGTTATATTTGTGGTTCTACATTAAATACCATGGTTACCAGACAGTCCAAACTGCTCTTATTATGTTTATTACAACTAAGAAAACTGTCCCTAATAAGAATCCGCAACCAAAACCACTAAGATCATCTAAGTCAGTGGTTCTCAAACTTTATAAAGTGAAGGCACCCCCAACATTATGTGCATGAAATTTTAAAGACATTTTATTAACCTTAGGTTCTTGCAAACATTTCCAACTTGTTTCAATTTCCAAAATGCTATCTGGTCTTTAAATTTTCTAATTTTAACGGACGATTTTAACAAATTTTCATCTCTTATTCTTTGCATGCTAGAATTTACTTTATTCATTTTTTCAAATACATTTGTCAACCATTCACAAAATTCAAGTTTGTTTTCTTGTTAAAAAATGAGTAGGTATTTTTACTTTAAATTCGTAAACACAATTCAATACTCATTCTGTAGCCAATCATTTGACATCAATATGAAGAATGTTCATACCTTCAAATCCAAAAATTGTTAATATAGGTACATATGATACTAAATTTCACATCCACTTTGAGAAACACTGATCTAAGTTATAACATTATATGAAATAGAGCATCAAATTTCAGCTTATTGTGGATATCTAACCACAACATTCCTATGTGGAACAGAACCTCAAGTGTCTAACGTACTTGTTTCGTAACCGATTTTACTTGCATTTAATTGTCAATGCCGTTGTGCGGTAACCTATCCAATTGAACAAAGCGGACTACGTTGCTTATCTACACGATCAGACAAGTCTCGAACAAAATGGTATATTATTCATATTGGCGATGTTCGGTTGTATCGCGCTAACTACCAATTTGGTGTTGTGAACAAGTCTTTGAAATTATAAATTTAAATATATCCTCCCGCACAGCCGTGACCGGTGGTTAAGTCCTTAATTAATATTCCAGGCCGAGTTTAAATTTTAGAGGAAATATGTTTTGTTAATTGCGCCGTCAGTCAAGATAGCGGCCGGGATGAAAATCCTCACTTTACGATCCCAAGACGGTAGTTAATTACACATCCGTGCATGCGTGTTAATGGAGAAGCCTCGACCCAACGCGCCAATATTTAAATATCGCCGTAATGAATTAAACGTGCACAGTGAAGTTGCCTGCGGCCGACGAGAAAGTGGATCCGAGTGAGATGTTCGTGTGAAAAGGCCAGTGCCATCTGTGGGCTACTGTTGCCTTTTGTGTGACTACCGTTTCACTTTTGATTTATTGGATTTCTATAAGTCACACTCAACTTATCAATATCACTGCTAGAAACCTTTACAATGCCTCGTGGAACACCTTTCCCATTAAGGACTTGGTTTTGTTTATCTTCTTGTTTTCAGATAACAATCCCGTACATATTTGTAGCTGTTTTGTTTTTCTTATTTTTATTGTTTCTCACTAGATTAAAAGCAAGATACTTTATTATTTAATTTTTGGTTGGTTCCTATGTTTCAAAAAACAGCATTTTTCTAATTCACAAAATTCCCAATTCCAAGTTATCATAACATTACGATAAGTTAGATTTTGTTAAAAGTTTGATTATTTAGTATCTCTGTAGTGATCTTCAAAATAATATACAGTACCATATCATTCCATTCAGGAACATCAGCAGACGAAATCGAGATTGAAATTTCTTATGATTCTATATCATTGTACTTGTATTTTTGTGGTAATGGTTTGGTTATCAACCTACAACTTCTACAAAGAACCTACAGCTAATTTTGTGAATTGAGCCTTACAGACATAGTAGTTGTATTTTTATTTGATTAATAGTTGAGGTCGCTAGTATTTGAACACGAAATCTCACACTATATTAAACTTGATTTGGAGCGCGATCATTCCATTCAGGAATTTCTTGTTTCTAGATCATTGTACTTGTATTTTTGTGATAAAGGATACCACCCTAAAACCTCTACAAGGAACTTATGCTTTGGGCCTTTCGGACACGGTAGTTTTATTTGAAGAGTTATTGAGATCTTACACAATGTTAAAATCAATATGTAGCGCATTAACCAAGTGAGCCACAGCTTCTCGTAATCTGTAATGTTTGTAGTATAACATTAGTAGCATTTTCTTTGCCAATGTCAGTGCTTATACCACAGTAAAAAGAACGACAATTGTGAACAACTACAAAACAATCTCTTAAAATCTGTACTACTCTTCGAAATGTAAATGTAAATAAGAAAATAATGTCCCTATCATTTACATCTTTATTTAACAACTTCTTCTAACACTAAATTTGAAACATTGTTATGAATTTTAAAATGTCGTTTTTTAAACCTTTTTTTTGAATAAAATTAAAACTTCCTAACAGTATACCTTTAATATTATTTGGAATTTTGTTAAATACAACAATGAAACAATTTTGTAGATTGACATCAAAACAAAAGACATAACCCAATACTTCAACTGAGATTAAAGACTCAGCAAATGTAACGTTTGGAGGTGACTCTTTTTATTTTATCTTAGCTTAGTAGTGAAAAAATGGTTAAAATTGGTAAGGCAACTGTGTAAAAAGATTAAGACTTAGCAAATATAAAGTTCGGAGGTGACTCTCTTCATTTTAACTTAGTTTCTAATGAAGAGAACGATTAAAATTAGTACGCCAACTTTATAAAAAAAATGCGACTATTGTCATCAACTATACAAGTACATTTAAACTAATAAACACCAAAGCATTGACCCTAAGATCGGCCAGTATTTGTCGTTGACCATTGGGTGTTTGATTTTGAGTCTTCTCTGTTTGTGAGAGCGGTGTCCAGAGGCGGCTCGTGAGCCATGTGAGGAATGCAGTAACACGCCGGCCATGGGCTCCGCTAATGAGACACGGGCCGAAACCGAGAAAGAATGGTATCGGAGTCGTAGCGTGGGAGGGGCCGCGAACGAAAAGTGGTGTCTGTTGTCACCGCGCCGCGTAACTTATGCGCGGTCGCAGCGATAAATTTGTCCGGCGGCGGAGAACAAGGCAGGCCCCGGGCGACACTTGCCCTTTCCCAAATCAGCCACTGGGCATGGGCGTCCAGGGAATAAGTCAGGAGCGATACTCGGGAAATAGTAGGAGATACTTCTTTCTAAGCAGTTGTACAAAGGGACATAGTTACGTAGATGCACGGAACGATTATGATCCTTAAGTAAATTCTCAAATGAAGTTAATCAGTAGCGACACTCGGTCCATATCATGGTTGGCCTGATTTAAATCATTTGATTTAAATTGTGATTTAAATCAACTGATTTTTTTAATAAAAATCATTGATTTTATTAAAGTTAAAAAAAATGTAAACTATAATGAAAATTAATTTATTTGCTATAAAACTATTAAAACAACGGAAATAAGTTGTATTTAACAATATCTTTATATTATATGATAATTTATCACATTGTCATAATAGAAGAATGGAAAATAAGTATTTAAATGTGTAATAAAAAGTAAAAATTCTTTGTTACTCTTCCTAGTTTTATTCATATGAATAATTTTGGTTTTATTACAGATTTCGTTTTGTTTATGAAATAAAATATTAATATTGCTTTCAAAACAATTTAAAAAATGCTGTAACACATAGATATCTTTAAAAATTAAAAAATCAAAAAAATCACGACTTATTTGATTTAACAAAATCAATTATTTTTTATTTTTTTAAATAAATCATGATTTTTGCCAACCGTGGTCCATATTATAAAATACTTCTTTATAAGCATTTATGTCATTTTTCTACAAATTTACCAAAAATGTATGTAGAATATCCCTTTAAATAAGTAAAAAATGACATGGTAGTTGTTTCTAAACTTAAAATATTATCCTTACCACTAAGCTTCATTTTCAAATTGCCAACCCGAATAAAAATAATATAACCAGATAGCAACATTAACCTCAACTGTAACCATATAACACGTGGCAACTAAATGAAGTATTACCTGCTAATTTTAAAAGAGTAAAAACAAAATTACATTTAAATAATTTTTTAAACATAAAAAGCCAATGTTACACTAGTTTTGTCATTTTTCATACTTTTCTTTTGTTTTTGAACTTAAACTGTAGTTAAACAACACTAGATATAATTGCCTTACGTTAAGTATGCTGTAAAACAGTGACGCGAGCTATTGTTATTTATCTGTTAAAGTGTGATGACATATTTGTTTATATAAACAAATTTTTCATGTTAATGTTGTGGTTAAAGTATAGTATTCTATTCGCATGTATTATTATTTACAACACGAGCGAAAATTTTATTCTCATGAGTATTAGCACACATTACATGTTCATCGAATAAAGTATTATTCTCTTTCACTTTTAAATCTCAATTATTTTCTATTTCAACTAATAACCGACAAAAACTGTTACATTGGGAAAAGATTTACTGCAAAAAATATCTGTTTTCATTTTATTTTATGAAGGAAATGTTTTGAAACTTTCGAGTCCAAAAAATTTGGTTAAAATATCTTTATATATTTAACATTCCAGAGTCTATGTAGTAATGGAAGTTATTTTAAAAGGCATATTAAACATGAAGCGGCATTTAATACTCGGCCTAAAAATTCACTGATCAATTTATTCATGTGTTTATTCCGCCGAAATAGCTTTTCGTTTATGTGTGGGTCAAGTCGCGATTAACTCTGTAATCTCTGTACGAAATTTCCGAAATATTACAACCTATTATTACCCAAATGAAAGCAGAATTGATGTCAGAATAATTAGCAATAATTCATGCTAGCAGAAACAAAAAGTCGGGAGCGATTTGCGACATGGCCCCCGGGGAATTGTTGGGCCGCCGCCACTGGCGCGGGGGTTTGGGGCCGCCCACAAAAACCGGAGCCGGCAGCGGGAGCCCTGGACAGGTTGCGGAGGAATGTCTTCGCAGCGCCATCCGCCCTCTTACCCCGCAGCGCTACTGAAGAGTTATGACGCGCACCTCTTACTCCTGACATTTGCCAACACTGAATTTCAGTTTGTGCCCGAAAATTTATTACCGAAGGACTGCTTGTATTGACGAATATATGCATTTAATTTACTTCAATGATGCATTATAAATATTATTATCTTTCTCATTATATTTCAATTCATGAACATGCACAAATAAATGCAAATAATACGGTAATGTATCGGGGACTCATTTTTTTTCTTCTGGTTTAAAAAAAATATATTACATGCACTTCGGGAGTAAAAGCCTATACTTTACTATTCATTTTCGAAGACTGAAGTAGCACTTTTAATCCCTCGGTGATTAAATTAATAAACAAGCATTATGTTGCCATAGAAACAAGTAGGTATATGAATGTAAAAACCGTTTTAGACTAGTCTATAAATTGTACAAAGTCTTGAACCATTTTGGTATAATTTAAATTAGCTAATATCAAACATAATATGGTTGAAATATTGTATACGATTGTAAATGTGTTGAAAAAACAGAACTCGTTCATACAATCTGTCACTCAGTTTGGTTGTTTATCTGTTTTTATTGTATGTAAGTGTGGTTATAGAAATCTTAAACTTACTATTGTTGAAGTTGTAAGTATTGTAAACTTAAAATGTAAATGAGTTTATGGTTAATTTTGCTTGTCACATTGCCATATTCAAGCAAAGTGCTCAGAATCAGTCAATATATTGTACAAGACATTGCATTAGTATCTTACACAACTTGGTCAAAATCTAACAAATTCTGGTACAAGATATTGTACCAGTTCAGTGCTTTCTTGTGATTGGTTGGATTTGAAATTTAGAATATACAAATAGGTTATGTTCTAAATCTAAATTAAAGAACAAAAAATATGCAGCGATAAATTATAAATCCACATTTTAATTTAACCACTGTTCAAGATTAAATTTTAAGCAAATATGAACGATCTAGAAGATACTTCATTATGTTTTTAGTAATATAAACAAGTACTTGATTAATACACTTAATAGCTTATAGAATTTATTATATCCTAATTGTTAGTAATAGTTATTTTTTATACAAGACGATAAAATAATATTTTATCGACAAGCGGAAAGTGTTAATTCACGAGCGATATAATCGCGAGTGAATTAATTTTCGCGAGTCGATAATTTAATTTTATCGTCGTGTATAAAATTCTATTTTTTTCTATAGCAGGTTTTGAAGAAGAATGAATTAGAAAAATTTAATTATTATTTAAGAACAATTTTAAAATGTCAGTAGTGTGCGTTGTTATGGAAATGTACTTCTAATAAACAAAAGTTAAAGTACTTTATCTACCCTTGCTGTTAAAGTATTACTTTATCTACCCTTGCGGTTAAAGTGCTACTTTATCCACTATTTTGAGTTGATAAAATTACACTTTAACATCTGCTATAGAAAAAACATAAAAATTAGAAAACGTTTGTTTTGTGTCTAAATGGGAAGGGCAGAAATGTATTTGGTATTCTTGTGACACCCGCACAACCGTACCCTAAGTGCTAATTAGGTGAAAAAAGTCCTCCGTTTTTTATGTCCAAGCCAAGTGATTCGGTGAGAAGTTATGTTGGATTTATTCTTGTTTTTATTCCTCGTGTATTTTAGGATTTCGATGTGCTTTAAATTATGTATGCAAATATCTGCAAGTAGCAAATTTATAAATTTATTGCATATTTACCATATTCCTGTCTCCTGTGAAATATTTAATTCCACTTTTCAGCTTAGAAATACCAGTATTAGTGCTAGCATTTGACATTTTACATATGTTTACAAATCTGTGCACCAACGTGCAAGTTATTTCTACAGGAGATAAAGTAAATGAGTAATTGAAAGCATTAGAGCTCAATATGTTGGAATATTTTACGCAAATATCTTTTGTTCTGCCTGGATTTACTGTTACTAGAGATTTCGCAAACACATATGCCACGTACCGACAAAGAGCGTAGTAAAAACAATGTCGCAACGAGTACAGTACGTGTTAAGATCTTGGGTTCGAATTCTCAAAAGAAAGCAAATGTTTTTGTAGGTTCTTCACTCACATTCAACAATGTACTTGAAACAAAATACAATAATATAAACAAATATGTGAGTACTGCTAAAAATCTGGTGACGTTCGGTACTTCTCTGTACAGGTATTTGCTTATTTAGTAAGACAAGTACCAATGGACATAAAACTCAATAACAGAATAGGAACAACACAAGAAAATAATTGATTTGTTACACACTTGTAAACCGTTATTTATTTGAACTGTTAACTTTGAAATTTAATCTTTACAAGCTACCAACCTGTAAAACTGACAGCTATCCAGAAAAATTTTACAAGTTAATATCTGGTTGCATTGTTTACAGTATTAAAAATTGTATTATTACATACTATGTCGAATTTCTATTTTTATAATTGTGATTCGGTAAATGAGACTTTACGAAACATCTTATTCGTGCCGTAAAAACTCATTTACCGGACTTATAACGTAACAACTATTAACATACCTAGAATAAAAATCCGTGTTTTGTTCAATAGTTTACCGGTTTCACATTATTTATAAATATTATTTTATATAGTTCTCTTGTGTGTAACGTTTTCAAGATCAAGTCTGTATGGTTTGATATGATATGACAATTGTACCATGTTATTTTGACAATTCTGTAAGGTAATATTTTTACACTGGCTACTTTTGTCTAAGTAAACAAAGGTTTAATATCCTGAAACCGGTAAATTACTATTTTGTTACTGTCATCATACACATTTTAATAAAAAAAAAATAGTGACTCACAGGATTTACAAATGAATAACAAAATATCGTACAATATAAGCAACAGTTAACAGTTCGCCTAAAAGGCTCGCTAGTCCCTTCTTTATATCAGCTGTAAAATCTGCTTTACCTTACTAATAATGTAAAATACTATTACACAATATATTAGGAAGTAGATATGCGATCTTTAGCATGATCTCTGCACCTCCCTTAGCAAAGTGGTGGGAGGCAAAAATTTAAAATCACTCAAAGTAAAGGTCTAAATTCAAAATATGAGAAATGATACTGCTGCGATCTTTATTAGCAGTTTTATGATAAAAGCTAGTCTATTCGTTGTCTATATTGAAGCATTTTACTGGATCATTAACCCGCATAAACCTATGTAAATATTTATTGCAGAGTCCGGAGAAGAATAATTGTACGACTTACAGATATGATAGAGTGAAATTCTTGCTTGTTTTCATATGGGAAACCATCTGAGCGTTGGCAGATAAAAACAAATGAATAAAGGTTATCGCGATTCGTGCGAGCAATTAGTGGCGTGGCGAGCAGCAGAAGTCGAAAAAACAAAACGCAGTAATTGCACGATAATTCCGGAAACAGTTCTCACGCGTGCTGCTTTTGCCTGCCATTAAATTAGATCGGCACGGATCTCTTATAGGTTAGGCCGAGCTATGTACAACTTTAGTACGCTGAATGTTCACGAATTTCAACATAACCTACAAAAGAGGAACAATTTTTGAAAAATAAATTGACCCCAATGAGGTTTGAAACCTGGGCCATCCTATTTCTAGTTATGAAGTCCCATAAACAATGTTTCTTTCTGACATATATACATGGAGGGTGCGATGTACCCCTGATGTAAATACAGCTAATACTATCTACAATTTTGTAATATTTGCGGCCCTCGTGTAAAAAAAAACTGATGTGACACTACATGACTTCATTTAAACTTATTTCACTTGAAAGTAAGATCATTCTACGGCGAATCATTCCTCAAATTCCATTCGATCCATATCTTCGAAATGGATCATCCTTTAAATATTTTATAAAAATGTTTATCACTATGCCTTATTACATTACCTTCTCAAAACTTATCGCTCAAAAACATGCAAAAAAGAGATGCTCGTATTATTTTAATTTATTTCATATCTATTTCTCGCTGTTTCTCACGAAATATATTCTGTTGTTAATTTTGTCAATTTATTAAAAAGAAATCAAATATTTCCTACAAAAATTAATAGCCAACTAAATTAGCATTTTTAATAAGTTTGTGGCAAAACTAAACTGCCCTTTGAAAAGTCCGATTGGAACCAAAAATAGAGGTGCATAACTAGCTGTTATAGTTATTACATAAACACAATTTCAACATTCTACGGTTAATCGTTTGTGAGTTATGCAAATAATTAAAAAATACACTACGAACAAAATGCTCTTTTGCCCAAACTAGTCAAAATGTATTCAGGTATAGTCAAAGTGGATATTTTCGTTGAAATCTGAAAACCGATTTTTTCACGATTACAATTCTTCCTTTACAAGGAAGTAAAAATATTTATATTTTTGATGTATTCATCTATTAATAAAACGAAAAAAAAATACATTAGAGATCATTTTTATAGCTGAATAGTATTTGCTAAATGCTAAATTGGTATTTCTAGCAATTTCAAGCAAACACTACTAACTTCATCAGTCAGTCGGTTCCATATTATTTATAGTCGAAAGTAAGATCTCACAATAAGTGACTGTCGGGAAATGATATTTGTTACCCAAAATGTCTTGGTGTATCATTCTTGACAAGTCAAGGGTCACAAGTTTATTTTGTATAATGCAAAGGTTCATTAAAAGTTATACTGTTTCCATTTACTTTTATTCTATCGGTCTTTAAAAATATCTATGAGAAGGCAATCCAGATGCTAATGGAAAGACAGTAAAAAGGAATATTTCGAGCAATAATTCTAGTCATAATAATTTCAATAGCACTAGAGCCACAGCTAATCAGATTTCCAATAGTCTTATAAATCA
Source organism: Stenolophus ochropezus (assembly GCA_035578165.1). Lineage (NCBI taxonomy): Eukaryota > Metazoa > Arthropoda > Insecta > Coleoptera > Carabidae > Stenolophus > Stenolophus ochropezus. The sequence goes on along the minus strand of JAQOWZ010000003.1, from coordinate 24,671,789 downwards.
TTAACCATATCTGCAGCGCAGAGAAACCAGTAATTTGAAAATTTAGAATCTGCAAATCGACACCTGTCATTGGTGAGGTGATTACTTTAAGCAATAACAATTACCGATAATGTTCCTATCTCTCCAATTAACCCGGAAATCGATCAATCACTATCATCGAACACACGTATGAACCACTCCTTGCCAGAGCAGGGCAAATCCAAAGCACACGATCAGATGATTAAGCGTCGAGATACATTAGCGAAAACCGTACAGTTACTGGTTGAACAAGCGTGACGGGTGGTGTCAGCACTGCTTGGTTTGAGGCGTCATCGGTTGGTACACCTGTTCTAGATCTCGGTGATTTTATACACAAAAAAACTTTTTGTTTTTTTTTTGTTCGATGGGATATTTTTTCATTTATTGAGTATCCAAGACTAAGTTATTACTTAGAAGATTTTGTTGACTGGTCGATGAATATGATACGTGAATAATTTCTAAAATTCATTCAATATTTCGAAGGCTTATTTCACCTTCGATCGGTTTTGACTCTTTCTTTAGGGAGTGACAAAAGCATAATTTTTATTAAGCATATAAAGAGAAGAATAAACTATGTAAGTAATAAAAAATACTTTACTCCTTAGATATACATTATATTTTTCCAAAATTGTTAAATTATTAATTAAAAACATAAATAAATAGCATTGTGTTTGTAAAACGTGAGCTAGCTATTGAGACGGGGATGGCTGTGATAACAAACGTACTGTCAAAGTGTTAAATATTTATTTATAATTTTCATTTATGTTTACACTTCTAGACGTCGTCTGCATAAAATCAGATAAATTATTATCAAAGGTAAATAATAAATAAATTCACTATAAATTCATGTTTGCAATTTTAGGTAGTGCTAAAATAAACTGCAAAAATATAATACTACTAAAATATAGGTTAATTCAGTTTGACAGATAAATCCGTAAAATTAAATTTTGACATAAGACTGTAAAGTTTTACTTTAGCTACTACTTTAGATAACTTCGCGGAGTCATATCCTGTATCTATTTCGAAAAAAAAAAATATTAGCATTGTGTCATTGTTTGGATTTATTGAAGATCGAAACGAAGTGTTTCCTACAATTAAGGATTATTAATTTAGTTAAATATTGAACACAAGTTTTTTTTTTATTTTTATTAGGCATCCTTTTGAGTTAAACAACTTCTGATAAACAGGGCCAAAAAAGTATTTCTATAATAAAATCTATAATTTATAGATTAAAAGGTAAATATTGACTATAAAACAAGAGCTCCACTCCAGTCATTAAATTGAAAGTTGATTATTGTTTATTGGTTTTCCACTCAAAGGCAATCACCTTTTGAAAGGCTATTTATTCAATTAGAACCAAACAAGCACAAAATATCAATTTTCGAATTGAAACACTGATTATTGTTATTAGCTTAATCTGTAATATAAATCTCAAATTTGAATTTCCAACACTTTTCGCTTAGTCATTGGTCATTAACTAATTAATAGAACACAAATAGATGAAAAGGAATTCCTACTTACGGTTTACAACTCATAAAAAACAATCTCCACTGCATTATACATTTCAATTCACGTCAGTGACATCAGAAAAAATATCATTAATTTTTATTTGTAGCTACGAATCGGCAGGAAGTTTCCTGCTGGTATTTAATTTCCAAAATTTTTATTTAATTTTTTTATATCCATAAAAACTTGTACACCATAAAATCGTAATTAAAATAATAATAACATCTCAGATAATAATATAATACTATGAATGAATACATCGACTACTGAACAGAATTCTTGGGTGGCATGGAAAGACAGTATTATCTACATCAAATAATGTTCATTATATTACAAGTATAATAATATTTGCCGTAAGTATTTTTTTTGTATTATCACGAAGAACGACCTAAATAAGCTAAAGAACTGTAAATTAGTATATGATTTTTAATCAGCATTTTAAAATAAATTATTTTTTACGCATTATTTTTAGGCAATTTTACTTGAATATTAGAGGTATCCGCAATTCCCCTCCAGTTCATATCCGAATGGACTCTTCTCACAATTTTTTTTATATTATTTTTCAAAAATAGAAGGTCGTGTATAAATATTTTTCATATTTTCATTTCCGTTTTAAAACCAATAAACAAAAAACAGCACCGCAATAGACATCTGTGGTACTACAAAACAAGAAAATGAAAACTATTCTTTTCAAGTGTGCAACGAAACGCGGAACATAAAAAAATACTTTTGTGATAGATTTGGAGCAAAATTATAAAAGTACAAAGTTCTTCAAAATTAAATTTTACATCACAAAAGATCATAATTTATGCAACAACAAGACTGTAGAGGCACTTCACAGCAAAATAGCTGTAAAACTTCATAATTTATTATAAATACGCTATAAACTTTTTAAGTGAAATTATATTTGTTAACATTGTTTTATAGCTAATTATTGAAAACATATTCAAAATTTGTTAAATTTGAATATGCGGAAAGAACCCACTAGACAAAGCGCAGTATAAAACGCTTAAAATCCTTTCACGTTTTATAAGTTTATAAAAACATATTTGGGCTTTTTCCTAACAAAAATGTTATAAAGTTATACTAAAATAAATTTTAAATTATAGCAATACAATTTCTTATTTTTATAATATTTATGCTTTAATTCAACGCTGAAAACTACAGGTATTCTGACAAACCTAATGCAATTTAATGTGTACCGCTCTAAACTGTTCTTTGTAATTTTATGGTACAGAAGCTATTAATCGTTTTATGACTATCGCCTTCTCTCTTGATGCAACAAGTACCCCTTATATATATAATCACCCACTAGATTGTTAATACACAACCCTCAGCTTTGGCAATCCGTCCCAACCACCACCGTCAACTTACTACGCCGTAGCCTACTACGCATTACAGCGCTGACGTCACGTAACCAAGTAACGCGGAGGGGAGGGGGTGCAGACACGCGCTTGTAGGGGCGGCGGCCGACCTTGGCGTCCCCTTGCCCCGCGCCCCGCTGCCGGCTTCAACAGGTTGTTGTAGGGGCTGCTCGGCTCGGGCAACGACTCGTGGGAGATATCAGCTGTTGTGTTGTTGGGTTAAGTGTTAGAACTTGGAAGTGGATTACAAGTTCAAGTTGAAGTAGCAAGCCATTTATCAATTTAAATACTTGGGCAAATAATGTAATTTAAAGTATAACGTGTATTCTCAATTGTAATTTATTAGAAATATGTAAATGTCAACTAGAATCTAATGGGTGGAATGACTTGTGGTTTTAAAAACCCGAGTTCAAGACTTGACGAATATTTTTTTTTACAGGGTTGCTTTGATTTAAACCAGATTGATTTTTTTAAATCATTGATTTAAATCACTTGTTCTGAAATTTCTATTTAATATTCCGGATTTACGAAAATTGGGGAAAAAAAACGTGTAGGTAATGTTACCATGTAGTTATACCTTCAAGAACTACTAGGTACAATATTTTGAATTCATGATACAGATTGTGATTCTTTGTTAAATATATTTTGAAATGTGCTACAGTTAAATCCGGTTAAAACGATATCGAAAGGATTCCAAAAATTTCGTCCCTACAACCGGAAGTCGCTATGACCGACAATAGTAAATTTTTTTAACTAATGTGTGATTATTTGTTGAATTTCTATGAACTGTGCTACAGTAAAATCCGGTTAAAACGGCATCGAATGGATCCCAAAAATTTCGTCTCTATAACAGGAAATCGCTATAACCGACAAAAGTAAAATAACGCTAGCGTATGTGGGCTTCTAAAAAGTGGTCACAGTTTCGACGTTATAATCAGTTTGTCGCTATAAGCGGTGTCGTTATAAACGGATTTTATTTTAGTTTTTATATTAATAAAAATAAATTAATATTACATATATATTATACCTACATCTAAATAGTTAATTAAGTCTTGAAAAATTGCCTAGAAATTTGTCAAGAGTTTTGATCTATATTAAGAAAGTCTTTTGCTAGTCTCGTCTTGATAATCTAGACAAGACAAGACGAGTGTAGAAAGTCTAGATCTAGACGGCAATACTATAAAAGTACTGAATGGATATATTTTATTTTTTTAATCATAATTGCTGTTCTTTTATTTGTTGATACAAAACAAAATAAAATGTACTTTTCTAAATTAGCTATTCAAAATAAATGCAATTACAGATAAAAGACTGTAGAAGATAAATTGCATTTCATTATGGAATAAACATTAGATACACGATCCTATAATAAAAACATTCTTGAAGAACAAATGTTTATAATTCCCTTGATGATAAATTCAAAAGAGAATTTCTCAAGCTCAATTTGCGTGATTTATTCCTTTTGAGAAAATCACTTTATTTTTACGTTTTTCAATAATTTATTATTAGAATGTGTAGTCATTAACATTGAATTATAATTTCGGTAGTGCGCAGCATGTTGGGATCTGTAAATTAAACGAATGTTCGTAAAAACCGGTTCCTCTATTTAGCCGCGGAATTATAATATCCATTAGATACACGGTTTTCAATTTCTCAGCCTTAAATTAATTATTTTACAACTTACCAATTGTTATGAGTTCCAAAGTTGAATCGGTTTAGGCAGCGAGAAATATTTGGCATCTGGAATGAGAAATGCAAGTTATTACTTGTATGTACTTGTTGTACAAGAGTTAAATCAAGTAACATGAGGAAGAATTCCATTCAAGGTGACACTTAAAAGGAACATCAATACTATCAAATTAAATATTCAAATTACCAGCGATGAGATATGATTATACAGAAGTTCATGTATTTTGGTATATATTAATAGCAGAAATTCAATATCTACCAAATTTAGATTAATACATTTGTGTAACAGATACCATAACCAAAACAAATATCTATTCTCACTGTTACCTACATATATATGTGGATAGAAGATTTATCATATTTCATTTATTACCTACATATTTTATAAATCTGCAAAACTTATAGGTAATATGGGTAACATTATTGCAAAATTTCAATATATCCCGTAGCATCGAATTGTATGGTTTTAATTACCTAGGGACATCTGATTCTAGTTCACACCTATTGTGCCGCTAGTTACGTCAAAAAATCTTTACTAACCTATTATGTATTTATTTATTATTGAAATTTTTACAAAATAAAATTAGAAGTGCAACAGAAAACCCCGTTTACCAAATGATAATTTTATACTTTAACATAAGTTACAGAGAAGTACATATCAGCTTTAAGGTTTTAGAACAAGAAAATGTCACCCCTAGTAATGTGCCATACCCTCGTTATCCCGAATCACCGTTATTTCTACATGTGTCGAGTTCTACCAAAAGCAGAATAAAAAAAATAAAAAAATGTCCCCAGAAACCTCAATAAAATATAAATAATTATTGTATCGTGTAATTATCACAAACTGAACATAAGTTTCAGATTTAAAGGAGTAGAAAATATTTATAACCACTATCTCTTATAACAAAAAGTCGCTTCTGCGCACAATGGGCTTTAATAATCACTTATTAATTTCATTTTATAAAAGAACTACATGTAAATATGGCAAAAATCCAAATTTCGAAAAAAACAGTAAAGTTTTTGGTTTTTATTCATATGCTCTAAAATGTAATATTTAAGGGTATTTAATAAAAAAAGTTGACTTCAAACACAGGCACACTTTTACCTACGTTTTGAAAATTTCTGCTGCATATGGAATGTAAAATGCAGCCATCGAAAAAATTAGAGGGAACATTAATCTAGAGTCTTGATATCTAGTCAAGACATTTTAATCTAGATTTAGACTTAGACCTAACAGCCTGCCCCATTAAAATGCAAGTGTGTCAACCTGTTCCCTCTGAAAATGCCATAGATGATAAATATACATAACTTTCAGCATTTTAGACATCCCAAGTAAGAGAAAAGTATCACCGGTAGAATGTTTGTAAACAGCAGATGTCACTCTGTACCCTCGTCAGCTCGCGAGCGACAGGAGCAACCCCGCACGTGTCCGTGACCGCCGCACGTGTCAGCTGAGCGCGTGACCTTGACCCCGGACTGGGCCGAGGGCCGACCTAGACCTTCGCACGCGCCGCCGACGCCGATCGATGCAGCCGCCACGCGACGCCGGGCGTCCACGGCCCCGGGTCGGAAGGGAAAGTCACAGAGCGTGGTTTGGAGGTTATGTTGGGGTTAAGTGTTAATAAGAGATGTGTGATGGGAAATATAGGGTTTGTCATATCCGTGATATAGGGGTTTATAAAATAAATGTAGGTTGTTTATTAAGGAAATGCGTACGAATATAGAGAAAATTCAAAAGATTAAAAGATACAATTCAAACTCCAGTTTAAGACAAGTTACTGTCAGTATTCTTGCAATTTTCCCCGACCAAAAAAAACCTGCCCGGGTTTTTTTTAAAAAAGAACCCACTTAAAAAGTCCAAAAAAAAACACCCAAAAATCCACTCGAAAAAAACATCCTTAAAATCTCATATTAAAAATAAAAATATTTTGGGTATGTTCAAAAAGTTACATAAACATAAATAAACTATGATTATAAGATACATTAATATAAGATGCAAGCTAATACCGGCCAACAAGATTATACAAGTCAGTTGATCTTATCGTAATAGAAAACAGAAAAAACATTATGTAACAGTATTTATCCTACTCGTATTTTGTGTTAAAATAATTAAATAATTAATTTTCACAAATTAATGTGAACTATTGATATCCAATAATAGGTATAATTCATATATTTTGACGTTTCTAATAAAATCCAATATAATCCAATAAAACCAAGGTTTTTTTAAAATAAAACCCAGATGGGTTGGGTTTTTTTTGTGAAAAAATAGGGTGTTTCTCAACCCTGGTTACTGATCTGGTAAAAGTTTCATGTCCCAACGGTATTTAGAATTGTAAATAATTATAAAAAAAATAATGGATGTATTAAACAACCTAGTAAAAAGTGAAATAGACCAAACTCTGTTTTAACAAAATAAACAAATGAAATAATTAAAAATGTTCAAAATAATAACAACTTGCTTACAAAAACTTTAACTATTCATAACTTTCGCAAAAAGAGCATTTATTGCATATTATTGAATATAGGAAGGAGTCTAAAATAGTGCAAAAAAGGAGAAAAAATTTATAAAATTTAGTCAGTTTATTCTGTAATAGATTTCTTACCGATTTCGAATCTTAGGGACTCTTCCTTAAGCAGTATAATTAATAATTATCTGCAAATTTCCAATAAAAATTGTCCTATTACTCTCTCTTTATTTATATACTAAATAAAATATTGTTTAAAAAATGTATTATATTTCTCTTCCTAGTTTTTTATGTATATACCTATGTATAAGTAAGCACCAATAAATATAAGTCTGTTTGTCTTCCAAAACTATTTAATTAAAATTCTCTTTGTAACAACTACATTCATATGTGAAATATAATATCACAAAATAAAAATATATATTTTGTTTTATTTTTAGAAACAGCTGAATAAAATTTACTGTTTAAATGAATGTAATGTCATAAAACATTTATCAAACGTGAACTAAAAAAATACTTCTAAAAAACTTTTAGTTTCATTGTGATGGAAAAAACATATATAAACAAAAAATGAAGTACAATTTAAAATGGAGCTATGGTCTGTATTTAATTATCGGTTAGTAAATCCGATGCTATGTTTTGAACAACACCCACTTTTGTAATTTCGTGCCTAAATATAGCAGAGGTAAAAGCTATAGTTATACCTAAACACACTTTTAATTTTCAGTAGCCTACGGGAAAATTGGCACTCATCTAAATGCTTTTTAAAGAGATCGTTTACAGAAATATTTCTACAAAATGTGGATATAATAATCAGATCGAAAATTTGGGTATAATGATAGGTATTTACTGCCCGAGATTTTTTCTCTACTATTATTTGACACAGGTAGAAAGGGAATAATTTAATCTAAATGATTTCATTTTTTGCACACATAATTTACGGTTTTTATATAAGACTTACAGTATAAACTAAAAAAAAAGTTTCACTCGTAATTTTCAGAACAAGTAAGTAATCACTGAACAATAAATCTTGATAGGTGTAAATAATATTACAAATAAACATGGTTTTTATAATATATCATAATCTGTAGATTGCATACAATAGATTATTAGTATATTCTGCAACTAGTGCAGAAAGTTACTTATTTCCGAACAGTATAGAAAAGGAAATACCTATACGAGTATTTACGACCGTACTGTTTTTATTATTAGAACAGGAAATTATGTACGAAAGCTATTTGACATAAAGAATAATATTTTGTAAATAAACTCATATATACAGAGTGAGTCATCGAAAAGCCTGTCTTCGATATCTCCTTTGTCGTTAGAAGCACAGAAAAACAGAATTTATTCATCCACTCAAGGAGCATGAGGTAAAATTATTTTCATATATACAGATTGTTGCATTACGGCTCGGCGAGAATTGTTTGTCTTTTTTAAACGGAATACTATGTATTTAAATTTTTATATATTTTCAATTGTATTATATTGTACTATACGGACATATGAATATTGTTTTAGGTTTCCGTGGCTTTGCCAAATTATTGTAGAAAAGACCGAGTAAACGCATTGCTTTATAAAAGTTTTTTTTTTTCTGTACAACTGTAACTCTATGGCCTAACATATTTTTTTTTGTAATTATATAGGGTGTTCTATAAAGCGAATCAAATTTATTCAATTTCAAATGACTATAACTTGTCATTTTCAAATGGAACACGCTATATTTTATTATTCAGTTGTGTGTTATTAAGGATATCCTATGCGTAAAACCAATAATTTCGGAGTTTTTTTTTGTAGACTACCTACACGTAGGTGTACTGTTGACAACTATTGTAAGCTTTGAATAACAAAAAGTTCGACTTTTGAAATTGGTCGTTGACAAAGTTTATTTCTATTTTTCAACTTAACTTAACTAATATTTTTATTTGTAGATATTTTTGATGTTAAATTCCTTCTAACACGACTTGATTTGTATGAAGTTAGCTACAATTTCTTACGTTAATTATCACAATAAGTCAGTGGCATATAGTGTTGGTGCTTTCTACACGGTATTTAATAAATTAGCGGCATTTATCAGGCTGCAATCAGCAATGGCCGATGTCCGAGGTAAATTACCTCCGCTGTCTACTATTCGGCGTGTAGTGTACTTCACTCTACAAATTACTAATGACTTGTTGGGTAATGTTTATCGGAGTCATTACGGAATCTCGCCATGCAAATCATGCGTTGATGTGGACTATTATTCTCTATGCTTCCATTACATACTTTGTAATGAGTTAATACCGACGTTATTTACAAATATTTCATTTATGGTTGTTATTGTTCTGGTATAGCGAATGATTGAATACAGAAAACATTGCTTTGAGAATTTGTTGTGTGTACCGACTAGGTATTTAATATGCATTGAGATTTTTAACTGCTACTACTTTTGTAAGTGAGGTGAAGTGATAAAAGTTGAGTTTTTGATGTAGTTTCAATGTTTCTATTGAAAATTTTAGAATGACACTTCGGAGTTTGTGCGAAGATTGTGTATTAATCCGATTACTTTTTTATTTTATTACCATTAATTTTAAGAGTTTGCGGAGTTTGCGGGATCCTAGTTTAAGAAACCTCGCGTCTTATTCGTGTTCCTAGAAATGGAATATATAACTGACAACTACAATTTAATTAAATATCCCTAGGTAACTTAAAGAGCTGATCTGAACTTCATTCTAATTCTAGTGGTAAATTTGAAATGTACGAAATGTGATCTGTTAATCAAGTAATAGTAGCTTGAAATTGCTTGATATCAAGTGACATCAAGTAGCTTGGAATTGCTTGATATAAAGACGAGTTTATAGTTTATTTCTACGCCGACGTTTCGATTTCATAGAAATCTTTTTTAGGGCGTTTGCAAATAGTGAAACACAATAACTTAAAAAATTGTAATAATTAGAATTACATAATTAAAATATTATTTGAAGACCATTTCTGTAAGTTCATTACAATTGAGAATCAACTGACAGACAGTCTGATTATTGTCCATATTCCATCCTACAGAAGTCAAACATCAAATTCCTTCCATAGAAAATTAAGTCAAGGCAGGGAGTAAATTTACGAAAATATTTATTTTCAAGTAATTCTAGTATATTATATAGTTGACTTGACCAAACTCTAATTATATTAAATGGTACATAAAATTTTCATGAAAAAGAATCTTCTAAAGTCTCTATAAACCAATTAATAGTATGTAAATGTGAATTGTCTACATAACATAACTAAAATTGTAGCAAGTAAAAAATCAATAACACTGGAATTTAAACGTTTTGTTGTACTTGGAAGAGTTAACTAAATTTTGACTACAATTGGTAGAGAAGCTCTAAAATATATTTCCTAGATATACAAATACAATTTTCCCTAAATTATCATATTTTTATAGCTTTAAATGAATTGGATCAAATAAAAGAATACATTATATTGTACGGAAATAAATAAATATACACAAAATAAAATGAATTTAGCCTCGAAGTTGCGGAGGCAGCCTGCGTGTCTGAACAGGCCGGTGACGCATAGCGCGTCGGATGGTGACGTCCGTGTGAAACTTTGGCTGCGTCGCGACGTCGGCCCGGTTTACACCGACTTGCGTCGAGCCCGCCGACGTTTTATAATTGCTTGATAAATGTGACGTGCGAAAGCCATTTCTGGGACAGGGATAACTTATACGAGCAGCCAGTCTGCGTGCTACCGAGCCGCTGCTGGATTTAGAATCACTTGTGGGAGGGTATTTCATTTGGAAATACACATACGCACAAGGTTTTTATCACTGTTTACGCATATTCGTATACTTATAAATCAAATGGTCTTAAGTTAAAAAAGTATCTACTTATAAAAATGCATTACATTTAATCAGTTTTCTATAACACTTTTCTACAAATTATCAAATTTTATTAAATCAACAACAAAGTAAATATTCCAATGTTTCCCAAACATTCAACCCATGTGTACCCCTTTCCAATATACTTTGGCACTTTGGACCTTTTAGCAGAAAATTTCTAGGATGTACTATTAAAAATAAAAACGATACTAATTTTTTAGTAATATATTGGATGTTTTCGGATAGGGTTTAAAAAATATTATCACCAACGGTTCAAAATATTAAATAAAAGATCGTATTAGGCGTATTCCATTTGCCAAATGGATTAAATCTAACTTACATATTAAATTCGGATCACTCATTTTTCAGTCCATTTCAATAGATCAGAATATCTCTTAAAACACAACATGTACTGATTCACATGATACACTCATCTAGGTAAATCAGACAGATCAAATCCAACTCATACGAACAATTGCTGTTAGTAATCTCATCTGATAGTACTGCAAAAGGAATACTAATAAGGAGAAATCTCTAGGAATACAATTATCTGTCAAATAAAAACTAACATGCTAAAGTCTATTTTTAAGTAAAGCACAATGAATTATTATTTTTCTTTTTATATTGTTTAATACACAAACTAAAAAAAATAGTACCGTTTGTCACAGATGATATTATGATCAAAAGTTATATCCGAAGTGGTATATACAATACTGTTTGTCTTTCTGAAAATTTTTAACCTAATAGAAGAGAAATTTGTAATAACGTTTGCGAAGTACTTAAAATATGAATGCGATAGCTTATTTTCTAAATTTTATCCTAATGTCTGTAACAGTTTATTGCCCTATAACCATATCATCTCATACTCACGTCATTAAAAAACGTAGTAGTAAAATGTTTTTATATGTAGTAAAAATATATCACTACTAAATATCTATAAATAAAAAACACTATCAGTATAACTAATCCCTATTTTTTGTTTTAGCTGAAAAACCTCGCAGATGGGTCGGATCGGTGAGTTTATTTTTTGTTTCGGTTAAATATGTTATCCATAATATATCAGTTTGTGTTGACATACTATTACTATAACGTGTTTCGTGTTTTTCGGTAGTGAAATATAGTTCTGAAATACGCGTTCGCGTTCGCATTCGCTTTTGAGACTGACGCAAGTGTTTTACGTGACAAGTCCCAACACCTGGCTATTCCGCGAATGTCAGGGCATTCTCAGCCGACGCAGTGACAATCATCGGCATTATTCCTGAAATACAGCGACATCTGTGCCCGAAACAGCGAATTATAAAAAATATAGTCGCAATATATACGGCAGTTTATTAGCTTAGCTTATTTCTGGATTTTATTTTACTTTATTTCATTTTATATAAATAAGTTTTAACAATATTTTAGAAGTAATAACGACAACAAAATATACAAAATATTTATAAGAAAGCACTATATTCCATCGCAAGGTAACACCTTTTTGAAATTCCAGAAAAATTACAAATATTTTATCTTTATTTTACATTACATATTTACAAGTTGATCGGCTTGTCTCTTTCCATAAAATAATCCAAAACTTATTGTATTTAGTATCAAATGATAGCTGTTACGAAATTGACTGTTATATCAGTTCGATTTTTTCGTATAATTATATTTTTATTTAAAATTATCTGAAAAAATGACAAATACTATTATATACAACACAAGTATTAAAACTGGATAAGTCAATCAAATTTTGATTAAATGATAGCTGTTAAAAAATTGACTGTTCTATCGATTCGATTTTTTCGTATAAGTATATTTATATTTAAAAATATCTGAAACATGGCAAATACTATTATATACAACACATTTATTAAAACTGGATACGTCGATCGAATTTTGGTTTTTATATAAATTTTCAAAATACGAGTATTCAACAAGACTTAAAAATAAAAAATAAAAAAAAGTCGATCGGTTATCGAATCCTACGTTAATTTAACAAAAACGTGTCGTGTTTGGTATCAAATGAAAACACTTAACAAGAACTGAACAAATTTAAAAATTTTATAAGTTGATCGACTTCTGATTTTTTATACATTTGTCAGAAACAAACCTTTTTTGTTGTGAAAATACTCAACATAAGCTGGTAAAGACAATGTATTTAAAATTTAACATTATCTTTAATTCTACACAAAATAGCAAGATAAATTACATTTAGAATATTAAATGAAACAACGCATGAAACGCTTTTGTATAAAAGTCCTAAAAATTGGACAGGATGATCGGTTTTTGATTTTTAGATGAAAATATCAGAAATATGTAGTGTTTGGTATCAAATGAAATATTTCGAAAAGAGCTACTTCAGTCAAATAAAAACATGTCATTTCAATTGTTTTTTGCATTTTTTCTAAAATATAAAGTATGAAGTCTGGGTTATTATATTTAATCATTGAGAGTTTCTTTTGCAAGTTTTCAAAATGGGTATATGGTTTTCTAATAAAAATACAAAATTGAACTGAAGCAATTGTTTCTAGTTCTTATTAAATTTTATGGGTTCACGTTGATCTCATTATCCTTATATTGCAGTTTGGGGTAATACTGAGTATGCTTAATCGCCTAGTTAGCATGTAAAGTCTCGGAATAAGCATCTAAACGGTTTGTTGTAGTGCTTTGAGTAGCATCAGCGAATAACGCACAAAATAAACAAGCAGTTTCTATAAATAATTTATTGGATGGCCTGAAGGAAACAAAGTTTACGTTTCCAATATGAACTACCGACAGGATAGTAAGTAGATCCCGAGGCTGTCACAGACATACAAGAGATCAAGTTTCTCTAATGTATATCAATATTTCTTAACCACATGCTCACCTTACGAGAATAAAATCTTCTTAAAATAAACTTCAACAAGTCTAACGGAACATTCGAATGAATTTCATATGAGGGGAATTCATTTCGATTATCTTACGATTCATAGCACGAGATTGTTGCTAATGTTATTTATTAGTGGGTAATTAGAAAACAGCTTTTACAATTACCCGATATACATGTTTATGGATCAAAGTTTTTACTGGTAACACAGATTATTCGGTGTAATTTCAATAGATAATTTTCACACATAAAAATAAATACCGAAAATGTTAAATATCTAAATAGCGTTGATTATTTTGGACTGTAAATTAAAGTTTTCGCCTACCGTATAAATACAACATGGAAGGTAATTCGTCGAACATGAAATTTATTTTATGAAATTACCTACCAAAATAGTTTAATTCTTACGTAAAACGTAGTTGAATATTTAAAAGTAAGTGTCATCAAAAAATTTACTAAACCATTTTAGCTATCTCTCTCGAAAAGTTAGAGTATGTTCTTTAACATAAAAATTAGATTAATTTTGATGCACCTTATTCCTTGACAAATAGTTTACATAAAAAAAATATATGTAAGAGGCTATAGTGTTCACGCTATTTATTTTCAGGATATATCAAGTGTGGAAACGCCATTTTCCCGGAAGAATATTTTGTGGCGCGAGTTTGCGAACGCTACAATAGAACAAATCCACTATTTTCTTTTATTATTATTTGGCAAAGGAATGTTATAAGAGTGTTTTTTCAAAATTTCCCGCATTCTAATCTAGAACAATTTACCGTCTTATAAATATAGTATTATTTACAATCGGTTAGAAATATTGCAATATTTGACTTTTAAAAAGTTTTAAGTTATCAGTTATTGTTAACCTCATTTACCAAGAGGTTGGGAAGTATAGTGTCAGCGATAATTGAAATCAATATTTAAGGTTAAAAATCAAATTGTCAGCTCACGTGACAGATAATCAACACCAAACCAAAGCATTCGTTTATTCATGTGACGTTATTAATTTCAGATTATGAATAAAGTATTATCTATACAAACCACGGTGAAAAGTTTCATTTCGACTCAATGAAAACACTTTCCACCTCATTTAGTACCATACTATTACCTTGCTAATACCGTAATATGCCATAGCAGAATTCATGTTATATAGACTAGTAATCCTAATCACAAATTTTGAGTAGCGAACAAGATTTTACACTATGACCACATAAGAGTTTCGAATTTCCACTTGCAATTAAAATAAGACACGTTGAAATGGATACCACGCGCTAGTAAAATGAAAACATACGAACATACGAACTTGAAGTAACAAGTGTCGACTAGTCGAGTAACGACGGCGACGGTGAAAAGTGAAAATTTACAGCAATGGTCTCTGGCTAGGCGATTTAATACGCATTATGGGTTCATAACACGTACGCGAATATGACTATGCATGCGTAGCCGTGTTGTGAAGTGCATGTGCATCTGCAGTCCGGCATCGACGCGTTAATAGCCGGTTCGCTTACTCCGACATGCTCGAGCCAATCCGACTCGTGTACACACTAATTTTTATTGACGTATGAATTAGCATAATATGTTCTATGGACTATCCTACCCAGCTACTCGTCTTGTACTTTATACATTTCTGCAGACACTACTTATATCCGTGAGAAATTAATGCTGGATAATGTGCACGCTTCTATACAAATATTTTTAGCAGATAATATCGTACATGTGCATGTGATTAAAATGTATGATGTTTTTATGCAAATTACTATCACAACAATTTTTATATTCAATATTTTTTCATGTTGAGTTATTGGCCATGTTACTACAATAAAGGTAAAACATCACGACATTGGCAATCACATGATTTTTAAAAATAGTTCTCTGTTTACTTCTCAAGATCAATAATTTCGAGATCCCTTTTCTCTGGTCCTATGCCATGATTGTGACTTTTCAGACCATTTTATCTTTTTTCACTTCTTACTCCTATTTGTTTACTATTTATTTAATTTACCCTTTTCTGCTTCTTTTTTTATTTTATTCATAATATCTAGATGCCTTTTTTCTGGTTCTACGAAATGATTGCCACTTTTCAGGCCATTTTATCTTTTTTCTCTTCTTGCTCCTATTTGTTTTCTATCTATCCGTATCTTTCTTAATTTACCTTTTTCTTCTTCTTTTCTTATTTAAAGCGCCTTCACTAATCTACAAAAGTTAATTTTTCTGCTGTTGTCGGTTTCTAGTTTTATCGTTATTGCTAAATTATTCGTACATGTACAGGCTGGTTTAAAAGTTAATGTCATGTCTATTAATTGGTTAAATGGAAGTAGTTCTTTACACATCGTTCAAACTGAGGAATTTGACATAATTATATTGTTGTCAAATTTTCAAATATAAGTAAGTAAATATGAAGCTTTTTATTGTAAAATACAAAAAGATGGAAGAAATATACAAAAAATAGATTTTAGTTACGCAAAAAATAACTGTTTTCTTCGGTTCTGAAACAGTATTAGAAATATAATGCAAGGAAATTTCAGGTATAAATTGAATTAAAAAATATTCTGAACAAACTAATTTCAAGATTAAATATTTAATGTAGTAAAGATTTTTTTAATAGTGTGTATTCTACACTGGCGGGAGGTAAGGTGTTGGACTCATTAAATTTTTTTCTCTTAATGTGATGTCTTCGACTGGCAACTAAGCTACCCAACCCTCTTTAAAAGGATGTAAACTTTACAAGAACTGTAATATATTTTATAAAATTGATAAATCTATCGAATATAAATCACAATTCAAAAGCTTCCTGGAAGATCCTTACAGTGTTCTTGGAGATATCTTAACTGTAATCCAATACAATATCATCTTTAAGTACAGTAGCACAGTCAATAAATAGCATTGATGCTTATATATATTTATTATAAGATGACGTCGGGATCGAAGTTCCTGGTCAATCCATCATTCTTCGCCCTGCTACAACATTATTAATAAAATCAAAACTGATTTATCCGAATGAATAGTTTATGCCCTTATAAGCAACTTGTCGCGTCCGTTAGAACCAACAGCACCAAGTTCTGAATGGAAATATAAATGGTAATTGAAAACGACATTGTTTGAAATGAGTCCGTGTGCTTGTATTTTTCTCATTTATAAACTATAAATAATTCAGGTGGATGAGAATGGCATAGACACAGCTGTTGCTGGTTGTTCCCGGCCCGTTAATTGGACAAGGACCATCAATGTTTTAAGAAGTAAAAATAGACGCCTGTGTTTTAGGACCATTCTATTTCGATCATGTTGAATATAAATATTAAAAAAAGAATAATCCGGCGGGTGTTTTAAAGATAATTTATCTGTGTCATTAGTCAAACAAGAATTTCTTTGATAAGATGTCTGAATTATTAACTTTTCGTGTATCATTTATAAAACAAATAGTTATGTGTCAATCAACGTTTCTTACTGATTTTTAAATTTAGGAGGATTTTTAATTACTACTAATGCTAAACAAATCATCCTCCATTGCTTTATTCAAAGAGAAATTAATTAAACATAAAAGAATTTGTTGTTTTTCTACAGCTTTTACAACGGACCTACAAAGCAGTAGTTTTATTTGGATAAATATTGGCGAAGCTGGAATTTGAAACCCAAATCTCAAATTCTACTGAATTCCACACGAACCAGAGAACTAAATTAAAGACTGCTCTCATACGAAATATAACATATTTTCAACAATTTTGTGTAAAAATCAAAAGCCGTTTGAGTCTGTTATGTTTTTATCATATACAAGTAGCAGTTCTTTCTACTTTCGTTTAATAAGAGACTCTTTATTTCACTAATTTCAGTTAGGTTATTGATCATTATTTCACGCGAAATCAAATTGGAAAGTAGCCTTATATAGAAAGATTACCAGCTACAAAAATAGAATATTTAGTTTTTATTATCTTTACAAGTATTAATAATAGTTATTACAGTTATGAGATTCACAGAGACTCGTATTTTACAATTCAAACTTAATAACAACTTTATTTTATATCATTTATCTCTTATTACGAAAAAGATACGCAGCCTGAGTCTAGTAATGTCAGCAATCAGTAAAATTATAAATATTTCTATTTGCTCTATATACGCTTGTTTATTCAAATCGTTGGCAGAATTTCTTGGTTGAATGGTCGACATAAATAAACCCAGTTAAATCCCGTTGCATAATCCGTATGCAGAACTATTAATTCAGCGAAACGAAGTAGAAATATGTATAATCCCCCGAGAGAATTGAATGATATATCAGTTGTAACAACATTCAATACATCATTGGAACACGATAAAACAATGTAGATAACAGGGAACAAGTGTGAATGTAGCTCGCAAACAGTTGGGATCGTTACTGGTGCATAACATGCACGTTTCATTAGGCAAACCCACATCCAGAGCTGCAGCCGTATAAACAATTTCATACTTCCTTGCCGCTGCAAGAGCCGCCACTGGCCACAGGGGCGTGCATGGCAAATTTCCCGGGAGCAACGAAAATAAAAACAATTAAAAGTTATATATGTCTACATATCTGAACAGGACGACACATTTTTTTAATAGTATGTACATTAAAGAGTTGTAAAATGCATATTACGCACGAAGTGGAAAATTTACACAAGAGTCGCGATAAAAGAATACTATGTAGAACATTACTTGTTAATTTTTTCATTAGTCGTAATGTTTTAATTTTGTCTTATAATTTTAATAAATCAAAAATTCCTTAACTGTGTTCACAACCTGTAAAGTTGTACAATAATGGCTATTTACATAAGTGGTCATAGAAAAATATTATTATTATAGAATATACAGAATAATCAGACAGGCAATCAGTTGATACAGTTTATTTTATAAGCCGATGTTTCCATTTCACAGAAATCTTCTTCAGGGCGAGAAATGGTCTTTGCATTATTATTATAGTTAGTCTTTTGTTCATGCCATTATTCTACCAACATAAACTATTAAATACTTCTTCTGTCTAAAAATGTTGAATCTATATTCTATAATAATCAGGTCGTCAGATGTTACTGAAGCCGCGAAAGAAAATTTAATTCCGTATAGAATAGTCAAAATCACATGGGATAATTGTCATATTATATCAATCCATAAAGACTTGGTCACGAAATCGTGACTCACAAGGATATTTTAGAAAATAATATTTATTAATAACTTGAAACCGATAACTGTTGAAAAAAACACAGATTTTATGAATCATATCAGGCCTTAGATGTCTTAAAATCCTCACTCTCAGAGTTCGGAATTCAATTGACATCTGCGGCGGTTATAATACTCATAACTATCCTAGGTATATTAATAGGCATAATTTACACAGTTTATAATGTTTATAAGACTAATCAATGACATATGTGCACAAAACAAAAGACAATTGTAACAACTGTTCTTAAACGTACGAAAATAATTGGCATACCTATTTGATTTTTTATTTATTACCATTGCACTTTTTCATTGTCTAGACAAAATATCATAGAAAAAACTAAACTGCAATAAAAATAGAACAATGAATAATAAATTCTTGTCAAGGTTATGTACTACAAGTTGAACGATGTTCTAATTGTTAGTCTGATTAGCTATCCATCATAGTTTTATGTAGGTGTTACAAGGAATTTGCATCGTAGCTATATACAGAGCTTTAATATCTGTGCGCGCCATTGTAATTTCAATTTTTCATTTGTTACTATAATTATGAAATTAATCATAATTCTTTTTTGTACTCATATGAGTAGATACATTTATTTAATTCACAGTTTGATGGCTAACATTTTCTGGAACGTAATATAAATGATACCTATGCAATGTTTGAAATAAGTAGAAATATAATAAATAAAAAGTAATAATCATAAAACTGCTACTGCACATAAGTATAATCATAAAAATAAACTTAAGAATAAAAAACCCATTTTTATAAAAGGCGTATGAAATTTAATACGTAATGATCAAAATTTACATTTAAATTTAATAATACTAGTACGTACGTAGATAATAAAAATGAAAATTGAATAAATAAAATTACTAACTCATAACTGTTTTATTGTTTGTTGATCGCATTTTGTTACCTGTACAAAAATGCATCAAATAAGTTAATAATTTAAAAAATCATTCGGCTTTTAATTTTCACTCCCAATTTTTATAAACATGTCTTGTTTGTTATCAAATAAAAACACTTGAGAAAGTCTGTTATGCATAAATATAAAAAATTGACAAATCGATGTACAAAGCTACAAATGTAAAAATCTAACGGTCAAGAAGTTTTAGATTTTTACAAGTTGTAAGAAACATATTTTTTTACAACACTGGATGAAAAGACAAAAATTAAAAATTTAACAGATCGATCGGCTTTTAATTTATATATAAATAAAATTGTAAGAAATATGTCGTGTTTGGTATCAAATGAAAGCAATCGAAAATTACACTTACAAGAATGTTAGAAATATGTGTTATTGCAGACAAGTGTTAAAATTTAATAGGAAGATCGGCTTTTGATTTTTACGGAAAATTGTCAAAAATATATCGTGTTTGGTATCAAATGAAAGCAGTCAAAAATTCGAGTTACACAAATATTAGAAATAAGTGCTATTGCAGACAAGTGTTAAAAACGTAATAGGTCGATCGGCATTTTATTTTTATGGAAAATTATCAGAAATATGTCGTGTTTGGCACCAAATGAAAGCATTAAAAAACTACAGTTACACAAATGTTAGAAATAAGTGCTACTGCAGATAACTGTTAAAATTTGATAGGTCGATCGGCTTTTGATTTTTACGAAAAATTGGCATAAATATGTCGTGTTTGGTATCAAATGAAAGCACTTAAAGCCAGCTATTATACTCAAATATTATAATTGTTTTAGGCTCCTGTTTACTGTCAAAATCTGTAAAAACGTTTAAGTTCCATAAAGTAAAAATTATTTAACTAACCAAATCTGTTATTGCCAATATTTAATATGATATACAATGGTAACCGTAATAACTTTTTGTGGGGGAATATAATTTAAAAATTTTTCTACGCGGCGCCAATGATCCTCCTCCACCGCATTGTCCGCCCCCGCCCGTCCCGGCCAACTGCGATGGAATGTTGAGTGATTAGTCACGTGGAATCCACCGCTGCTCTTTATTCGGCCGGCCGAGCCGTGCCAACTCCAGCCCAGATAAATAATTATTCCGATAATTAATGTAATCACGCTGATTAAAAAACGCACCAAGTTCAACCAGCTATTATTAAGCTTATTAAAACTTACTCAAAAGTGGTCCACGAGGATGCTCTAACCTCAACTTTCGACAGGTTCAGACAGAAACACAAGCGTCCAGAATTAACCTCAAAATCGGATGAATCTGAAATTAAAAATTTTGAAGGTGAGTCTTCTGTTCTAATATTAATTTCAAAATTCAAAATTTACAAAACATAATAAAAATTTTAATGTTTATAAATAAATAATTATATTTAAAAGAATTAGGAAGACCCTGTGACGTCGCATCTTCGATTACTATAATCTGTTTAAAAACTAGGAGGAGTGAAAGATGTAGCCTTTTTTACACTGTGACAGATCACAATAAAGTTTGAAGCACACAAAACTTGTGAAATATTCCAAATGAATACAAAATACAATAATAACAATAAACTTAAAATACTGATCACCATAAAACGAAACCTAAAACACTCTCTGACACGATAGCTGATGCAACAAATATCGTTGA
Source organism: Stenolophus ochropezus (assembly GCA_035578165.1). Lineage (NCBI taxonomy): Eukaryota > Metazoa > Arthropoda > Insecta > Coleoptera > Carabidae > Stenolophus > Stenolophus ochropezus. Next base: position 24,650,322 of record JAQOWZ010000003.1, on the reverse strand, counting down.
GTGTAAAACTGGCGATACGTCAGCCAATCAGAAGTATTTATTTTAGTGCGCCAACTTCAGTTCACTCTTCCTAGTTCTTAAATAGGGTATAGTAGAAACTGTTTATCATACTCTTCTTTACATTATTTCTGTTTCTTTTATGTATTTTATAGATAGCTACGTCACGAAAATTCTATTAATTTATTACTATTCTCCAATAATACAATAATATCAAAATTTAAATATCAAATGACTGAATTCCATAATAAATTTATTCATTATCTTTTCTAAACTAAAAGTTTATGATTGAAAATAATTACTGTGTCCAAAATTAAATAAACTTTTAGTAATAACAAAATTTAATGTTAAAAGACAAATAGTATAATACTCAGGAAAAATTAATTTAGAAAATGTTAAAAATTAGATAATAGGTACTTGAAGCATGAAACATGTTTATTCGTGAAATTTCAATACACCATTTTTTATATCAAAAGATAAAAACCAATGAAAATAACATTTATCAATATCCGAACATATCAATTATAAGTGAAATATGAGAATTTCTAAAAATAATCTTCTATATATGATAATCATGAAAATTTATTACTCAAATGTAAACATTCAAGAAATTTTTAAGTCGCCGACCATGAAAGAATGTAGACTAAGTTTAGATGAAACATTTTTAAAGTTTTTTCTATGCGTTGCATATATTGGAAAACACTGAATCATTAATCATACACTGAATTGATTATGAAAATGAAAAACAAGCGATAATTAGAAATAGGTTGTTCGACACAAGTGATGATTAGTTGAAATTAGAAATGTTAGAAATATTTAACCTTGGTACAATTGCAAATTACAACGTACAAGAGTTTCAACGACAGGTTCATTTGTAACTTGCATATTTATAATTCAAAACATGAATAGTAATACATTTCAACAAAAAACATAAATATGCTTACTTCTCATAAATTGCTAGATATGTACAATCAATAATTTCAATCACCATTTGATGATATTTTTTTATTTAGAAAGTGTAAAACTAGTTTGTATTTATAAACATTATTATACATATAAGAAAAAATAAGACGAAGAAATAAAACTAAAGTCAAAATAAGTAAAATAACCCGAATGAATAATGCACAAACTAGTAATTCCGTCATCCCAATTCATGTATTAATAATAATAGGAAGAAAATTCTTGTCTTTATTTTTGTTTTATAATCGTAATAGATCTAAAAATACTTTATAAACGCTGTTATTGACGAGTTTATATTAGCCAAAGCTGTCATCAGCAACTGTAAATAATATAAACTTCATAAACAGAATGCATAAAAGATAACTTTTTAATTATATTACTAACCACAACAAAAATAAATTGACAAGACAAAAACATATAATAACTGTTTACTATAACAACGACTTTTTCTCTGTTATGATACATTGACAAAAAGTAAAATGATATAAGTAAACTCTTAATTCTAGTTGATTGATTACTCTTATACTTTATATCAAAAAATAAGAAAACTTGTATATAGATTTTTGTTTCCAGAAGATTTGATTAGGTTTTGACTACGAATGATCAATCGGAAGTAGCATTTTACTTAAAGTTTAAACTATTTTTTCTGAAGTAAAATCCTGTTATAACGACATCGAAGGATCCCAAAGATTTTAGTCGTATTAAAACAAAAAGAAAACCAATACATAATAACTATATAATCAAATTTAGGAAGCGGCTTTCCGTAAATGTGAATCACATGACAAAACTTTCTTCGGATTGAGGAAGATGAAAGAGGGCAAGACCATAAAGTTTTTCCTTCGATATTTAGTTTTTTCTCAACTCGGAAATCACGTTGTCAAAAACTAGCCATCAGTAGGTTGGGTTCAGGATCATAAATTTTTAATTTGACAATCTGAACTGAATCAAGTGATATACCTCGGCGAGTGGATTACTTAAAAACAATTCCTTCAGCTTAAGGTTAAGTGATCCAGTCAAATGGAATGAAAAATATATTATCCAGATTCAAAAGTGTAAGTTGATCAGATCAAAATGGGAAATGGAATACGCATACGCTTATTTAAACATAAGTTGTAAGTTTCTTATAACATTTATTATTATGTTATTGTCAACGGAATGTTATAGAAAATAACAATAATTTAGAAATTATGAAAATCAAACTAATTTCATATAAAATCTCAAAAGGTGTTCGACCACCGCATCGCGTCTTTTTTAGACCCGCTAAGTTTTACACCATTTTTCTTAACATCTTATGTATAAGAAACAATAAACACATCATATTTTTGTATATAGTGTATCTCATCCGTGAAATATTATCCTTTTTTTAACGTCGTAAATATAGCGCCTGGTAAAAATCTAAGCAGGCCCAATTACCAGTAGTGATTTATATTTTTCTAATAGTAGTTTATCAGAGGTAATTAAGTAGAATAATAATATATGAAGTGCACGTTGTCAATATTTCATGTTTCCTCCAACGTGAATCAGATTTCACGGTGTAACATCCAGGTAGCATTAATTTGTTTTGTTGGGTCAAGCGGGTCACGCGCGTGTCCCGACAACAATTACTACTCGCTGGTTCGCCTTCGGTCGGTTCAATCGACTGCAATCGGCCGGACGATCGCAGGATGAATTCATTCCTGCTACCAATTTAGAAATGCTATTTCACTTCTTGTGCAACAACCAATTAGGTCGCCGCTATTCAAATCTTCAGATTGGTATTTATTATTTACAATATATTGTCATTAGCTTAGTGTTAGTATTGTTTAAGTGCTAATTCGATTTTAATTAGATGTAATAAGCAATAAATGTAAAACTGCTTTACTTAGCACTTTATCACTATTTAATAGTTTCTTGTATTGTAGGTAATTAAACTTTATTCTTGTAACTCGATAACAAAGTAATTTAAATCAGAAAAGCGTGATGAAGTGCGTTTTGAATTAATAATCGTAGGTAAATGTAATTACTGTATTCTTATGAAGCCATTTATAATAATATTACAAAACAAAGAATACTGACAACTGGCTTTATGTCCCAGATCCTTGCCGATGAAATATGGAAAATTACTTCTAAAAAAGTATTTGTATGGATTTAATTTTTTAATTGTCTCTTACTTCATAATAGAAGCACGCTAACGTCATATAATGAGTTTTTTAATTTACTTTATAGTTGATGTTGCTAGAATTTGAAAATGAGATCTTACTCTATGTAAAATTCAAATCAGCGACGCTATCAAATGAACAAGCTTAATTCGTCATAACTCGTACATTTTCTTACTTAATCCTAAAGTCTAAAAGTCTTCACCTCCGGTATATGACTTTGGCTGTTTTTGTTTACTATCTTGATTTCGATATCTTTCCATTCTACTTCTATTTTTTCAGTAAAGATTTTAATTTCTTCCCAGATATTGTTGGTTCACATATTCGTCCGAACCATCTCAGTTACACTTTCATTTAAAAATCTTCTGCTGGCCTTGTACCAATTTGTTCTCATCATATAACCTAATCTAATTACGAAACTTAATATTACAGTTTAGTGTAGTATCTAGCTTGTATCAATATTTGTCAATATAAATGTAAATACATAAACAACCTCCATTTCCCGAGATATTTTGTTTGATATTTCTTCATATATTCTTGCGAACCATTTCAGTTGTACTTTCCTCAAAATTTCTTCTACAGGCCGTCTACTAAGTTGTTCCCTGTAGATTTCCGTTTTTACCTAATCTAATTAAGTAGATAACTTAATATTGTTTAGTGTATTTCTTTGTATTGGTCGAACAGACCATAAAGTCACTCTGTCATTTTGCTGACATCCAGTCGAAGAGCGCTAATGAATTGAACAGCCCAAGCCCGTCATATTAACTCATTCCTTCAATTCTAGTCTCAGCGCGTTAAGCAAGCTCACATCGGTCGTACTCCAATCCTGTAACATTGGGTGCGTTCAATGAGCTTAGCAAACTAGCGAAATCGGGCAGCAAACCGGATATGACGTCATATCTGACGTCATCGTTCATGATATGCTGTCATTTAATAACCTAGCACAACAGCGTACATTTTCTCGCTGTTGCTGTTGAAACAAGTTGCACTAAGGAAGTTTAAATATCTTTTATAATGTCAGACATACCTGAAAATAATAACATGTGTATTAGAAGTGAGTAATAACAGCTGTTTTGTATTTTAAGACAAATGTCAAATAAAATTTCAATATTTGAAACTCGCGCTGTAGATGCCGTTCAGTATACATTTTGCTAGTGCTGCTGTGCTGTTCTGCTAGCGCTAACCTGCTAACTTCATTGAACGCACCTATTATCTTTAGCTTTGGTGATATATTATTTATATCATATCAGTTGCACTTCCCTTAAACTTTCTTCCATACTAAGTTGTTCCCTATAGGTTTCCGCAATTACCTAATCTAATTATGTAGATAACTTAACATTGTTTAGTGTATTACTTTGTATTGGTCGAACAGACCATAAAGTCACTCTGTCATTTTGCTCACTTCCAGTCGAAGAGCGCTAATGAATTGAACAACCCAAGCCCGTCATATTAACTCATTTCTTCAATTCGAGTCTCATCGCCTTAACCAACCTCACCGGTCATACTCCGATGTAACATTATAGCTTTGGTGATGCTAGTACTCCTACAGTCCATTATGTAGCCGCGTCACACCAAAGCAAGCTAACCTAATTATGAAACTTAATATTGCAGTTTTGTGTAGTACTTAGATTGTATCAATATTTGTCAATATAAATACATGAATATAAATTCATAAACAACCTCCATTTTCTGAGATATTTTGGTTGATATTTCTTCATATATCCGTGCGAACCATTTCAGTTGCACCTTCTTTAAAATTTGTTCTACTGGACTTATACTAAGTTGTTCCCTGTAGGTTTCCGTTTTTACTCACATCTTATATAACCTAATCTAATTATGAAGGTAACTTAATATTGCAGTTTAGAGTATTATTTTGTACATTTTGCTCACCAGTCGAAGAGCGCTAATAAATTGAACAACCCATGTCCGTCATATTATCATTCCTCCAATTCGAGTCTCAGCGCGTTAACCAACCTCACCGTCCATACTCCTGTAACATTATAGCTTTGGTGATGCTAGTCCTACAGTCCATTATGTAGCCGCGTCACACCAAAGCAAACAGCAGTGCGTAGAGTGCGTCTCGCGTAGAGCTGTTTGCTGGCGAGTAGCTGCCGCTATGCAAATACCGGAGCCGGAGCCCTCACCGGTGAGTGATTGGGAGAGCGTGGGAGGCGAGGTCGCCGCGCAACCTAGCCAGCAGCGACCTCGCGGCAGGTGCGGGCAGGATCACGCAAGAGCGCCTGCATTGTTGCAGCGCTTCCATCACTACCTTACTTACAGATGAAACACTTCATTCATATCGACTGTTCGAATAGAATTACATTTCAATATTGTGTCCCTCAAAATATCTTCCTTAAGAAGCTACACTGTACTGGAGACGGTTCTTCATATCCTCATGGCAATGCTGGAACTCGGATACTGGAATCACCTTGCAGCGCGTCTATCACTACCTTATTAACAAGTAGATACAATACTTCATTCATATCGACTGTTCGAATAGTGTTACATTTCAATATTGTGTCCCTCAAAATAACTTCCTTAAGAAGCTACACTGTACTGGAGACGGTTCTTCATATCCTCATGGCAATGCTGGAACTCGGATACTGGAATCACCTTGCAGCGCTTCCATCACTACCTTACTTACAGGTAGATACAATACTTCATTCATACCGACTGTTCGAATAGTGTTACATTTCAATATTGTGTCCCTCAAAATAACTTCCTTAAGAAGCTACACTGTACTGGAGACGGTTCTTCATATCCTCATGGCAATGCTGGAACTCGGATACTGGAATCACCTTGCAGCGCTTCCATCACTACCTTACTTACAGGTAGATACAATACTTCATTCATACCGACTGTTCGAATAAAATTACATTTCAATATTGTGTCCCTCAAAATAACTTCCTTCAGAAGCAACGGTTCTTCCTACCCTCATGGCATTGCTGGAACTCGGATACTGGAATCACATTCAGCTAGTCGGTTACCCTGCATTGTTGCAGCGCTTCTATCACTACCTTAGATTGATATATATTTCATTCTTACCGACTGATTAAAAAATAACTGTTTGAATAGAATTACATTTCATTATTGAGTCCTTCAGAATAACTTCATTGGGAAGCCATAGAGGACTGCATATGGTTCTTCCTACCCTAATGACATTGCTGGAATCACCTTCAGCTAGCCGGTTACAACCGTGTAAATGTTTTGAATTCAATATTGTCTCCCACATAATAATGTCCTTGGGAAGCCACTCAGTACTGGAGACGGTTCTTTCTTCCCTCATGGCAGTGCTGGAACTCGGATACTGGCCAGTTACAACCGTTTAAATGTTTTGCAGTGTCCAAAAATTAGTTACCTTGAGATATTTTTTCAATCTTGGCAAAAGGAAAAGATAAAAAGAGCTCAAATCAGACGAATAAGGAAGCCGATGAGCCACAGGAATGTTTTACTGGCCAAAATATCATTTATTAAACCATTTTGCGCAGTTTTTCTCATCCCCAATGAATTGGTCAAAGTCGAAAAGTGATGTGAGACAAATTCAACTCTTCTCCAAACATCTGATTGCACAAGATCTCGGATTCCATCAACAATTTCTTTAGTTCTTGACGATGAAGACCTTCCGCTGCGTATTTCTTCAATCGACTCTTTTCCTTCTGAAAATTCCCAAGAACGTGATCCCTTGGTTTGCTTAAAAAGTAAAAGTTTTCCACAACGAACCCCGGATCTCACACTTCGCTTAACTTAACTTAAATAAATAAGGTACACTGTAAAGATTACGATGTAATATAAATTGGCCAAAGCCAATTAGGTTATTAAAAACTATCATTTTGATTACAGACAAGGGATAAAACTGACAAGCAGTAGTTAATTGAAGGCAGTTCCATATTTCTATTTTTAAAAGCGAAATAAACATTATTTCAATAAAAAAATCAGTACAAAAATAATCGATTAACTTAAGAAAACATTATTATATGATTTAGTAATTTATTATTAATTTATTGTATATTTTATTACAGTAATTTTCTTCACCGATAATATAAAGATAAATAATTCCATTCGTATTTTAATGCAAGAGTTAATATACAGATAATAACAATTTTTCATGCTAGTCGCATTTACAGCTTAACTATCATCTTCAGTAATAAGATTTCTGAATTCCTCTTACATGACATAAAATGTATGAAATTAAACGAATTCTTGGAACAATATGGGTGAAAAATATTAAATATATATTGCAAAGTATCATAAGTTATTAAATAATTTAACGGACACGAAAATAAAATCCCAGCTATTAACAGAGTGAATCATTCCTTTCACTTGCACTGCGTATAATATATAATTATTTATCAAAAATAAACAATTTTAACACTAAATAACTTCAGAGTTAATAACATACATTATAATGCAAATATTATATAAAAACTCTTACATTTTTATACTTCTCTACTTTATTATTATAATTAACATGATTCAGAATAATTATCCATAAACGAATACATCACATAAAATAGGAGTGTTAGTTTTTCTAATTAAGAAGTAGAACTAGCAACAATTTATGCTCTCATTTATTTTAAAAGATCTCGATAGGTTTTTAAAACACTTTTAAAAACAGCTGCTCATATACATAATTCCTAATTTAAATTTAGTAAACAATATATTTAAATAAATACTATTTTTATTTTATATTTGTGCTCCAATTTTTCTAATTCCTAATGTCTTAGCCTACATTCTTGGTATCTTCTTCATCCGTGGCACAGATAATAATCTTTCTAAAAGAAAAAAATCTTCAAATATCTTCGGTACTTATTAGATGGCAAGTTTTACAATTTATCAAGGGATAATAATTACTTGTCCTAGGTTTCCTGTTATTTTTTCTGTTCCGTTTATTGCCAAGTTGCTGATGTTCTACTATTTCTTCCAGTTTCTTCTTAATTATACTATTTATTTTCTTCTGAATATGGTTTGTTTTTTTTTAATCAATATATAACAATGGAAATTATTTATTACAATATATTGTTTAAGATAAACTAACAACCAAAGAAGCATAATAAACTCGTCGCTTGCGTAAAACACTCTAATTTTAAAGTAGCGATAAATTTAATTGGGGGATAATATTAAATAAATAAATATTAGTATCGATCACTGTGACCGCACGACGGTAATTAAGTATTAACTCGAATCAGAGCGCGCTAATCAAAAGAAAACCAATGTCCGTTGTTCATAAGTTGGGTTTGAAGACGAATAAGGTTTTATATTTCAACACTCAATGAATCCGTAAGTTGCAAACAAATATACAATCCGCAATAAGCAATCTTGTGTCTAAACAAACATGTGTTTTATATTGGTTAACGATCTAGTTAACACATTTATTTTTAAAAGCTAAACAAATAATCGATGTCTCATTGAACAGAGTCGCGGTTGTGTCTCGGTGACAGCGAGCAACTGAGTGGCCGGTATTGATTCTCGTATTCCGTGCCATTACACACTTTATTTACTTAGCCGAGGTCATACAGCACGCATGAAATAAAAGTTTTATGGCCATCGCGACTGCAAACAGTGGTGTGTGTCAAGAAGGACGTCGCGAGAAGACTTCTCGCTAAACACTTCGGGATACTACAGCTGCTATTTATAGATTTCCCCTTACTATTCATCTTACTTCTTAGGTTAATAATCTTACTAGATTTGTTTCACGGTTTTCTAAACGTTTGTAAATTGTTTTTTTCAATTTTGCAATAGTTTGTCTGGTTTTTTATTGGTAGATCTGTTGGTAAGGCTTTACCTCTGAAGACCAGATACAAACCCGTCGGGAATAACACCCTGGAACACGGAACCAATATTGGTGTCACTAGGTACTACGCTCGTCAGCGTCTTGAGAGGCAGAACATGTATTTGTAGTTTATTGTCTTTTACAAATAAATAATTTGCAATTTATCTTACTTAAATTATAAATTACCCTTAAGGCAATGGAATTCAGTTTTCTAAATTTATCCCATCAGAAGGTATCACGTGATGGTTTGACATTTCTTTGAAGTGAAGGGAATTTGATTTGATCCACAATTAATTTGATGTCTCTTTACTTTTATTTTAACATAAAAATCAAAATAAAACTCACAAACTATCATTTGCAGTTTGATATCAACCTAACCCAAAAAATTCAGTTCAATACTTTATTGTGATAGATTTGGAATTTAGAATATCAAAATGTCAAATAAACCTTTAAACACATGTCAAAATTTTGATAAGTATTTTTTTAAAGTGATTTGGACACCACATGATTTTCTTATATGCCTATTAAATTATACACTTTTTTGTTGCACTTCATTTATACTTTCATTTGTTTATAACCAAACCTCATACAAAATTTCAACACATTATAATCAGTTTTTAGGTGCAAACAAAGTGCACTTACACTACCGATTGCAATAAGAGACGTACCTAACTAAATGTTGTAGCAGGCCCATAAAAAAATTTCAATATTCTACAGCTAATCTTTTTGTATTCTGCAAAATTGATATATATGTATGTATACATACATACGTAAAGACATCAAAATGAATATTGCCGTTGTAATCCGAAAACCAAAATTTTTCGCGACCTCAATGCTTTCTTTACTTCGATTGAAAAACCGTCTAAGAAGTAAAAATAAATATCGGAAAGAGACCTTAAAAGTGCTTATTCATCATCGGCATGCGATTTTTAGCATGATCTTTACCAAGGTGGTGGAACTTAAAAAAGTAAATAAAACGTGAAATGAAACAATGCGGAAACAAAATGACATAAACGCGAATCCAATATCTTGTAATTTCAGGCTTGGCTATAACGCTCCATCACAATAGTGCGTGAAATAGGTGTTCATAAAAAGAACCGTTTGACAGATATATTCCGCATTCGAATCCATAAAACGTGTACATTCTCGTGTACATAAACCATATTTATTGCAATAAATGTAAAATAAATACGGCAGATTTCATTGGAGACGCGAGAAAAACATTTACGGCGACGTTTCCAGATTTTTTCAGATTCGTCGCCTCAACACATACATCATACGTTGTCTTTGGTTAATTCCCGTTCCGCCAGATGACAGCTCTGCAGCCAGTGGCTTTTTCTCCGCCCGTATTATTTATCACTCATTGAAAATGTGATCTTGCGATTTGATTTGTGGCTCTCGCCTGAATTCAAATAGACCTGATTTCACGAGTCTTTTCTTCTACCAGATGGTGCAAGAAACGCAGCTTTCTTGATTTTATGTAAATACTTCCATGTGAGATACGTAATAAATTTGTGTTGCTTTTTATTCCGACGGAATATTATTAATGGTTCTTCGAAATACGGGGAACGCATCAAGTTTTTGCTGCCTTCTGTATACAAACGCTTTTGTCTGTCTTTTTTCTTTACTGGAAGTCAAAAAATCATTAACGTAAATCTACATGCAAAATACACGTTACATAATTAAATTTTGACCGTTGTTTGCTAATGACTCCGAAATCAAATTGTTAATTTCATTTCTGTACAGAGAACCACGTTAATAATATTCTTAGGTTGAAGAATTAATAATTTGGAAGGAACCTTTCATTACGCAAAAGCAAGGAAAAAAGAAAAACATCACAAGGAAAGACTAAATAACTTCGTACCTCTCGCAGAAAATTTTTAAAAATATATATTTTTCCGTACTAGGATTCTAACCAAATAATCCAAGGAATCCAATTTTAGATAATTGGTTACTTATATCAGATTCCCAAATATCCGATTACTCAGATTCTATCAAGAAAATTATTAATCATGTTATTTACTCCTTTTTTCATTTAGTTTCAGTTTAACACCAATTTAGTCTCCATACAAATAAAAATTGTGTAGAATCAATGATCTTTTGAAACGCCATTCGTTAGAATTACTTCCCTTAAACAGTTTGTCATACGTCCCATTAATTTTCTTGGAGTTTGGGAGTTAATTTTACCCCTTCTTCTACCATAAATGTCTTAGTTCTTTTATATTTTTTGAGCGTCTTATTGTATACATTCTTTTAAATAAATCACAGAGATGTTCAGTGAGATTCGTATCTGGGGACTGTGAAGACGTTTTTAATTGCTGTCTACAATTGTACAATAACTATTCTAGTAGTTTATGTGTAGTACATTTGGCGTTATTATCCTGTTGAAAGATTTAAGAATCTCTTAAACCTAATTCTCAGCACATTTTTACAAATTCTCTTTTAAAATATTCAAATAACCTCATACAAGCACAGATCCTCCATATTTCACTATTCGGCATAATTTTTTTGTTTTCATAAGTTCAATCTTCCGTTTTCAAACAACAATTCATCCATCTGATCCAAAAAGGTTTATTTTAGTTCATCGGAAACAAGTACTGAATTCCAGAAGTTTTCAGTGATATTTATATATTTCAAAAACAAAACGTAAAGATGTGAGCACAAAAACTAGTTAGTTTGAGTGTATATGTAAATGATTATTAAATATAGATTCTTGAAAATATTTAAGGTAGAAAGAAAAGCACCAAAAAGTTTAAAAAGATATTATTATGTTTTTGAAAAAAATAGTGTAACTTGAGATTAGTAAAACTGACCTATAACAAAAACAAAAAAGTAGCAGAAATTTCATTAAAAAATGCACTTTGCACTGACAAACTCCTGATTCCCAGGCATTCTGCTAGCGTCCAAATAAGTAAAGCACATTTCTCGGGATGGTTATTGCTTGGCACCGAAATCCTTGTGCACGGTGACCGGTAACATATATGGGAGCGTTGGTCGGAAGATGGCAACACGATAAGCGGGTTTACGAGCGGTGCAGGCCGCAGCCTGTCTGTCAGGGCTCTCGTAAAACGACCGTTTGCATAATCCACTGTTGACACCTTCATGACAAATACACGTCACCGCTACAAAAAATGACGTTTTAATACGGGGCCGACATGTTATGTGTGTGGACGTGGATTCCACGGCCAACTAGATGCCAAACAGAATCTCACATATTCATAATTATAAGGAATTGCTGGGTTTCAGTCAATAAAAACAATTAATTCACATCGATGTTTCGATCCTACGCGAGATCATCCTCAGGATGTGTATTTATTGTATTTGACTATTAATTTAATATACATTATTTTGTATTCACTCTTTGTATTACAATTATAGCAATTCCCCCTTTTAATCAACGTCCAGTCAAGAAATCTTCCATTCCATTCATAATTATATTCGCATTATTGCAATACTTATTATAATCTTGGAGTCCATTTTCTTAATCATAACATCGCTAATGACAATAAACAAACTTTTTATATTTTTTAAACAAATTCCTGTCTTTACGGCAATATTACAAAATAGTACCTACATTGTAGAACAAGCATGGAATGGTACTCATTTCATACGAGTGGAACAGTTTATAGCATAAATAGAATTCATTTATTTTAATAATAAATATGTCTTTATTTCACTACTTCCTAATAACTAGCTACAAAACAAAATTTAAACAATACCATTTTTGACAGAACTGTGAGATATGAATTTATACATTAACGTTGTCTATGGTTACATTGGGTAATGAAAATGTGTTTACAATATACTACGTATCCATAGCAATAACAAACATTCAACAAGCAATATCCTAATGGTCAACAGTCAAATAAACCAAAAATAAAATACTTCCAACAATTTTATACAATAAAACAAAAGCCGATCAATCTGTTAAATTTTAAAAAACAAAAACCAATTGGTATATATGTCCCTTGTAGCACTTTGTAGTATTTTGCTTTGATACTAAACACGACCTTTTTCTGATAACTTTTGCTTGAAAACCCAAGCCAATCTACCTATCATTTTTACACATAAGTACATATAATTAAAGAAAGTGGATGGTATAAATTAAAAGCACTGAACAAGAACAGTCTAGCACAAATATTAAAAATTTGCCACGTTGATCGACTTTTGATTTTTACGTACAATAGGTATATAAAAACATGTGGTGCATGGTAACAAATATAAGCACTCGACAAAAACAGTAGTCATGCACAAACACTAAAAAAAATTGACAAATCAATCGCATTTTGATTTTTAAACAAAATTATGAATTGTTCCTGACAAACAGTTATTACTAAATTTAAAAATTATTAGATCAATCAGCTCTTGATTTTTTTAGTCCAAAAACCTAGATCTGAAACCTAGATTTTTTGTAATCTTATAACATTACTGAAACAAATTTATTTGCAACTTTATTTATGCTATTGTAATTAATTACACCTTTTTTTACAAATGAACATACTGTTAGTAATTACAAGAAAGTAAATTTTATTTATGGTCGACATTTAAAGATAAAGAGAGATTATGATACAGCAGTTAATACAGATATCAATTAACTAATTTAATGGCTTGAAAATATGAAAATTTATGTACAAATACTTCATACGTGTGACCAACACAACATTTCACTACCCAATTAAATCATTAGTTAATTAATCTCACCGGAGACAAATAACATTTATGGTATAAAGCTTATACATATTCACTTTCCCGGATTCCAGCATTCTGCAAATACGCCTCTGTTTACATATTACAATTGAATCGCGCATGATTAAACACGTCATACATATGAACCTTCCCAAAGGATCAGATAAGTATGCAGAACTAGACTAGATTATTATCGCTTTAACGTGAGTTGGATTCGACGATAAAATTTATAGTTTTATCAAACGCGTATGATTGGATTTTTTTCGAAAATTTTCAATTTCAAGATGAACATTATTATTTTTACACAAAACTTACGAAATGCAATTATGGAGGTGCGCTAAGAAATCAAATTTAAATATTATACAAAGATTTCAAAATAAATGTCTACGTTTAATTGTAAATTCTCAGTGGTATGTAACAAATGAATCAATACATTAGGATTTAAAAATTAAAAATTATTAATATTTTAGCACTAAATTTATTAGATAATTCCTCCAAAATAAGAAGATTGAAAAGAACTAGACCTCTAGATTTGGCATCTAAATTATGAAGTAAAAATGGTAGTTATTTCTCGCATGTTATTTTAATTTATCACATTTGCATTGGTTACGAGCATGCACATATATAATATTTGTGATCTCACGCATTTCTAACGTTCATTTGTTTTTATTGCAATGTAGTGTGGTTATGAAAAACTAAGTGTTACTACTGGTAAAATTATAAGCTTTGTTAATTTCAATCAGAGCTATTATATTGTATAAGAAATTGCATTAATATCATACAAAACTTCATCAAAATCTAACAATTTTTGGTTAAGATATTGTAACATTTCTTGTACTATTTATTATCCCACATACATGCTAGTCTAAAAAGGTCTTCAGGCAATGGAATAAAATATAATAACAAGCAAATCATAGATTGCTTCGCAGATTTTATTAAAATTTTTGTCTGTTAATCAGGTTATTAATAAATTATAGTAATACAAAGTATTGTATGCATTACTCAGGTATAAATATTTTAACAATGCTTCTAGTACATAAATAACTTTTCAACAGTAACGTTAGATATTTTAATTTTGTACCCATCCTAGTTGTCAAGTGACTTTTTTACCGTAAGCAGTTTCCGAGAATCTTTTGAATAATACAAAATGTGCGTGCGTATAAACAATTCAACTGTTTATAAACAAACATTAGAAAGCAAATTACTTTGTTATTATCAGCGAGATAAAAACATAAACATATCGTTAATGAAATTTATGTACATAAAAACGAAATTACCATAAGTACATATTTCTTTTAACTTTATAACTCAATCCTGATGATCACTCGAGTTAATTATAACAATCAAACATAATTAAAACAAAATTATAAACAATAAACATTAGTGACGTCAATGATTGTGCCGGTTCCCATGGAGACCCGTTATATTTCAATCTAAGCCCATAGCTTCTTGTGTACCTAATCTCGAACCTAATGGATTCGGTTTTAATTTCTACGTGTCACGATAATGAGTGACGTGACGTTTGTACGGGCCTAGATCTAGTAAGCCTGGAATATCAGCGCATCGACTCGAACAGATGACTGCTGATGTTGATGCTTCAGCTACATTCCTATCTAATTATTGACAAGAATTTTTTAAATGTTTTCCATTTAATTAATAATTACAAACAATACATGATTATACCTTAAACTTTGCACAAAAACTACATCAAGAACTTTCAGAGTTAAAAAGTTTTCTGACGTTCGAAAGGAAGAAACAATCATTGTCATATTTTTTTTATAAATTAAATAAACCGATTACGAATTCTTACTAAAATCTGATTTGTTCAATAATAATAGATAAACAATGCCCAAGAATATCCAAGTACATTATATTTCTCGCTGTTGATCCTCAAGTCATCAATTTCTTCTGCAAGAATTGTTAAACTTTTATCTTCCATCTTTCTGATAATCGAAAAAAAGAAATATAGGCAATAGTGTAATCGCGGTAACGGATATTTTCAAATATTTAAAATCTTACATATGTCATTCTGTCTGTTATAAAGGCGATTTTGACGTCGATAATTTATTATGTGCTGCACTCATAGTGAATAAAATAACTTTTTTAGTTTTAGTTCTGTAATTATTTATTTATTAAACCCAACGATTCGGCAGCATAAACTGCCGCCTTCTTCAGAGTAATGACAATAACAACAAAGCAAGTAAACAGAACTAAACTAAAAAAGTTGTTTTATTCGTATATTTCATCCTTTTTCATATTTGTATATAATACTGTCAGTTCTGACATTTATTTACTTCGGAAATCACACGATTTCACTCAACATTGCCATCAATCCCCCTATCTTCCCAACTATTTGAATCAAACGGTTACAATTGATAACGTGAGGATCAACTGCGGAAAATAGAATGTTAATTTCTGTGAATTGAATGAGTGAATGATTTATTTATATATTTAAAGCTATAAAGAATGTAAGAATATAAAGAGTTCATTAAACGTATTTTTCCGGTATAGTATATCATATGCCTACAGTAATAAACACCTATTATTAAAACAATGAGAACAAAAATTCATTAAGGCGGCAAATATCAGTGAACCTTGTACACAATTGTTTGTTCTCGGTTATGACGTGGTAATATTCCAAGAAACGTATTGATATTGAAACACAGTGATGTCAGTTTACAAACAAGTGTAGGAGTCGACCCATACATGTATAACTACGGGGAATTATAAATAATAATTCCTTATTTGCATTTTATACACCGTGGAAAAGTTCTAGCAGCCATTGTTTACAAATATAAGTCAAGTAAAAATTTTGGAAATTAATGAATTAGTTAGTAGATATGAATCATTCATATCTGAAATATGCCTCGACTGAAGAAATTCATTAAAAAGGTGATAGAGAAATTTATCAGCAAAATGGCAAAATAACCGATTAAAATAAAAACAACGTTAGCGTATATGGGCTTTCAAACAAATGGCCACAATTTCGATGTTATAACTACTTTATCGTTATAAGCAATATCGTTATTAACATATTTTACTCTATTGTACATCTTTTTTAATCAAAAAATCCTAAAATATACTTTAACTTCCTGGTAGGAAGTAAAGGAACTATTGTAATTGAGAGACATTTCGATTTTCAGATTTCAACGGAAATATCCATTTTGACTATCCCTGAATCCATTTTGATTAATATATAATATCTAGTTGTTCATCTCCCTTTTTTATTGCAATCGGCAATGCCAAAAGGGCACTTTGCTCATATTGCTGAAATTTTGTTTTTAGTTTCACTGTCAGAATATAATTCGTGAGAAACAAGGCCAAAAAATGAAAACAATATCTCTTTGCAAGTTTTTCAGCGATTAAAATAATTTTGTGTAGGTAATGCAGTAAAGAATAGTGATAAACATTTTGTTAAAATTTTCAAAAGGTGATCCATTTCAAAAGGAAGTTCGAAGATTGAAACGAATGGAATTGAAAAACTATTAGCCGTACAATAATATCACTTTCAAGTGAAATAAATTTAAATAAAATGCAGGAAAATGTACATAATTTAGCGCGTTCAAAGAAGTCATGTGGTTTCCACATCAGATCTTTTTAATCGTATTTTTGTTTTGTGCTTCGCCCTATCAAATTCTTTACCATGTATTTTCTATAAAAATACATTCTCCAGTGCAGCTAGAGTACCGAGGAATATGTACGATAAAAAGTTTTAGCATACTCATTTAATACAAACTTGTATTTCCGTAAAAATATGCCAGGGAGATGTCATCTTGTAACTGCCTTTTCTAGTATAAATAAACTAAAACCGATATCTACCATAAGAAGACCGGCACACCCAGTAATGGAAAACAATCCGTGAATGATCCATTCTTCGCTTGATCTAACTCGATCGCTTATTATCTCCCACTATGCGTTCGAGAAACTCTTCTGCTATTAGCAAGCTATATGGTTCGCACAGTATCTTGCCATTGGTCAAATTAAAAAGAAAGCGGCACGCCTCTTGTAGCCTATTCTAGACGCCGGAGCGCTAATAGGCACAGTAGAGCACAAATATAACAACACGTCATCACACGTTCCTCAAACTACATACTTCTCTCATCTCGGGACTCTACGCCAAACAATCGCAACAGCTTTAAAAACTATTCAATATTTAACATTTCATTACAAGACTTTGGAATTTGTTGCATATCGTAAAATTTGCAAATTAAGACTTTAAAATCAGTCAGTGAATCATAAGTGAATCACGGAAAAACAAAACATCGACATATTTACTTATTTGTTTCACGAAAAAAATCATCAAATGATCGTTACTATCAAAAACTGAGAAAAGATTATATTAAATTTATAATACAATAACTATTACAGTACCCATCTGAACCAACGAGACTTAAATTAGGAACATTTAAACAAAAAAACTAATCGAAATTATGACAGCAATGTTTAAGGAAATCATAATTTAAACAACACTGATGCAAGAGGCTATAAGACAATAAAGGAATATAAATGTAGAGTACCAACAAAAATAATAATATATTTTTTTTCAAGAAAATAATAAGTAATGATTATCGACTGAGTTTTCAAGACATTAAGTTTGTTATTGAATCAAAAATATAATTTAAATAAAAAGTATGAAACTACCTAAATGAAAATTGTCTACGTATTTTAGTGAATAAGTTTTAAGAGAGTACATATATGATTTACGATGAAGTAATCCAAATTCAATTTGTTAGATATTTGACTGCATTGAATGTAGTAGGGGAGTACAAAAAGAACGGTAGGACGTTGGTAGCAAAGAACAAAGTCCTGAATTCCTTGGAGGCAACAAAGCTCCGACATAGTGCAGCATTCGAGCCATTTATTGTGGCGCGTTTTGAGTCAATGCACCCGGCGATATGTAGCAGTAGTAGGAGTGAATTTCTTTTGATACATTGCGGCTACTGGCACCAATTGTATTGTCATTTCGAACACGTTAGACAAGTCGCCGTCTTTTGTCTCGGACGACATACCACGCTGTTAAGTGGCTGTTTTTATCCGCGGACCGCTATTTTAATGCGGCTGCATAAGACAACGCACTATGGGTTTGTAAGAAGCACATAATTAATTCCCTCCAGAAAAAGTGAAATCTGTCCATGGACCACCTGTAGGTCCGACAAGTGCTTGGGATACGAAGCGCTCTAATTGCTTAATACACTTTCCACCCAGCCATCTATACATTTTAATAAGGCTATTGCAGGCATGATGACTAATGAAAACAATCCTACTAAATTAGCCACGGCTAGATAAGCCATCTTCGCCGCTCGTCTCATCATATTGTTACCTCGCGATGTAATCGGAAAAATAATACATCATCTCACCTTTTCACTCATTTGACGAAGCCAATTTT
Organism: Stenolophus ochropezus; assembly: GCA_035578165.1. Taxonomy (NCBI): domain Eukaryota; kingdom Metazoa; phylum Arthropoda; class Insecta; order Coleoptera; family Carabidae; genus Stenolophus; species Stenolophus ochropezus. Next base: position 24,631,388 of record JAQOWZ010000003.1, on the reverse strand, counting down.
TTACCGACGGGAAGGTCGACGCAAGTTGTAAATTTTAAATAATAGCCACTAACATACCTAGGATAGTTATGAGTACCATAACCGCCGCAGATTTCAATTGAATTCCGAGCTCGGAAAACGAGGATTTTAAGACATTTAAGGTTTGGTATGATTCATAAGATTCGTGGTTAGTTCAATAGTTTACTGATTTACAATTTTTTTTTTCTGAGTAACATGTTCGTGATCAAGTCTCTATGGGTTGATATGACAGATATATTATCAAATTGTCCTGCGTTACGTTGACAAATCTGTACCGTAATATGTTTACCTTCCTTAGTTATTCCGGTTACTTTTGTCTATGTAAACAGCTTAAAATCCTGAAACCGGTTAAAATATTTTACATTTTTTACATTTCGAACCACTCGGACACAGTGCTATTTTAGTTAAAGATTAGCAAAATTGATATATGAACCACAGATCTAGCGCTATCCAAGTGAGCCACCATTGTCCGTACTATCACTAGTAGTATTATTACCCGATTACCCAGTTAAATAAATGAACAAGTACCCGCTCTCACTCTGAGTCTAAAACTACCACAGTTCAGTTGTTCCTGAAACCGAAACTAACAAGATAAACAATTTGAATCCAAATACAATATTCAAACAACGTTTAAAACATAACAACACATTTGTCATCTGTATATATTTAAAAAAAAGCATAGCAATGTAGTTAAAAAAAGAAGGTAGATTACTAAGTCACATTTTTTTTCTCATATCATTACATCAGATCCGACAATTGGTTCCACTACCTGGACCAAACATTGGTTCCCCTTTCCGATTCCAATATCTAAATTCCTATCATTCTCCTACTCGAATTCCACGTTCGGATTTGGGATCCCTTCTATTACCCCTTTATGGGTTTTCAAAATATATTTGATTAGTAACACCCTAATTCATAATTTGTATCGTCGGTTTTTTTAATTAATAAACTTGAAAAAAAAATCGTTAATGTCTACAAAATTGTTCCGTAAAGCTTATGTTATAAATTAAACTTACATAGTATAAAGCGCATGTAATATACATTTATAATTAAGAAATGAAATTTATTTTAACAATTGGCCAGTCTTTTTCCCATTGAAATAAACTGCACAATAATCAAATTACATATCGCTATAAGCTGTGAAATGAACTGTCCAACAAAGAATTCTTTCTTTACCCATAAAAAGTTAGCCAGATGTTAAGCGTAATTTGCAGTCAACAGTAAAATATTTGCTTAAATCTTTTCATTAAAATAAAGGTAATTATCTGTATATGGTGAAGTTTCTTTAGAATCACATTATTTCTTTTATTGGACGTAGTTCGTACACTTCACGAGAAATGCACAAAGAATATTAATTTGTTGCGATAGACCATTTGAATAGTTTTTAATTTTAATGAGAATGCTAAACAAAACAACATATGGAATAAACTGCATTTTTGATTAAATTTTTCAAGATTTACATTATATTAACTGTACACCTCTATCAAATACTTAAACTCAATACTTTATTTTTATGTTCAACATTGTAAACATAACCTGTACAAGACAACTTCAATGAAGAAGCGATAGTTTATGTCCTTGGCACCTTTCGTGTTCAATACGAGCGTTAAAAATTGAAATTTGCTGTTTAGTCGCTAACAAGATATATTTCGCGCAAAAAATTGTAAATAATTGAATATATTTTTCTTTTGCAGTGCTCACAACCACAACGCACATTTTATAAAAAAAAAAAGTTTTACAAAATTATTCAAATGTTATTCATTAGAAAAATTGGATAAATGAAATATTGATGAGAATTCAATGAATTTTTAAACAATTTTACTTGAATTTAACCGGAAAAATATCAGGATACTATCTCTACAACTCGAACAAAACCGTATTTTTGTTTGGTTAAACATTGGCGACGGTGGGATTCGAACCCGAGACGTTAAATCGTTGCCAGTTGTTTATTATTTTACTAGAATAATAATAAATATAAAAACAAATAAAACAAATAAAAACACTCAATAGGATATTGGCCCGTATTCCGAGCTCACTTTATCAGTGCTTTTGTTAAAAGTGACGTTTGGACTAAAAACGATTTTATTATAAAAGTGAGCTCGGAATACGAATCATTATTAGTAGGTAGGATTCCCTACCAGAATTCACTGATACCCGTTAGCTTAAATTTGAAATAAACTGACAATAATGTATCGGATTTTATTTAAACCTATAGATTAAAATTTGTGTAACAAACTTCACTTTTCACAAATCATCTATATCTTAAATGCTTTCTATTTTTAACACATTTTTTTATCGCAGTTAAAAATATTAATGTGTTTTTATATTTTTACAAACAGCTTCAGTTCTGAAATAATAATATTCTTCCGTAAATATAGATTCTTCCTAAATTGCTGGGGAAATATAGAATATCCCTAGATCAAGAGAAATTTCCCTAGGTATAGCAACACTGATACCTTTTATGAAACTGGTTGATATGTTCTTGAATTGCATTTGACAATCGAGACAAAAAAAAACAATAAAGTGTCCCGAAAATGGTTCTCAAAATCTCGAAACTACTATAAACTGTACTTCAATGAATACTTTGCGTATAAGTCATAAAATTTACTTCTAGGTTGTCAAATATCTCCACAGATCTTTCTCTGAACCACCAAGATACTAATATTGCAGTTATATTTGGAACTAAATAACATACCTACTTAACGCGGTAACCCAATCTCCGAAATTTCGATATGTGGTCAGTCCTGGAAATCACAATCCCACAACTTTCATTTGTCGGTTCAGCAACCCCAACATTACACCTCGTGTACGATCTACGCAGACGTTGGATCACGTTACGTTCATCGCGCGTATATCGTAACACATAACAACATGCATGCGATGCGAGCACAACATTAAAACATATTCGGTTACAAATGACCACACGGTAGTCATGTCTTATCTGTAATGGTAGCCGTTGTTATACACTGCCTGCTTGTTGCTTCTGATGCTTCTGTTTCTGTTTCTCGGCGCCGTCGCTAGCTGGTCTCCCGCGAAAATTAAAATGCTCACTACTTCCACTCATCACCATTGCACAAATCACATTTCTGTTTATTATTTTATTGATAATTGATTGCATTAACGCTTCTGATATTAACAAAGACTAAATATCACGATGATCAGAAATTAAAATATTTCATTTGATTTTTCCAAAAAATTAAAATGCTCACTAGTTCTACTCATCATCGTTGCACAAATATCACATTGCTGTTTATTATTTTATAGATACTTGATTGCATTAATGCTAAAGACTAAATATCAATGTGGTCACCCATTTCATTTGTTTTTCCACTTTCATATTTATTATTTTATTGCATTAATCCTTGTGATATAACTATAATCAAAATATCATGGTGGCCGCGGAAATAAAGATGCTTATTTCATTTGTTTCTTCTTTATTTATAATAATATTTTTGCACTAATATTACTTTTCAGTTATTATTTAATTGTTACTTCAATTGTTAATTTATACCTGTGATAATACCATGGGCAAAATATCATTGTTTTTTCCTGCATTTACTTATAATAATGTTTTTTTTTTTGCAAAAATCACATTTCTACTTATTATGTTACTGATATTTTATTGCATTAGTCATTGTGATATAACATAAACAAAATTTAGCGGTCATTATAGATCTCCCATGGAAATAAAAATGCTTTTTTTGTAAGGAAGTATACCAATATTTTGCACTAATATCACACTCCTATCTATTATTTAACTATTTGTTTTAAAAATCCAGGTCACATATAAGTATTTTTAAAATATAAAGATCAATAAAAGTCGTTAAATAAACTAGTAAAAATATCCCTCATATGACACTGTGATGTCGAGTAATAGAACTAAAGTGCTCTTGTAATTTGTTTACCTATACAGTTTATTTTATTTCAGTCATACACTAAATAAATTTTACTAAATAGTTTATAATCAAGGAAAACCTATCAAATGAATCATTTGAAATATCTATTTACATTTGTATTATCTTTTTAAGATAAATCTCCACAATAAACAACTCTTGTAATCAATTTGATTTGAAATCAATAGTACTTAATCAACACTTTCCAACTTATAGTTCGTTTATTAACAATTATGCATGGATACGTTTTATTTTATAATTGTTTATTATTTAAATTTAGTGTACAGAGTAAAAAAAAATCAATGCAAAAAATAAAACGAGAAACTTTTTAGGCAATATGTGAAAAAGCGGCAACTAACGTGTACATATAAAAACATTTTGTTAATACTGTTAAAAACTTGGTAAGAAATTACACATAAATTTCTTTCTTGACCATTAACAACTTTTCTCAACTTTGTTCAACCTAGTTTCATAAACATAAACTTTACTGCTAGCTTTTGTTTTGTTATTTGCACAAAATCTACTTAACACTTTTTAAATATAGTTTATTTTTCTTATAATATCTATTGCTTCATTTTAAATATCTCTAAGATAAAGTGTTCTCAAAATTATATTGACTCCTGAAATCAATATGATATGAAAAAGTAATAAACACATTCAAACTTATATTTCGTTTTTTAACAATTATGCACTTCTACGATACACATTTTGTTTATTTCATAAATGTGTTACAATATTTTTTCCATATGAGTAGTATCTGTCAAATAGCATTATTTATACTTTTATGATGAAGTGTAAAATTGTTAAACTATTATAACAGTCTTTACAATTATTATTTATTATTATTAAATGCAATTAAATTTGATTTATAAAATAAGAAATATAATCAACACAAAATATGTTTTACTGCAAACTTTAACTGTTCCAATCAACACTTCGTTCGTATCGTCTTTGTCCAATATTTAACAGTTTCTTATTTCCAAAATTTGAAGCATTATTTTTGTATTAAATAAAATAATCAACACAACACATCAAAAAGTTGTTTCATATTTAACTGTTGATACGTAGATATCAAAGCACTAAATTTCATTTTGTTTAGTTCCTCTTTAGCATTTAATTAAAAAGTTATTGAAATCAAATCACTAAGGTTATCGTTTTGCTAATACTTGTTTCTTAGTTTCTTTTTAAGTTTTGTTTTTGCATATATTTAAAATTTTGTTTAATCTTTGTATAGTGTTGGTATCAATCAAACGTATTTTTACATTATTTACAATATCCATTTCTATAAATCAATTTATGATATTACACTCTTCGATTAATTTGCTAGAAGTATATTATATTTTCTCTGTATCTTATTTTCTACAATAATAAATCAAATATTTTATAGGAAACTTTGTAGTAATCAAACATACATGCAATTTTGATTTATATTGTATTTCCTTATGTTTGTCTTTTATGATCGTATTAAGGTTTATTGCTATTAAATACTAAATTACTGTAAAGTTTTAATAAAGTTAATGTTTCATTTATTGAAACTTGTTGACAACTTTGGTGGCAATTATAAGAAAAATTTTCTCAGTTGATACATTCTGAGATTTTAAGTTATTTCAACACTCGCTTTTGTTATGAATCTTGTATGATCATGGGAAACACTTTTTTATGAGTTGATCGTAAGATTATAACTTAACAATCAATTTCCTCAAGAATTTTAGTTGGTACTTTTTCATGAAATTTTTCTTGCGCACAAAGTGTTATTCGAAGTTTGCTAGTTAATCTTTATAATCACATAAAACAGTTGATGAAAGCATCAGTACGGCGAGATATTTACAAAGATTTGATTTGATTAACACAAATTTTTCGTGACACTACCGAATTTTTCCTTCGCACAAAATTATAGGTAAACAGAAAGTCATGATTTTTATAACTTTTGTTTTATTGTAGCACAGTCAATCTAGTCAAGGTGTTAGTTGTAATTTTTTCGTTTTTACGTTATTTACGCAAAACATTTGAAATTTTTCTAACATCAGTCTGAAAAAAACTGATTTCAAAGTAGATCTACTTTCTTGCATGAAGTTTTGTTTTTTAATTTTTATGATTACGAACAGTTTGTTAAACACATCAATATGTCGAGATTTTACTGAAGAAAAACGATGAAATTTTGTCAAAAATCTTTGTGCGTACTTGTAAAGAAATATAAGCAATTGTTTCTTTCGCGCGATTTCTTAGTTGTATTTTTTTGATAAATTTGTAAAATGAATCAAGATCATGTTGATTACTGCTGAATTATTTTTGTTGTGTCACGACTTTTATAACTACTGTACGTTGATTGTAAAACTCAAATTTTCAAGATATTAGTTGTTACCTTCTCATAAAATTAAAGTTTTTTAATACACGTTTTAGTAATTCTCGCGAAATACTCAAAGTCAAGATTTTTATCAACAGTTGATTATAACTGTGAAATAAAAGTACCGAGATATATTCTTTTGCATGAAGGGTAGAACAGTTTGAAAAACAGCAATATGTTGACATTTTACTGACGAAAAACAAATGAAGTTTGTTGAGAACTTTGTTGCTACTTTTAAAGAAATTTAAGCAGTTGTTTCTTGCGCGCGATTTGTAATTTTATATATGGTGGTTGAAGATGTTGATTAGTGTTGATGTGTAAGCACGTGTGGAGTAAGAAAACATGACTCACCCCAAAGTTAGGAACGTAGAACAACACACACAACAGAACAGTCACGAAGCACGAGCACGATCACACGAATAAACGATAATGAAAAGGAAAGAAATAAAAGCACAGTGTCCTATGTTCACATCACTACGTTGGCTGTTGGACGCACCGTGCGCACTAACGGGCGAGCCGGCACTGACTGACTGACGGCACCGCCGAGCGACTGTTGATTCGCCCAGCCGGTAGCTCGGCCTCCGAGCGCCCGCGCCGCCCCGGCCCCCACCACTGGGCAGGAGAGGGAGGTGGTTTGTTTGCGGAATTGGTCACGGATGGGGATGAACGCAAGTACAAAAAGTTGCAAATGTTTAATATAAATTATAGATGGAATGTTGTTAGAATGTTGAAATTAGGGAACTTCATATAATAGTTAATGAAATGATGTTGTGTTTTTTAGTTTAATGTATTTTTTTAACATATATTTAGATATACATGTTGGACGTTTCGGACCTCAAAATTATAACATTATTCCCCATACAAATACTGCCAAATACCTAGGTATGAACTTAGACGTGAAATTAAAATGGGCTGAACACGTAAAAAAGAAAAGATAGGAACTGGACATAAAATACAGAAATTTTTCTGGCTGATAGTAGAACCTCTAAATTATCTATTCACAACAAACTACTAATAAACAAACAGGTACTCAAACCAGTGTCATAAAGAAAAAATTCAAAGATTATTTCAAAATAAAGTTATGCGTAACATTCTCAACGCACCGCAATTTGCCCGCAACTCAGACATTTGCAGAGATTTGAAAATAGACAGTGTACATACAACAATACAAAACTTCGCCATCAAACATAAAACCAGGCTCCAGCACCATATCAATACAGAAGCAACTCAACTGCTGCATAATATTAATCTAATCCGACGACTCAAAAGAACCAAATGTTTTGAATTAGTGTAATGTGTGTTAACTAGTATAATGGTTGTGATTTTTAGTGAATTAGTTTTAAAATAATCTGTACTAGTTATGATAGTGCATCGCCGTCAGTCAAATGAAACTAAAACAAACCTTTAGAGATCCTTAATTTTAGTTTTATGTAGAGCCTAAAATTTATGGTTGGTCTTGTGACCAGTTTTATTATTTTTAATGTATGCCATATACACGTGAAATAAAAAAAATGTTTAATATAAAAAAAATAACAATATGATAGTGGAAAAAATCTAGAATCTCCAGTACATATTACGAGCTCACATTTATAGAGCGCTTTGGTTAAAAGTGACGTCTGGCCTTATAAGATTATAATGTAAAAGCACGCTTCCTAAAAACGTTATTGTTACAAATTGCGATGTGTCCAACACATTACCTCCCGCTACTGTAGTAATATATTCTATAAATATTTGTTTTCACTACTAACCCAACTAGCCTAGACACCCACTATTATTAATCTTTATTTGACATGAAAAATTGTTTTTCACTACTGCTTACTTGTTAACCATGGTCTACTAGGTCAATAATAAATTATTATTAACCATGGTCGATATGAAAACTGTCACTTTTTAAAGAAACTGAAATCTCCAAATACAAATATTGTTTCAATCATGAAAATTTAAATATGCCGGCTAAATTAAATAAGTAAATCAAATAAAACCAAATTAAAAATCAAAAGTGAGGTTGACAAACTGAAACGTCAAATATAAAAACAAAGACAGCCTACTTAATTTTAGTGAATATTAAAAAATAAGTAAATTTTCATGTTAAAATTTTCGTTATTACCTATCATAAGTAATACAACTAGTTACTAAAATTTTACTTGAAATTTTTGTCGTTATGGTCACGACTGATTGTTGCGACGAAAATCAAACGAGTCCGTAGGACGAGCAACGATTTTCTAAAGCAACAAGTAGGAGTGAATTAGGCAAAAATTACAAGTAAAATTCTAGTTATGCGAATGGAATTCGACATGACAATTCCTCGAAATATATGTATTTTTTTCAAAAAGTTACTTGTGACAATTTTGACGGACGTCGTATCTAAGCAACGTCTATTTAGTAGTGTAAATTCTGCGGCAATTGTCAGTAACTGACAATTGACAATGAAATTTGAATATGATTGGTTCAAATCCCAAAATATTGTGATTTAATTGTATGACAAATTATTAGTGGAATTGTCAATATTTTTTTTAAGTAGAGTTGTGATTTAAATGCTAGAAGGGGAAAATAATATATGTACCACTTTTGAGAAGAACATTATTGACCAAGGCCTTATGTCCTTTGGTTTCTTCGCACCTCGAAATACAACTTGGCGCTAGAACTATAATAATAGGCTTTTGAATCGTGGTGTATAATATATTATTATATAAGTACATTAAATATTAAGTTTTTGAATTAGTTTATTCAGAATATTTTAAAATCATTCATACCTAAAATTTCCTTGCATTAAAGTTGTAGTAGGTATCGTAACTAATCAAAACAGTTATTTTTGACGAAACTAAAATCTAATCATTATAATTTTCTACACTTTTTCGTATTTTACAATAAAAATTATTTTATCTTTTAAAATTACTTCCGTCATATTTGAAGAAAGTCATTAATTTCATTTACATTTTGTCCAAATATACTGAATTTTCGAGCAGTGAACTCATCACAGCTTTATAATTTTCGGGTTGCACGATAATGTTTTGAAGTACAGTGAAAATTGTATATAGGTAACGTCCGTCAAATGAGTGGGTGTTATACAGCGGCAACATAATTAATATTTTAACCAGTTGCAGGATATTAAACTTTTGTTTACATAGAAAAAGTAAGCTCCATATTTTCTTGCGTTAATTTCTAAAACATTCCTGTCTCTTTTAATTTGATGTAATGATTTACTTAATCAATTCGTCTTGGTTTATCTTTGTTCTATTATTTTCCAAATTTTGTTAAAAAAATGAGATTTTAAGTGTATCACAAAAAATAAATATATAAGTAATTTTTCAGCATTTGGTTATCAAATCTACGAGTAGGTATACAAGTTATTAACAGAAGAAAAAAAATTGTCTGGAAAAACGATCCGGTTCAGAAAGTCTTATATGTGTGCTAAAATTATTATAGAACTCTCAGGGCCCTTGAGACATGTAGTCAATAAAGATTATTGTTATTATTATACCTATTCATTCATAAAATGAAAAAACAAACAATAATATGCATGCTAAAGTATTTTACGACTAATGACACTATTATATTTTAATGGAGAAATTTTTCCATGTAAAAGTAAGCAAGATATAACAAACAACAATTATCATTAAAAGCACTTCTGAAAATATGGTAAAGGCAGTGAGTCTAACGTCATTTAAACTTAATTTCTTTTTAACAACGTGTAATAACAGTGTAGGCGGCAGGTAAATGCAAGTGAAGTAAACATTCCCAGTAGTAATTACACGTTGTACCACTTCAGCCGTCTGCAATTTCCAGACTTTACGGGAAAAATCAACACGCGACAAAACTTTCAAGACACATTGTCTAATCTTAATTGCAAAATGTTGTCAGGCTGGCCTCAACTAATAATTAACTAGTAAATCTGCTAGTTTGTTAATCAGCGTTGGCTACGAGTTTACAAGGATACTTAGCTCTGAGTTGAATGATTGAAATATAATTCATAGGTAGGTACATTGTAATATCACATATTACTATTTTTACTCAATACTGTCAACAGGCGAATTCATCAATAGTCCAATGACTAATGATCAACTGATTAAATAATGAAGCTGATCCATACATCAATATTTGTTTTCAACTTGATTCACAGTTTTGTGTAATGTTTTTTAAATTCATATAATTCTACAACTGTTATTTAAACTTTCTGCACTTTTTCTGTGTGATGAACAGTACAAATGTGCATATAAATACATATGTCAAAATGAATTTATCTGTACTAAAGAAGCGCCGTGCGATAGAAAATTCCTAAATATGGCGCCCTCCTTACTAAATTTAAATTTGTAAGGTTTTTTGCGAGAACATATAGTATTTTATTATATTGAAATTGTTAGGTAAATCTAAAAAATTGAGTTTGAAAACACATTTTAATGAAAGTCAAATAAAATCAAAATAAATATTTAACAAATTGCATAAGGCCCGGTCTTTCGAAGTACGAATAAAGTTTGAAATAAAATATATCTGTCAAATAAACGTCAAATCCGTCTTTCCACCACAGTATAATGTATATTCGTAGAATATCTAACTTTGTCTCATAGATAAGTTATTGGGAAGTTCAAGTTCGAAATAAACTGCTTCGGATTATGAACAGTGACCGAATTATACCGAAAAGCCGCTAGTTCCTCCTTTTTATTTACAATTATCAATGCAAATTTATACATAATAACATTTCAAAAGATATGTTTTCAATGATTTAAAAAAATTTAAATTCAGATTATTTTGTAAATCCAGAACGTTGCCCATATAGAATGTGAGAACTTTGAAAAATGAAATGGCGAAAAATTAATAATTTTTGTGAATATAACCGATAACTAGCAATATTTAGCATTATTTAAATATTATTTCTAATTAAAATATTATTCATCTGACTTCAATAGATAAAATACCTTCAACAAAATGAAGTGCTTTAAACATATCAGTTCTCCATAACACATTTATAATTTGTTTTTCTATTTCTAGAGGAATAATTATTCCCTTCCTTAGATGAGGTATAACATAGAGATATGGCACACTCCTATAGCTACGTACTACTGAGCAAGCAAAAGATGTATGGTCGAGAATCGCCAGTTAGCTGCGTGAGAACAATCCGCCAGCTGAGTAGTGCACACTTACAGTTAGACGAACGAAATATTGGTCGTAGTGTTAGTCACCTATCCTCATTATTTGTTTGGTTGAGTTTTCCAACTACTCCACTGGTCCACTGTTCTCAAACAGGGGGCTGCAAGCGATTTTAAACCTTAGATCTTTCGACAATATATTTCGGCAATGCCATATCTCTATGTTATACCTCATCTAAGATTATTCCTCTATAATCTTCTACATAGGTAAATGTATAGAATCCCCACTACCACTACCACATTATTTGGAACATCCAAACTGCACTGCAAAATTGAGACATCTTTTACTACAAACCACATACTTATCAAATTTTGATATTTTGAAATGTCTGTGACATTCCAAATATATTTTTTTATCCTTCTCTAATTAAATGCATGCTAGCTCAATATAAATTTGTATTTAATTTATAAACTATAAACTAAAATATCTTACGTTGTTTCAAAATCTAATAAATCGAATTAATTATAATCGAGACATACGAGATGTCCTTTAGTCCCTTTTAAACAAACTCATCTAGTCTCGAAAATCGAAGCAATACCTGTAGTAACAATGCAGAAAATGAATAACGAGAGATAATCAAATTAAAAATTAATAAAATAAGAATTAAATAAAAAAGGAAACAAAATGTGGTAGACTCAAATCAAATGACACAAGCAAAGGGGACCGATCCATAAGAAAGAGTATCTAGGGAACTTCAAAAGACTTGGGGTAACCTCTTAGGGCAGTTTTATAAATAGGAACATAGACATGTATTTTATTAAAGGTATTCAATTGTTAATTTTCTTTCACGGATTACCAACTACAGAGCTGAATCTATCAATTTACAAAATTTGTTTTGTATCTCATTAAGAGACGAAATTGGTGAAAATCGTTTAGGTGTCCGCCGTTGAAAAGAAGCAATTGTTAAATGTTAACTTAATTACGTGGCCTATAAATTGTGAGCTCCACATGTATTTAATGGTCTCATTAAAACACGCATTTTCAGGCGTACAATTGTCAAGCGCTTTAATTTATGAACCGCGGATTCAGGTGACCTCCCGCTAATTTCTTCTAATTAATTGGACGCTGGACTTTTGTAATTAACGCGCCGAACACTCGTGTCGCCACCGTAGCTCCACCGGACCTGGAGATTGTGTTGAGCGAGGATGAAAAATTACACATTATATTAATTACTGTAATCTCTGCAGGCCAACAAAACGAAAGTTGGAATGTTTAATAACTATTAGAAGATTGCATTCTCCTAAGAAGTCGTTGTCGTGCAGTGATTTACGCACTAAATGAAAATTTACATTCTTCAGCAGATTTTAACTATACAATATATTGCTTTAATAAATTTATGATTAATTAATTAATCACAAGACCGTAATTAATCGTTTATAAACTAGAGATAATTGTTCACTTCATATGGGGACTATAAACGAGAAAATTGGAAAATTAATTTCGCTAATAGAATGACCATTATACAGTAAATAATTTATAATTAATTGGAACATTCAAAACTTTTCAAACTATATTTAATTATATTACTTTGTATCAACCATTGTGGGTGCGCCAATATGTTTGCAAACTTCATTTCTTCTTACATTGTAAAGCCAAAAGTCCTAAAGCATTCAGGGAATGTCAAGAAAAAAATTTAATGGATCGAATATTTAAATAGATACCGTCACATCGACTTTGGACAGATTTACGATATTATATTAAATAACTCAATAAGGGAAATGGGCAGAATTAATAATTTTTTAAAAATAATTATCACCTACAGATTTTTTTGAATGTAATATCTTTATTTATCGTAAATATACGTAGAAAAGTATTTTTATTATTTAGATGGGGCAACTGTTTTATTCTATAAATTTATATTTATTGGAGAAAAAGTACATTCGAAATATCGTTCTCTGTCTTCTCCATACTTTTCTTTGACTTTAAACATCTTCAGAATTCACTTTTTCACAAAATAAATAACTGAAGAATTATTGGTATATATTATTTTTTATAAATGTAAGTAAATGACAATAAAAAACAGAGCAGAAATAGGCACTTTGCTTTTCTCGGCTTATTTTTCCCTAATGTAACAATCTAAAAATCTAAATATTCTTCTATCACTTATCCTGAATGCTATTATAGGTTATTTAAAATTTCGTTTTCTTTTATACAGATACACATACATAGTACACACAGAAACAGATTTTGTCCCAAAATGTTAAAATAAAATTATAGCAATGTATATATTTATAAAAATCTCGTTTACTTAAATGAGCGAAAGTAAAATTTATTAATCAAAATTATCGCACACGGGCACAGGTATACGAAATATTAAGCTCGAATTTATAGTTTTATTCATAGGTGGTCGAAATGTATCCTTAAACGTATTATAATATATGCACCCTAAAATAAATATTTTCAAATAAAGATTGAATAGATTGCAAAAACCTGTTCAAGATATATGTAAATAATATAATTCATATTCATTCAAAAACATTAAAATAAATATCCCACAATAAAAATTTTCTTTCAAAATTCTATATTATGAAAAAGTTTTACTGTGAATAGTATTAATAAATTGTTCGGCAGATTATATGAGGTTAAGTATGAAATAAAAATAAAAGTACAGTCGAAATTCTAGTCCACCGTGTGAAAATTTTGAAATAATTACATTAAGTGTCGTGACAATTTTCATTTGTTAAAATGACGTCTTTAATTATAGCTCAGCTGTAAATTAGCAAGAAATTTCATCTGTCATGTGTAGTTTTTATAGTTGATACGAAACAATTTATTATTACAATGAGATTAAGAAATAATTGCAGTTTGTTTCCTGAGTACAGTGGCCAATGGAATCACGTAAAGCTTTTGAAATTCAGTCACATCCACATAATCATAATAATCATAAATTAGTCTAGGTGCACCAATGAGCACTTTCTCCTGCCAGTGGCGTAGACGGTAGTTGGGCTACCGTGGACCACACCCATCGGAGAAAACAAGATTGCTTTAATAATTGCATTCTTACAACTGACAAGAGACAACTCTGCTTCATTTATCACACAAAGCCTTTCAAAATTTATTAAACTCTACATTGTAGCACATGTCCAGCAAGCGACAACATTGATTGAAAATTTAATGAATTTGATCGATATGCTGAATATTTAATTAAGTAATATGGGTGTTCCTACAGATTTTATCTCTTCTAGTTAATAGTCTCAAGTGGATTTCAAAATTTTACAAAACATATGGAACTGATTTACTTTTTACACAATTTTAAATAAATTTTGAAATAGATATTTCTCGTTATATAATAACAAGTTATGCAATTTTCTCTAATACCTCAAACAAAAAAAAATAAAAAAGGCAGATGAAAACTGATATCATACCTAAAAGAACAAAATTCAAACATTTTTTTTTTATTTCCTGTTGAGAAATTTCGATAGAATTTTTTTTTACCGAATTTTGCTCATATATCGGAAATTAATTTGGACGTAAAATTATTATGAAATGTTTATTACTTAAAAATAAAGAAAAGAATGTACGTCGAATTCATGGGTAGAAAATAGGTTTTTCTAAGTTTATATTCTTTAATAAAGAACATCACTACTTCTGTTGTTCTTTCACTTTCATGTTGATAGGAATTACAAAAAAAAAAAATCAAATGAATACATATAAAAAAAAAATTAAATTTTTTTCCTCCATTCCTCATATCTCAATTTTATTTGTGCAAAAAATTAATCAACTCATGACTCGTATTATTCATATTATATACCTAAGTATAACAATGTATTTTTTTCACTGCTAGCCTACGAAGATATCATTATTAACCTGTTACTGAGTTGTGAAATTGTTTTTCTCTACCGCTTCCTTAGCAACGCTTAACAACGGTCAATAATGGATTATTATTAACCATGGTCAATTATGCGAACTGTCACTTTTTAAAGAAATTCACGCTTCTGAATTTATTTAACTCACTGAACGCAAGGAAAATATTATATTTAAATTTGCCGCCTAATTTCAAGTTGGCAATAGTTAAATTTCAGATTAAAAATTAACTATCTTATTCTGTGATCTTATTTCTTGTCAAATTTTTCATGCGTTCACATTATATTCACAATGCAAAATGTTAATTTATGTATTTATTTATTTATTGCAATATTTGAAAAGGTAAGTGTTAATTGTTATATCATTTTAATTATCTTACTTTGTACATTTTTTTTAGGGTTATAATTACATTTCTATGTAAAAACACAAAACGGGTAACATTTATTTGTTATTTATAGTTGAAATTGATAGTGCAATTGTGACAAGTCAAATTTATTGCTGCAGAACCCGTATTCAATGAGGTTTGAGTGTTTCCTATATTTATTGTCGCATTTTAAATTTCTGGCATCATTGACTGAGGTATGGGGCTTGTTGAAGGGTTCGTAGCTAGTAGTGAAAAAAATAGTATATAAACCACAGTTGAGAAGATCATTATTGACCAGGCGCCTTGTATCACTCGGGCTTCGCCCTCGTGTTACAATCCTGGCGCTGGGTCAATAATGATTATCTTCTCAACCTTGGCGTATAATATACTATTCTTTAAGACTGATATCACATTATGTATGTACTACAAATTTCAAACGGTCAAATAATTCTAGATGTGAAAATTTTGGCACGAGATGTAGTCGAGAGCTGGAATCACACAAGGTAGGAAATGGGTGATTCTGCACGAGAGGCACTCTATTTTTTCTACGACCACACATGACTAAAAGACAAAATCAAAAACTTATTTTAACGTAAAAAAACTTACAATTATTATAAAGTACCTATAGCTTTTAACGGTGGTAGGATGATAGATGGTGTATACAACAGGTTTGATTTTTTATTTAATTCGGATTTTTAAAAATTTAAATCAGATTTTTTAAAAAGATATATTAAAATTTGAAAAACGTGCTTCACAAAAAAACATTTATTATAAAAAAAACTGTTGTAAAGAATAAGTAAAAATTTAAAGAAACAATGACAAAACTAACTAAGTAAAATCCGTTTATAATGACACCGCTTATAACGACAAACTATTATAACGTCGAAATACGCTAACGTTATTTTACTTTTATCAGTTAGAGACTTCTGATCTAGCGAAGAAATTTATGTTCTCGTCGACGTCGCAAAAACCGTAACACATTTCAAAGTAAATTTAACAAAAAAAAATCAAATCAAAAGTAAGGTAACATACCCACATGCTTTGTCTCCCGTTTACGTAAATCTGGAATGTTAAATAACAATAGAAGAACAAGTGATTGAAATCAATGTTTTTTTTTTAAATCAATGTGATTCAAATCAAATTATTTAAGTCAATGCAACACTGAGATATGAATTTTAGGTACAATAAATACAATTTGTAAAGAGTTAATCGTTTGCTACAAAAAAAAAACATAATCATGGGTTCTTTTTTGCAAATTTTTCAGCTACATTATTATAAAAATAATTTACGTTCTCAATTTTTTCGAGTCATAAAGAGGCATCTGCCACTCCCTACTTCCCCATAACGATGCCCTTGTCCTGAACTGCATCAAGCTAGCTACAACAAACAAGTGATTCACCACGGAATGAACAGTAAGTAATCTTTTTTCTACATTTTTTGAAACTTTTTTCATATATATTTCATGACTAAAGTGACATTTATCAATCTTACATAATCTAGTAAGAAGTACATATTTTAACTGTAAACTTCATAATTTAATAATCCAACAAAAAAAATGCCTGTGGATATAGCATTCACATTAATTAATTACAAAATTATAATTCAAATCACTAAATCTAAAAAGTCCTGCAGCGTTTGTCCTAATCAAATTTGATTTGGGGCAAGTTAATTGTTGCTTACAGTAAGCTCCACGCACGGTCAGGAGCGTGAAACCACCGAACAAGAACAGAAGCGAGCCCGGCAGGCTCAGGTGAGAATTAGAAGCGTAATTACCTCCATTACCGCCGTACAAGGCAAGCGAGACAATGCGTTGATTTCGTCAATAATCAAATGTTGTTCCTGGCTCGCCACGTTGTCGGCGTTATGTTTCCATGGACAGGATCACTTGTTATCAACGTCGGGTTACAATGAGTATGAGTGTCTATGATGACAGCCTGGGAAAAAGATTATCTACCGTTTATTCACGTGGAACCGTTACTCTAACTCTGATTTACTGCGAGCACTTATTTCTACGCATGTTACGCATTTGTTTATTTCATTATCATTGTTATGCGCTCTTAATAATATTTTCTGTATTTTAACATTTATAACTAAATTTGTCCTATGAATTTTCACTTTCCGTTTCTAATTCCTACATTGTAAAATCAAATCAAGTATGAAATTAATTCAAAAGTATTTTTTTATGACATTTTCATGTAATTTATAGAAATAAAATATATTTGTTATATTACATCGTATCGTAAATAAAATGTTATTTTGTGCAACAGGTTTTTGAAATTATACTATAGTTTTTTAAAAAAAATCTGATTTATATAAAAAAAATCCAATTTTATTAAAGATTTTTTTGGAAACCTGAACATGGATCAGTTACCAACGATTTTAATTTCGGAGATTTCAAAATTAAAACATCGTCCTAGTTAGTTTTCCAAAAACTAAAACATCTTATATTACTCATACTACTACTACTACTACTATAATAATATTTTTGCTTTCGTTGCATCTAAATAAATGTCAGAAAATATTTCAATATTTGGTCATATTTTTCCATTGTAATAGAATTAGTATATATTTTTTCACGATTGGTCTGATTTAAATCAACTGATTTTTTAAAATAAATATCATTGATTTTTATCACTTTATTTGTTAGGTATTTCAAATTCTTTGTTACTCTTCCTAGTTTTATTCAGATGAATCGTTTGGATTATATTACAGATTTCGTTTTCGTTTGTGAATAAAATATTTATATTGCTTTTAAAATTTAAAAAGTTTAGTATCACTTAGAAGCAGGAAATTACAAAAATATTATTTTACATGTTAAATCTAATATTCGGGGGTTCGAGTCACCACCCTGTATATCTTGAAAAAATAAAAAAAATAAAAAAAATCATTATTTTTGCACCCCTGATTTTTTTCAAAAACGGTTATTCACATTAATTTACGGTAGAATTAAATCTTGGGAATATTTTTTTGTTATTTTGGCTGATTTTGACTCTCGGTTATTGGAATTAACGATTTGATGTTAATAGGCATTTTTTTAAATACGTATGTCGGCCAAAAATATAATACATTAGGTGTGTATTAAGGTACTGCACTCCACTCCAATGCTTCTCGTACATTTAAATATCTAAATGATTGCACCTTTATTATTGACAATTCAGATTGGTCAGTTCAGATTCACAACAAAAATTGTTTGCATTAAATATATAAATTGTATTGAATGCAACTCACTTTTCGTTTACCATTCACGAATGTTAATATTAAAACACATTTGTTTTTAATATCTGATATGATCGAACAAATACTGGGATCAGTGATAGATACATATTTATATTGACTAATACGTTATTAAGTTTTGATTCTATATTCTATGTATCTTGCATGCTGAGAGCGCTTGTTTGGTAGCACGTAAGCCTATAGAAAGGAAATGTTCCTAGCTGTGGTATCTGGAGCCGGTATCGAAAAAGGCGCGAACGGATGTGCGAGGCGTTACACTTTATACTACCTGCCTGCGTTCATTTGAATATTCTGTTTTGAAATTTCTGTATTGGAAGATCTTATATCATTGTGGAGATCTGGTATAATATTACAAATTAACTATGAATATATTTCCTTTATAATATAAAGAGTTTCTATAAACTGAACTGTGAGAGGGTTCGATTCCCAGAGTCTTGAAATAATAATTAAAAATTACAATGTGTCCGAGTGATTCAAAATTCTCTAAAACATGTGTTCAACAAACTATAATAGTAGGAGATATCTTTTTCTTATTTTATTCATTCATCAGTGGCACAACATTCCTATATGGAACAAGGTCTCAAGTACCTGAAGTACTTGTTTCGTGACATGTTTTACTTGCATTTTTAGCGATGCAGGTTGTCAGCCTGCAGTCTCTGCAAGGCCAGCACACACCGAGCCGTTGTGCGGCAACCCATCCAAATGGACAGGGCGGGCTATGTTGCTTATCTATCTTATTTTATACCAAACTTAATAATTAATATAAAATTTATACCCAGTTCTGTCTTCGCTTAAATTGCACCGCCCTTTAAATGATGTTAAATTGTGTTAATCTTTTTCAAATTTAAGCTTCTAATTTCCAGTTAAACCAACGAAACTTAAAGTTTAAGCACTTAAACAAAAAAGTGCTATCAAAATTTTAACGGTAATGTTAAATAACTGATTTGATATATAAGGGAAACTTAAAATTTAAGTAATATTGGTGCAACGTATATCAAACAGTTTAGCGATGGGTTAACTAAAAAACAATATTTAATGTGGTTAGATTTACTAATGATTATTGACAGTTTGTCTTCTGAATTATTTTTATGATGATGATTTATATGATGATGACAACAATTTTGATGCGTCAGACTTAATTGTTAAGACTTTAAGGCATTCCTAGAATTTTTGTTAGAGCAATTATTTTCAATTTTAATAATTTCAGTGAATTCGAATTTTCGTAGTATATTCTCAGCGATTCTACATTTCTACATAAATTATTGTATAAACCGAAATTTAAAATTTGGTTTCTATTTTTTTTTTTATGATTTCTCTTTATATTACAAAGTATTCTGATCTGTTTTATTTTTTATTTCAATGAGGTATGAGACCAAATTTTAATACTAGACAAAAAAATTAAACACGTATTTTTTAAATCGATTCATTATTCGTAGTTTACAAGAAAATCATTATTAAAAATTTGGGAAAATGATGCTATCACATCATCGTGACTACCTGCCTTTTTCCACGATCCTACCATACTGACGTCACGCGTCCCTTCTCCGGAACATTAAATTCTTAATAACTGTTTTATTGGAAGCAAATATTTAGTTTTTATTGTAATGAGAAGCTATAGTGGTTACTTTTTATATTTTATGATTTATGTATTGAAATTCAATTAAGGTCACATACCCCATAATTTGCACATTTGAACCTTTTTGTATTTTTTTCTTGCGCCATAGAAATATTTAAATAAAGCTGAGAAAATAAATAACACTTATTTATTATTTGTTCACTATTCATTTTCCTAAAATGTAGAACTGTCATATGAAACATATTACTAAAATTTGACCTAAAAAAACGTAATAGATTCACTGGTTATTTTTTTTTTTGTAATTCGCTTTGTAAAATTCCGGGACAGATATAAAATTTAATCTTGGCTTAACTCAAACTCTGTTTACTTAAGTAATAATTTAAGAGACAGCAGTGCAACTAGCCATTAATGTTTTATTGTAAAAATATATAGTTTTCTTTAGAGATTTCTTTATTCAATAATAATAACAGACGGAATTCTAACTCAGTGAATACCATATGGCAAAAGGTAATCTTGATGAAAAGAAATAGAAATATAATAATTGAGAAAATTACTATCATTAGTTTTGAGTTCTCACTAAACTCAATGTATTACTTTAAATAAAAAATAAAACAGTATGGCTTTGACTGCAAATTTATGCTGTTGACATTAACTTTTAATATATACTTTATTACTTTGTTAAACTTATGATAATGTATTTTGCTTCATTAATTTTTATAAGGTCAATATTTAATATAGTGTAGATACCTGTAAAATATAATATATTAACTTTTCTGATAAATCTTTAGTCTTTACATTTTTATATTGAGTTAAAACTTTTTTATACATATATGAGAATATGTAAGTATGAATCGACCATAAATAACGATTATATTACTGTTATAGAATAGCAAGTATACATTGTAGTTGATATTTACAATTGATATCATAACAAGTCCAAATGATAGCAACCGAAGTTACAGAATCCCATTCCTCTTTTTTTATTTTATTACTCCTACTCTGTGTAAGTTCTTTCTACTTCTACTTCTTGTAGCCCTTTTAACCAGTATTGTAGAACAACTTTATATATTTGAAACCCTTGTCGAAGGAAATTCCTACTTGTGTTGTTGTGTTTAATGATCTAAATGGTAACGTAAAGACATAAACTGTGATTGTATTTTTATTAAATTGACATGAAAAGCTGGATTCGAATATAAAAAGATTAGTGTTTCACGAGAGTCTTATATTTTTCTTGTTCTTGCACCAGTCTTGCAAAAATAAAAGACAAGAGTTACAAATTTCAAAGCAAGACAAGGCAAGAAATTGTCTTACAAGAATTTTAATTTTATTTTCTTGTATTCTTGTTCATTTTAAATATAGATTTATTATTTGTAGCTATCTATGAATATTTATCAATGATTATGAAAATAGTGAAGTATATATATTTTTAAATGTAGTAACATTAAAATGTGACTGTTATTTAGTAACAAGTATAAAAAAACGTAATTATTAAAAAATGAATACAATGTTTTTTCAACATATGTAAGTAAATTTTATTAAAAATATATGAATGTAATAGTAATGATTATTGGACAATAATTACATAAAATCATATAACTAAGAGATAAGGTACAAAATGCTTTTTTTCCAAGGATGCTTTGGAAAAAAAGATTTTCTGCTTGTAGCAATCTCGCTGCTATGCAAAAAATTCGTACATATAATAATAATAATTTTAACAAAAAAAAGTTTGTGTAATAAAAACATTAATTTATTATATGTTCAAGGTCATTTGCAAATAGGGGAATCCCTGAGTACGTTTTAATAAACAAGACAAGAAATATGCAAGAAAATGACGATTAAGAAAAGATTTTTATGTATAATAGTAATGAAAGACAAGATATATTTAAATTTCTTATCTTGCTTTTCAAGACAAGACAAGAAATAACAAAACAAAACAAAAATACTTGTCTTGTGAAATACTAAAAGAGATTTGTAAATAATTAATAAAAAGCTTCTAAGTAGAAAATAAAGTTTATACTATATGAGGAGAATGTATTGTATTTATTAACAATGGTTAATTTAGCAACAATCCGGTTAATACACGATTAGTCTTGCATTGAAGAGAAAGAGTTGGAAACCTGGCTGGGCACAACGTGTTATTAACACCGGTTGCCGCCAGGCGCGCCACGATCGCTACCGACTCCACTACCACTGTGCCACTGTTCGGTAGCAAAAAATAACGCCTTTTTTATCGCAATCACCAATCGCCCGAGTGTCTTACATTCGTGCTGCCACGTCACAGCTGACGATGTTAGATTGTTTGGTTGTTATTACAACTGGCCAGCATGTTGATTTTTTCTCTTGTTTGTGGCGTGTGATACTTATTAAGCCGATAGGCCGTGCTGTAGTGTTTTGAGAAAGTGAAGTTTTGATTAAGTAACGGTATCGTTTACAGGTTCAGTTGAGTAATTATTGTTAAAATGTCAACAGTTTTATGGGTGGCAATCACTTATACTTGCTCAGATTTGATCGCGAATTTTAATAAGAATGAATTTGCTTTAATATAGATGTTATATAAAGCTTTCTACTTATTTTTAGCTACTTTGATATCACGCAAAAAATATCTGATCTATATCACATCATACACGACCTACCGCTATTATTTAATTTTTTATTCCTGGAATTTATTTTATAAACTTATTATAATGCTCTCATCGAAACATGACAAATATAATAGGCCTGTTTAAGCATCCTGCTTTTATAAAAATTGTACAATTATACTTGTTCTTACCTATATCAATTACAAATGCCAAATGTTACCATGGCAGAAATTCAATTTTGCAATGAATTTAAGACATTCCCTTATCAGTGTAGACTTGTAGAGTGTTTTTTACTTATGTATGAGTATATGTAAGTAAGTATCAAGCATAAATAACCATTACTGCTCTAGAATAGAAAGTATGCTTTGTAGTTGATATTTGCAATTGATATCATAACAGGTCCAAATGATAGCAACCGAAGTTATAGAATCCCACCCCTGTATTGAAATCTATGGAGAAATATTTCACAGAAAGATAAATACAATTTTACATTTATGTGTACAATTTAATTACAGTAATGCATAATGGTACACAGTAATGCATCATACATTAATCTCAAGCCCCTCTTCTTAATAACTTCTTTCAACCAGTCTTGACCCCAAATCGTCTTCCCTTCCTTCTTTCGTTACTTGATAACCCGTATTTATAGTTTCTCTCTACATTTCCACATCTGAATCTAGCAATCATCTTAATCTTGATGTTTTTCTTTTCGTCCAGTAGATGACATACGTTGTTTGTATATTATTAGTTGTCTTCTTTTTTCATATGTTTCTTTATTTTTTTCACGTAACTTAGTTTATCTTAGAACGGAGAAAAACCCAAATGTGTAATTTAAGAGAATAATGTAAAGGAATAACCTTAAGTCTTAAGCACACTGTTCAAAGAACTAATTGCTTAATAATGATATTAGTACAGTGTGTTTAAAACTTAAGGTTTTACACTGCCCTCTTAAATTAATCTAGTTCCATTTGTTAGTTTTCTTAAATAAATATGCAAAGTAAAATTTATAATTTTTTTCTACAAAATCCAAAATGATTGAAATATATAAAACTGAGGTTACATCGGTCCTCTATATCCTATACATCTATCGCGAGTTAAATACAGACGTTATATTTCTATTAGAGATTACGTTACTAAAGCTGGCGACGCTAAATACAAGTTATTTTAAATTTTCATCGTTTTAAGCAAAGTGTTATACGACTTTCATTATATTTGTAATTCTAAGATGAAATAAATAAGTTAATAATTCTTAAGTTACTTATAAACATTCTTAATTTTTGTAGTTGGGTATTTAATGTATTCGACAAAAATTACTAGTAAGTTTTTTAGTTATTGATCATTTTCAACATAAGGATATAACACATGTAGGTTTGTCCATATATTCTCATCTAATGTTAAAAGGTAGCTCAAATAATAAGGTCTTATGCAATCGACTGAGGGTGACCCGATGAATGAAAGACACACAGATGCACACCTCCGTGGGATTCGAACCAGGAACACCTGGATTGCAAAACCTGAGCGGTAATCGCTAGCCTTAGGGTGTCGACTTTATACACTGTATTGTTCTCTTTTGTTAAATAAATATCTTCACCAACTTTTTATACTAACACAGTGGAACTTCCCTAACTCGAATTAATCTCTAAGTCGAATTATGATCACTAATGTTTCCTTCCTTTTCCTTTTTCTAAGTGTTTTATTTCCAAAACTCGAATATTTTTCTAAGTTGAAGCTATATTTTAATCGCTACTCGAATTTTTAGGGGAAATCCCAATACACAAATAGCACCTATATAGACATATGAAAAAAATTATTTGTGAAGCACAGGACATATCATGATTTATTATTTAGAAATCTGTATTTAGCAAGCATCATAGACAGTCGGATACTCACAGCAAACTGTAATTAAAACACATTAAGTAAAGTTCAGAAAATACCTATAGTTTGTTATCGTTATCAGTAAAACATTGAATTAACTTAGTATATTTGAGCAAGCATAGAAGAACTTACACCGAGACCAGGGAAATTGTTGCTGATAAATTTAGAGGAAGGTTTTGCAAATAGAGAAAAGTGATCTTGTAAAATACAGAAAAATATATTTACTGAATACTTTAAAATTAAATGGGGGAGAGATGGATTGGTAGGAGAGATGAACTTTTGGTCTTAAACATACATTAGAGTGATACATCTCATAGGGAATGTTAATTTTGTTGTTTAGAGAAAGTGTAAGTAGCCGCTTGAAAATTAATGCAGTCAACACTGAATAATACAAGATTTACTTAAAAAAATTGCAAAAAAAATGTAACTTATACACAATTAGTTAATTACTTATTCGGTAGTTTTAAAGTAATTATTCATGTACATAATTTACAAACATGTGCATAATACTTAACGCAACCTATAAACATGGTACTATTTGTACACAGTCATAAGTAATTTAGTGGTCCATTTAATTTCTGCTCTGAGCAAAAAAATCATTCGCACATAGAAAGGTACACGTTCTAGTTGCTATTCCATAAGTTATGAAGAACTGTTGATAAATGGTTAACAGAGGGTGATGACAATGTAGAAGCTGAAGACAATAAAAATGACTACGCGGGATGCAAGAAAAGTTATTTAAAAAACGCGATAAAAAAGGATGATACGATAAAATGTGTAATTTGTGATCGCTGTTTACACGAAGAGTGTACCACATATGACAAATGATAACTATCGGTTAACCAGTTCATCTCCTAGCCTTGATCCGTCTCACCTATATAGTGGAGGAGTGTTTGACTTTTTTGAACCCGAAAAAAATATTTTTTTATGGTGGAACATAGTTTAAATTTTTTCTTTATTCCTATATGTAAGCCTAGATTATGTTGTTATAAATAAATTTTGTTTTTTTAAATATTATTCTTTATTATATAGAGTAATAATTGTTTTTCCAAAAAGTGGTGGATCTCAACCCCACTTACCCTAATTCTAATACATTTTTTTTGTATTTTCTATTACTCGAAGTTTCTGTACTTCGATTTTTTCCAATTTCTTGCGATTCGTGTATATTGTTTTCATTTATAAAGTATTGTTTTTATAACCGACATATAAATAGTAGGAGTAAGTATATCACTTTTAGTATCTAATCTAAATCATAACAATTCCAATTTGAATAAACATTAGTGTCACCTTTACGAATGTGCAGTACATGCACTGCTTCAAGGAAACGTGGGACTTTTCATAAATAATAACAAACAAGAACAACATGATACCATGTACTCATGTACACTCGCTGTCGTTTATTTAATGCACTGAACATCGATATATTTTCTACAATAATGTGTTTATACACATTCTTACAGTTTGTAATATGAGAGCTCGAGACGGCAATATTGTAAATGGGGTTACGTACTTGCTGACTAGTCACTATCAATTTCTAGAGAAGGAATGCTACGATAACTGATAATGATAAACGTCTACTTTGTCATAAGTTTTTGTTTTTACAAATATTTTTATTTAAAAATATTAAAATATATTATACTGTTGTTGCATGGACAGATAATTGAAACTGACTTATGTAGGGTTGGGTAGTTAGTGACCAGGCGATAACAATTGAAGGAAAACAACTGGGCCATATCAAACAAGTTTATAATGAATTTACTTTGTTTAAATCGAAATAAATTGAAAATAAGTAATAATTTTTATTTATTAATACTCAATTGCACCAACAAGTCTAAAATTTTAAGCAACACTTAAACAAGAAAATGCCTACCGAAATTCTGACAACAATGATGAATAGTCCATTCGACATTTTATTCCGATGTGATATTGTCCATTAGTGCATTTAGGGCCGGTTTTTCAATCTCTGGTTAAAGTGCCGGTTACCTTAACCATCGGTTAACAGAAAAATATCGTATCGAAATAGTAAATAATGTGTATTTTTGACAACTTACATCAGATTTTCGATGCGATATTTTTCTGTTTACCGATGGTTAA
Source organism: Stenolophus ochropezus (assembly GCA_035578165.1). Lineage (NCBI taxonomy): Eukaryota > Metazoa > Arthropoda > Insecta > Coleoptera > Carabidae > Stenolophus > Stenolophus ochropezus. Next base: position 24,604,462 of record JAQOWZ010000003.1, on the reverse strand, counting down.
GGTAACCGGCACTTTAACCAGAGATTGAAAACCGGTCCTTAAAGGAAACTTAAAACAAAAAAAATGCATGTACCTACTTCTACAGAAAATTTTCAATAACTGTTTGTATTTTTTTATATCTATTATATTTTAATTTCTTTTCAAGTTACACATTGAAGTACATTTAAAAAACGCAATATTGTTACTATTAGAATACTTTCATCTAGATTTAAAAATACATAATAAGGAAGCCTCTGGATCGCACACTTTGGATACAGTCCATAGTATTATACGACAGAAGAAAGTATACCTACCCAAAACAACCTTTACTGCAAGTCCCATAAAATTTTATAAGGGGAATTGGCTTATTCTATAATGAGTTTATTTTTAAATATCTCTTCATACAACTATATATCAATTCCTTTCCTATAATTCAAAATTAAATTTTACATCAGTTAAGATCATATTTCAAACAAAAACATGTGTGAAGTGTGAGACCTATGAAAAAAAAAGAAAATATCGCTGTCATTTTTTTTCCAAATTAGTGTTGTTAATTGCTTAATTTAAATTAAAACCAACTTTGTTTAAATGATAATAATCAGGGTTGCTTTAATTTATCACATTGATTTTTTTATAACATTGATTTAAATCAATTGTTTCGCAATTGCTATTTAAAATTCCGGATTTACGAAATTTGAGGAAAAAAGCGTGTGGGTAATATTGCTATGTGGTAATATTTTCAAGAAATAATCTGTTTTACTTGGTCGATAAAACATTTTTAAGGTAATATTATTTTGAATTTATAACACAATTTTTTTTAAAAAACTTTGAAATCCGTTACATTAAAATCCAGTTATAACGACATCGGAGGGATCCCAAAAATTTTGTCGCTATAGGTCCTATAACTGATAAAAGTAAAATAATGTTAGCGATGCGGGCTTTCAAACAAAAAAATAAATCACTCGCGACTATATCGCTCCTGAATTAACACTTTCCACTTGTCGATAAAATATTATTTTATCGTCTCGTATAAAAAATAACTATTAATACCTTCTTCAGAGTTGGCATAATTTAAATATTTTTTTATAGAATTTTGTCCAACTTTTTTTTTATAAAAATATCAAATTAACAAATTAATGTAAGGAGCACAACTGCTACTTTTCACATATATTTGAATTCTTTCCTGACTGAACTTTCATATTAAACATGTGATGATTAGTACATGACAGAATATATGCACAAGGAGCTCACCGCAGATTTGTAATTTTCGGTTTTCAGGACAGTGTTTCCATGGAAGACATACACACTTAAATAATTAATTTTTAATGTTAATTTTGATACAATATTTTAAAATGATTTCCTTAATAATTATTTTATTATCATATAAACATTTTAAAAATTATTTTTCAACTTTCCTTATTGCAATGAAGGTCGCTAAAATAAGTAAATATTGAATGTTGTGATTCCAATGTTTTTGATGACGTCAGCTCAACGACAATTTGAAATATATACTCAAACTGCTAAAGTTATAACAGTCCATTAAACGTTTCTAAACATCGTAAGTCAAAAATTGGTTTTAAAATTAGTAGCGGCGATAAACATCGCCGGTATAAATGTATCTGAGCTGAAATCACTGTTTCGGCAGTCGTAAAAACAGTAGGCCGCGAATGTAAATCCACGCGAATCGACAGATACCAATCTAAATCGGTTTTCAATATTTCGCAATGCACTCAAGCCGCTGTGCGCATGCGCGCGCAACAGGTTGAATTGTGCACAGCAGCCGCTGTAAATTTCAGCCCGGGAGAAAAAGTTGTTTTATTTATGCACCTACTTTTTGATTGTAATACGTCAACCGCGGTTAAAATTATTTTCGTACTTTTTTTTCCTGGAATTTATTACCCGAACACGCATGAGCTTGAAGGGTATTCTGGAAAAAACGTGATGCGATTTTGTAACAAATGCTGGTATAAATTTTAATTTCCAAGATACCAACTGCAGATTTAGTTACAGTTTCTGCAAAAGGAAACACAACATACATCGGTTGAGATAAGGCGGACAAATTTCCATTGGCTTCACATTCTTTTCTGGATATTTCTTTAATAAAAAATGTCAATAGCAACGATTCACTTCCTCGTAAATAACAAAATACGTTTTGATAACATATGCATTTATTACATAAAAAAGTGAACTGCGATTAGATTGCATTTCATTTTTTTGATTTATAAATAAGTTCATATTATTTCGCACTCAAAATATGTTTACATGAAGAATTTGTGTATGAAAAAAGTTTGAGACACAATATATTGCGAATTGAACCATTTCTTCAAATGAAATCTTCTCTGTGTTTTTATGTGTTTTCTTGTTTTCTTTATTATTTTTGATATCTAGATCTATCTTAGATCTTGGATATCTCTTTTTCTTCGGTTTATTTTTTCTGTTTTTAATAAATGATTATGCTAGAGTGTTCCTACATACTTATTAGGCAATATATTATACATATTTCATTGAGATTTGAATTTGATTGGTACAATTCACCAAAATACTGTGATTTAATTGGATGTCAAATAATGCGTGGAATTGTCTATATAATTTTTGTTGTTGTTGTTGCTATTGTTCGTTTTCATGTTAGAAGCTGTTAAGAGATATGTTATAATTTTTATTTTTACTTATTAAAATTTAAATCATTTTTACATTTGTGGAGAACATCAGATGGAATAAATTAATGCAGATATAGACGTTGTATTTCGTGACGTCATAGTCTAATTTCAAATATTGATGACGTCTCATCACTTTTGACTATAGCGAATTCATAATAATTTAAAAATGATGTGCCATCATTTACTACAAATTTGTTTTACTATTGGTATTTTCCGAAACTTAACCAAAGTGACCGTGGTTTCTTTTTCCAGTAACTTGCGAAACGCGGTATATATAAAGAAAACGTTAAATTATTTGTATATTAGTAAAAACAATTGCAGAAACAATAAGCAGGTATTGTTTTATTACAAACAAATCTAGTGCAATCATAATTGGTAGCTAACAATCACACACACAATATAAACAAAACCCACTCGCACTCAAAGTCGATAACGAATTTGATAACACCGCGAAAACAAACACGTCTGTTATCAACCTACAATCCACCCTTTCGTCAAATTATCAAACAATAAACATCTCTTTACGGTGATTTACATTGAGCTCCTCCACATTCCCTTAGTCCTTAGCTCCCCTTCGGAGGGGAGAAAGCCGGGCCGTGAGAACTCCGGGCGACGCGAAGGAGCGAAACAATGCAGGAAGGATGATAGCAGCTGCTGGGTAATAAGTGATCGAGGATTTGCCGGCCAGGTGGATGTGGGATAATGTTGCGAAATGATTAGTGGGCTGGCTAGGGAAAATGTTGCGCGTATGTGCGCAAGAGAGGAAAATGTGAGAGTGGCAGTGACTGGTGGTATTTTCATTTGGACTTATATGGCCTGTACTAGTGTTGCCATGGAAAAATCTTGTCTTGTCCAGAAATTTTCTATTATAGGCCAATTCTGAACAAATCTGTAAGTCTTACAGATCTGTAAATCTGTAAATAATGAACAAAATCGCAACGAAACCAATCGCTCTTATGAAAAATTTTACATTAATCAACAAAAATTGATGCGTTTTTGTCAGTTTTTTACAAATTTACAGATCTGTAAGACTTACAGATTTGTTCAGAATTGTCCCATAAGGGTCTGCACAGTCAACACTTAAGTATAACTTAAGTTAAACCTTAAACTAGAGTTCAAGCAAATACTCTCGCAAGTACTTAAGCCACAAATGTTGCATAGTTTTAAATAAGAAAATACTTAAGCAAAGCGAAAATAATTCATTGTTAGTAAGTTGGAACTAACTTATCCGTAATTAATTTTGACACTTGCAGCAAAATATAGTCATAATTTTGACACTCGCAACAAAATATTTCCAAAATTTTTACAATAAATATTAAATTATTATTTACAAATATTCTCAAATATTATTAATTATATTAATTAACATATTTCAGAAAAATACTTCACATATTCTTGAAAACACCACTTCCGGTTGCACGATTAACACTAAAACATTAACAGATGTAATCTAGGGTGTCAGAATATTATAACCAAAATGTCTTATATTTTTATTGACAGTATTTGAGAAATCGTTACGAAAAAATCCATCCATCCATTCACATACGCGGATAGACATCATCGTAAAAATATTAAAATAGTGTTCTAGGGACTTCAAAACCTGCTTATCTATTGACAACTCACTATCCGATTTTAGCATGATTCTAATAACCCTTCTTACTGAGTGGCGAGAGGTAAAAAGTCTTGTTATTGTCTTGGCTAGATAATAAGATTGAAAATTGTTTCAAGACTTTAGTTTAATCTGCGCGAACGTTTTAGAGGACAGAGATAAATCTTCGGCAGTATTCTTTTTTGTTCGGATGAAACAAGCTTCAAATTATGTATATAGCTACATTTCGAAAATTTAAAAGTTTCTATAGTTGAAAGATGTTTTTTTTTTATCAAAGTTTCTGAACTAAAAAGCAAATGCACATCATCTTACTAGAAGAAATAAGATTTTTTTTCAAATTTTATGTTTTTCTTGTTCCTTTATATATCTATAGTTCATTCGTTTTTATTAACATAGATTTTGTAAGGATTTTGCTATCTTCTATTGAATACTTAATACTGTTGGAACAGAAGTTTTGAAAATAGGAAAATAACAGAAACTATAATCTGTTGTATCAATCATCATTATTTTTACTGATTTATTTAGTAGGTAAGTAGAAGTAAGCCTTCTTAATATTAAATGATATAGGAATACTTTCAATTCCTATTCAAAGTTCGTGCGTACTTAATAATATATGATAGTAAAAATACATGTTTCCTACAACTTAAAATTTAAAGATATTCCTTTTTTACCTCCAATCTACTATTTTTGGATAAATGATATACATATATTACTGAAAGAATATACTAAATTCATGAATAATACTTTGTATATATATTTTTTTTATTTTTAAACTTCAATCAACAGTAATATGAAAAATACAGGTTGGGGCACAGTAACCGCCCTACTTTCAATAGGTCATTATGAAGGGAGAGTATGTCGTAGAAGGGTGAGGATAGTCGCAAAAGGAGCAGATACTGCTTATAATTCTTCTTAATAGTAAATATGGCGTGGTCCAAAAAGCAGCGCACTTTTGCCGTCGAAACTTACTTTTCGAAAAAGTACTGAATTGCGGCGATGTAACTTGCTACCAAATCTCCCCTCGGGGTTTACTTGCCGACCAAAAATCTATTCTGTTGGAAGTTGATAATTTCAAAGAAACAGAAAGTGTGTCTATGAAAAAAAAGGGGGACAACGGATCTCTAGAATACCGAAGAATTGGTCCTTACTTTTTTTATGAAGGAAATCACACCTTACCGTGAATTCGGTATATCATCATGATCCTAGAGTTTTTGCGACTGCTCTTGAATAATTTAATGCAGGAAATGTCTGGTTCCAACAAGAATGATTCACAGTCCACATACAGTTCGAAATTTAATAGCTATTTTGAGGGAGATGTTCCTCGGCTAACTGACCTCTGTAAGAGACGACATTTCGTGACCTTGTGCTCGCCGGATTTAACGCCCTGTGACTATTTCTTGTGGGGGTATCTAAAGACTGAAGTGTTTTAAGTACCCTCCCGGAACCCTACAAACTAGTGTTTCAAGAGTCTTTTATTTTTCTTGGTCTTTCACCAGCCTTGCAAAAAATGAAAGACAATGATTAAAAATTATGAATCAATATAAGGCAAGAAATTGTCTTGCATGAACAGTGCAAGACAATTTCAGCAAGATTATCTTCAATTATTTTCTGCTTATATACAGATGTTGCAGTTATGCTAAAAAAATACTTAAAGTAGTACAGGTAGGTAATATTTTGTATCTATAATATTTATTTAATAATAATAATTGTATTATAAAATATATATTTGATAATTGACAATGATATTATCTATATAAAAAAATACATGTGATTCAAAGAAATTATATGTTCATTTCTTCTTTTCGAGACAAGATAAGTAATAACAAAACAAGGCAAGAAATCTTGTCTTGTGAAACACTACTATAAACCCTAAAGGATGCAATCCGTTTTGAAATATCTCTCATAAGGGAAGATATGCTTCACAGAGATATGTAAAATTCTAGAATCCGCCTGCAGCAGTATATTGACAACTACTTGCAAGAATTGTTTTTTTCTAACTAGGTGTTTTAAAACTTCCCGTTCAGTAGTTGAAGAAACTAGAAATTAAATTTTTATATGACTAATAGTTTTTTTTTAATTTCTCTTTCAAAACTAGGGAGAGGGATCTGCCCTACCCTGTATATTAAGTTACAAAAATATACGTATACATCGTAACATTTTCAAACTATTCATTTATATTGCGGTTTATTGATATTTATTTACTATAATTTATATTTGAAAACGGAAGTAATGTCTTAATAAATTCAATAATTTTTAATCGCAGTATTGTCAATTTTATTAGGTCATTTAATTATAATTTTTATATAACAGGTTTAATATATTAACTGAAATATGTAATCTAATGTACATACAGCAAAAAAAAATGTATATCTAAGTTATAATTTCTATCGCAATACTGATGTTTTAATATAATATCAAAGGTCACTTAACTCCAGCAAAAAACTTATACATTTTTCTGTAAATACCATATTATATTAAGTCAACGTTTCTTAGATTAATCTAGGTCTAGGTCAATTACTAATAAATTCTTAGAAACTGATCTATTAATATAAATTAAAATTACATACTCTTACACTTATGTTCATATTTAAAAAGCATGATATTAAGACGATATTTCTGTATATTACAGTTACAATCGTTTTAAAAATTACAAATGTATTTATATATAAAAATAACTTACAGATTTTTGGATATGAGTACTTTTTATAAACTTATTAATAGTTTCTATTAAATACACAACAAAAACTAATTAAAATGGAACGTTGCACAAATATAAGTTGTAATATATTTTAATCAAGCATTAGGTAAAAAAAACCTAGTTATAAACCTTATATGGTTACTAGTGAAGGGTCACTGGGAATTTCCCGTCAGGAATATTTTTATTTCCTGGAAAAATTCCCGGGAATTTCCCTAAACACGTTTCCCGGGAAAAAATCGGGAATTCCATTTTGGAAATTTACGAGAATATATGGGAAAATTTCCCGGAAACAAGTAGGGAAATTTCCGGGAATAAGGAAGTTCCCCGGTATAAGGAGGAAAATTCACGATAATAAATAAACAGTGTTACTATTCTAATAACTTTATAATTAATGCTTTTGATTTTTATGAGGAAATTTATCGTTAATTTTTCCTTATGAAATCACCGGAAATTCCTCAGAAAATTCCCTAAAAACTTCCCGGGAAATATCCTGGGAAATTTTCCGAAATATTCTTTCCCGGGAATTTACCCATCACTAATGGTTACATCTAATTGCACTGAAACAAAAAAATTAGAAAAAAAGTAATAAGAAATGTTGCAATTTTGCTATGACAAGAGTAAATGGCAAAAATATTGCATCATTGTTATAAAAGTAAAATAAATAATAAATAAATAATTTTATATTTTACTTCATAATTGTTTCTTTATCTATGATAGTATTAGTAACTGAAAAATAACATTAAGCAACTGTGAACTGATTTGACTCGAATTAGAATAAATTATAATTAATTATATGTTTTATCAAGCATGACTAATTTATAACTATATGCTTTACATCTTTTATTATATTATATTTTATACCTCCGTGAATTACAAATTGAAAAAGTTCGCTAATTTGCTAGTTTTCATTCGGAGGAATTTAAGGAAAGTGACTAATAGTATTAGTAACAAAGATCAAATGGAAAATTTAAACTTTCTCTGTAGGAAATGGATGCTGCTGTAATTATAAGTAAAATTAGTATTGTATGCTTGAAATTTCACGTATTAAATACTAATTAATGTTATTTATACTTTTGCTATGTTATTATCAGTGCTACTGTTCGAAGTAAAAGTTCTTTCAATAACAAACTAATATTTATAATTGCGGGATTGATAGTAATTGCCTGGGCCGATTGCTATATTATATGAATATATATTTAATTATTATAAAAACTGTTACTATTTGCTAATTTATTCCTTTTTTTTATAGATAGTTTTTGTAAATACTTTTTTGCACTATGAAGCATTTAATAGTATATTGTAAAGCAAGCATGGCATGGTACTTATTTTATACGAGTATGAAAATGATATTCCAAGCGAGTTGTACGCTATACTTTTTCTACGACCACGATATTATTGCCGAATTCATTTATAATTTAATTAAGAAGATATCTTCATTTCACTACCTCCTAGCACTAGCTACAAAATAAAAATGAAACAATACAATTTTGTAAGATATTAATTCATACCTTAACGTGGTCTGTGGTTACACTGAAAAATGAAAATGTGTTTGCAATGTATCTACTATATATCTGTAATAATAAGAAGCATACAGGAAGCAAATATTTTAATGGTCGCAGAAAAATAGTATATTGTGCAAAAAGTGCAGAAATTCGCCTATTTCCTATTTTTTGCAAAATTTGAAAAAGGTTAGTTATTTTTTATGTGGAAATCATTGGAGGATCGTAATTCACTTTAAAATAAAATTCATTTAATTGAAGTGCTATAAAAAATTTGTAGGTATAATTTAATAGGCGTACAAGGAAGACACGTGGTGAGGTTTTTTTTGTCAGAAGTAGAAACTAATGATGACATCTAGATCCAGATCTTGTCTTGTCTTGTCTAGATTACCAAGATTAGACTGACAAATGTCTTATTTTGATATTTCAAGTTTGTACTTCCTTACATTATTCGGTAGGTAACTAAAAAAATTCAAATATTCTTTTCAATTAAGATTAAGTAGGTTGACTTATACAACTTATGTACTTACTCAATAAATGAATAAATGTAATGATGATAAATAAATACACCAGATTATACTTTCAGTTATGTTACCATTTGAAAGTTACTATTCTAGCAAAAATTTTAAAATTCTCAAATTTTATATTAAAGAACCTGCAACTTTTATAAACTATTATACCTGGAGTTTATTTTATCAGTAAACATAGAGTAATTTCATTATCTTAGTTACAGAATGACAGCAATGTATTGAAAAGTTTATTTTATCAATAAACATAGGGAATACTTATGAGACTCGTCAAATAATAAAAATAATTACTACATTATAAAATAAAAAAGATTACCGTTTCTGTTCCATATTTAAAAAAAAAATATTTATAACTACACTTGAATGAATGCTTTGCGCGTATGTGTAATCAAATCTCCCTCTATTTCATTTATAAATACTGGTAATCATCAACAAATATTGATAATTAGGGGTTAATCCCTTTTATGAATGTGGGTGTAAGTGTAAATATAAATATATAATTTATTTAATATTTACTCATAAAATAAACGTTGTAATATATTGCTGTCAATCAGTTTACACCGTAACTGTACTAATGATATATTCTATGTGTATTGATGAAATAAACTCCCGGTATTAAGTATTCAAAATGAGATAAGAAAATCCTTTGAAAACAAAAATTATAGAAAGGTAAGGTATAAGAAAAATAAAATATAAAATTTGAAAAAAGCACATTTCTTATTATAAAATAATCATTGGTATATGTAAATCTGTCACAGTGATCGTCGCATAGAAAGAGAACACTGCCTAAGAGTTATCTCTGTCTTTGTTTAAAGCGCACGCACTAGTTATTCTAGAGTTGAAAACAATCTACAGTCTTGATATCTAGACAAGAGTATAACACAACTTTTTAATCTAGACTTAGAGTCTGAGTATTGAAATTTCACACAAGACGAGATTTCCAAATTCTTGTCTTGTCTTGTCTAATCGACAACACTACCAGAAACTTGTGATATACTATGTCTACATCTGAGAAAATATACATAATATTACATTTTTGATATTTGTCCCAGTCAATATGAAATAAGCAGCTGTTGTGTAATGGAGCCAAATTTATAATCTGGAGTTGAAAACATTCTACAGTCTTGAAATCTAGTCTGAGTATTGAAATTTCAACACAAGACAAGTTTTTAAATTTCTTGTCTTTTCTTGTTTAGTCGGCAACATTACCAGAAACTTGTGATATATTATATCTATATCTGAGAATATGCAACAATAATAATATATTTTTGATATTTGTCCCAGTCATTATGAAATAGGCAGCTGCTGTGTAACGATGCCAAATTTTTAATCTAGAATCGAAAACATTCTACAGTTTTGATATCTAGACAAGACTATAACAAAACTTTTTAATCTAACCTTAGACTTAGTTAAGTCTGAGTATTGATGTATTGAAATTTCAATACAAGACGAGATTTTCAAATTCTTATCTTGTCTTGTCTACTCGGCACCACCACCATAAACTTGTGATACACTATATCTACATCTGAGAGTATACAACAATAATAATAATTTTTTGATATTCCTCCCCGTCAATTTCCAATAAGCAGCTGGTGCGTAATTTCACCAAATTTAGTAAATTGGAATGTTGGTGACTTGTTGTCGGCTTCCACTGTGGCAATTACCTGCGCATCTCACGCGGCCGTGGAAATGCGTTACGGTTCATAATGAGTCCAGTTTCGGTCGTCAACTCGGACCCTGTGACATCTTGATGGACCGGGCGCTCACTGTGTGGGGTACGACTTTCCCACCTGGCCGCCCAGTTGCGGCAATGAAAGTCTGGGAACCGACAATGAACTTGGGGACTTACTTGTGGTTCGTTCTAATTTGTAATTACGTAAGGAAAAACATTGTATTGAAACATATCCAATATATACCTAATATCTTTCAACTATTAGTTATTTATGATTAGAGATGAAATTTTAGACGTGAGTAAAGTAGACGCATTCGTTGTTTTAACGGCTTCTAACGCCATTATTAGGAAATTCTAATGAATATACTTTTTTTGTATATTTGTACATGGAAGAACGAAGGGAGAAACTTAATATTAATCACCTTTACAATAACAGGAAAATCTAAAAAGTCAGTTTTGGACAAATCATTAAAACGTAACATTATTTCTCTGCTTGCAGTTTTTAGTAATGTGCATAAAATTGTGAATACGAATATGCGGAGACTCTGGGAATAAAATTTTGTAGACGTGAGTCATGCTGAAACACCAATTATGTATGTATTTATTGTGTCTTTTATTTCTTATTATATATTTTCAGTTTACAAAATTTATACAATGTAAGTACAGTATGAATTTCTTTATTATGACCCTGTTCTTAATTTTCAAGTGATACCTTTGAATTGGGATAATTTATAACTCCTGACCACAAAGCTTCCCAGCCTTCCATAAAAGGTTGTAAAATTCGTCAGTCATATACCTAAACTTCTACTATACCATTTTTAGGTGACATAGAATAAAATCTGGATGGGATCCCATAACTCATAACAACTACAAATAACAATTGTACTTGGTATTATATCAATTACAAACCTCAAACGTCAAATGTCACCATGGCGGAAAAGACATTCCCTTCTCAATGTAGACTTGTAGAGTTTTCTTTATATATGTATAAATATATGTAAGTTCGAATCAACCATAAATAACCATTACTGTTGTAGAGTAGTAACTAGTAAGTATACTTTGTAGTTGATATTTGCAATTGATATAACAAGTCCAAATGATAGCAACCGAAGTTATGAAATCGCATTCCTATTTTGAAGAAAATGTCATTTGAATCCAATATGATTTTATCTATTTTACCTAAAACATTTTTTAGCACGAAAATAGGACATGTTCTATTTTTCTTGCAGCAATTTTTTGGTAATTTCATAGTGATTTTAAGATCGCTTATACCGTTGCCAACTTTTATAATCATGAGTTGTTCGTACACATACACATGTAGCATCTGAAGTTTCTCTAGGATCTAGTGATTTTGGAATAGGACAGATAGGCCCTAGTGACTTTAGTTTATTTTGTTGAACAGAGACATCTACAGTCTCATCGCCAAGCCGCGCAGTAAAAATGTGGAAAAATTAAAAAAACATGTTTTCTTATGAATAGTATTTTGGGCCCCCATTCCAAGTGGGCCATATGAGGGTGCACCTATTGCACCTGCCGATTTACGGCACTGCCCCTGAGAATATTATCTGGATCTGACTAACTAAATTGCGGTTGGATTGAGATTTCAGAATTGAATGAAGTATTTGCAAATAAATATATCAAATGAAGAACAATCGCTGAAGGTCTGATTATATAAAGACACACTTACATATTAATAGTGTGTTACATACAAGGTATGCATTAATGACAAATGAATCGTTGTCATTAAACAGCGATTAAATATAAGATAAGTTTTACGGTAGCAATTTCGTTATGTAGACCAGATGCTATCAGCTTATTTCGCGTGCTGCATTGTTTTCTGCCGATGCCTGCTGCGATCGTTATGAGATTTTAAATTAGGAGCATAATTTAGGAATTTTTGAAAGTCACCGAGTTTCATGTAGCACTGCAAGTGTTTTTAATCGTAAAAACTCTGGGGATTCATCATACTTTGCGAACATTCTCAGAAATCTATGTGGGTGATGAATTGTCTGTGCTACTTTTACTTTTTGCTTTCGAGATAATTTCCTTTATGGAAGAAAGATTAGTGATACCGCATTTCGCAATTTATATTTTTTATTCATAATCGTGGCTTTACATTCTTAGGAGTAAGAGGATATGCATTTATATACTTTTATATTAACTAGCAGTTTACGTAGGGTAAAAAATTCGTGGTCATCCGTTAAAATTTTGACACATCAAAATCAATATGATTAACAACATTCTAAGGAGGAACGGGGCCTCAAGAACTTAAGGTACTTTTTTCGTGACAAATTTTACTTGCACTTTACTGATGTAGGTGTCAGTATACAAGTTCTGCAAGAAATCTACAGCTTCTAGTACATTTCGAAACACTCAAACACAGTAGTATTTTTATAAATTCACGTACTAAAGTGTTATGTAGATAATGAAAATACTAGAAGCACTACTTATAGTCCATTTCAGAATGAGAGAGTGTAATAAATCAGTCTGTCAAAAACATTCCAAGTTGCGCCAATTATTTATTGATCAGGGAGAATGGAAAAACTAAATTCGATAGAGATCGATCGAACGAGATAAAATGTAACACTTTCGTTAGAAATCAGACAGCTATGGAAATAAAAGGAAGATACTGTTGCATCAATTATGATCTTCTCTGGAGACATTTCCCTTAGCACAGCATTTTTTACATCAGTAACAAAGACCTGAATTCTTAATATTTTAAAGAATTATTTTACCTCCTTTCATTTTTAAGTAACTGACTTCTACCCTAAAATAAATACGAGTTACATCCTTAAAAATATTACCACTGAATTACTCGCATCAAAGTACTTATATACAGGATGTTCGAAAAATAGGGGACCAAATTTTGAAAATATATTAATCAACCCAAAACAAGAAAATAATCCTAATATACCCATGTCCGGAAACGAACCATTTCGGAATAAAACACTCTTTTGTTTGAATTTTGAATTTTATTTTTAGTATTGTTTTTTACTGTCAAAATTACAATAGATACGTTAATACTTGTAATTTGTTTATTCACGTTTCCTTAGTAACTGTCAAAATTAGTCACCGTAATTAAATTATTTTGATATTGTTTTGAAGCTTTTCTATAAATATTGTATTGTTGGAGATGAGTTGATAGGGCTTTATTTTTTGCATAACAGATTAACGGGAAATTTGTATCTACATTATCTGAAAAATAATTTACCAAATTTATTGGAGAATATTTCACTATTCATACGGCATCATATGTGGTTTATGCATGCCTCCACATTTTAGTTTCCAAGTAAGACAATATGTTCAAAATATATTTCTTGATCAGTGGATAGGCAATGGTGGTCCAACTACGTGGCCTCCACGTTCACTAGATTTGAATCCGTTTGATTTTTATTTTTGGGTTCATTTAAAGAACATAGTTTATTCGACGCCCATTAATAACGTAGAGAATTTGCGGCAAAGAATCAAAGACTAACTAAAACCAGGAATCTTCGAACGTGTCCGATAATCAATGAGAAGACTTCTAGAATGTTGCATGCAACTTCAAGGAGAACATTTTGAATAACTATTGTAATTTTGAGAGTAAAAACATTACTAAAAATAAAATTCAAAATTCAAACAAAAGAGTGTTTTATTCCGAAATGGTTCGTTTCTGGACATGGGTATATTAGGATTATTTTCTTGTTTTGATTTGATTAATATATTTTCCAAATTTGGTCCCCTATTTTGTATACAAATTTTCATTCATATATTCCCACTACTACAGCTACAATTACTGATTAAATATCAGTCAATAGGAATCCATATGACCGGTAATAATGCGCGTGTCGGGATATATCGAAGATCCTGAGATACTAGCACTCAGTCCTGTTCTACGGGGCGCCGGGGAGGTAGTGAGCCTTCGGGCCTCCGCCTCGCCTGGTGGTTCGGCTAAAAATTTTTGAAAAGTGTGGCATTCTATGAACGTCCTTGTAGTTTTCAGATGTATTTATTTATCGCATAGCTGAAATGTAGTGTAAAAGAATTTAATATCTTTGGAAAAACTTATTTTAATTTGTACAAATTGCAGTTTTTAAATCCTCCCACGATTAACAAAGTCTTTTTTTAATAGAAAACAATTGAATTGTTATCAAAGGTATAATAAGTTTACGGTCATATGGATCAGATAATTAAGTAAGTTATAAATTTGAGTTGTGTTGTGAGCTTTTTTGTATTTGATAATTACATTCTACCGGCAATTATGTAGGATGATTTAATTGCTAAAGGCTGGAGGGCATCAGAAAACTGTGTTTTTGAAATTATTTAAATGAGTTTTAAAAATATACCACGTCAACTTGATTCGGGACGCTCTCCTTCGTTACTTTTGTTATATTTTTTCCTACGCACACTCTGTTATAATTTGTAACAATCTATACTTATTTTTAATTACTACTCAAACGTAATATGAGGGTAGCAAGACAAATTTTATCATTACTTACAGATAATGCGGGTGGTGCGGTACAATTCAAAGTATAATTTATAATCAATATTAAAATTAAATAATGGCACAAATACCTCATTTATTAGTCGGTAAAAACCGTTAAAACAAAATTGTGTTATTTATTTACTACATTTTAATACAATAAGTATCATAATTTATCATATTTAAAAACAACATCGATTAAAATACAGTGGCGTAGTCATGATTGAAATTTGCAAGCGTTCAGTATTTTAGACAATAGTTAACTATATTTGCTAAATATAATAATACTGGGCGAAAAAAACATACAAACTTGAATGTTAAAAAAATTAAATATCTATACAATAAAGAATATATAATTCTTAAACAATTAAATTTAAATATAATTATACAAAGAGATTACTTGTAACTAATGTTACCGTCTAGATCTAGACTTGTCTTGTGTTGTCTAGATTATCAAGATAAGGCTGACAAAGAGTCTTGAAATTTCAAGACAAGACAAGGCTTTTTATTCTAGAAAAAACAAATTAATTAAAAGAAATGATTTTCGAAATATAAATATATCTTGCGAAACTGTTCCATCCGAGCTGAAACAGTGATTGTAAAATAGAAAGTCCTAAGTATTATCTACCCTTGTCTAAAGCGTATGCAGTGTTAATCTAGAGTCTTGATATCTAGACAAGAGTTTTTAATCTAGACTTAGACTTGTTTTGTTTTGAAATTTCTAGACAAGACAAGATTTTGCAAACTCTTGTCTTATCTTGTCTAGACGGCAACACTAGATATTTGTAATTGACTTGCAGTATTTACAACATTTTATGGAGGGTTGAGAAGCTTAGTGGTCAAGTGTCATAAATTACTCCAACTAGAAGGCATAATTTAAGGGGAGAAAATGGGTCGCATTAAATATTTTCCAAATTTTGCAGACGCTCAAACATCCCGAAAAAGAGTTCTAGCTACGCCACTGTCAACATATTGAAAGAGATCTTCTTGTGATGCATAAACTCCTAATTAAACATGTTCATATAAATTATTTTGAGTTGATGCAAACCATTTTCAGTTAATTTCCAATAAATACTAATTAAAACGAGAAGGTTAGTAAGTAACATTTCGATAATTGGATGATATATTTTAATTGCAATTCCCACTGAGATAATTTGATAATTTCAAAGAGATGGAAAGTTAATCCAATTTTGAAAATTATGAATTTATGAAGTTGTTTTGAATTTAAATGATTTGTAATTATTGACGTCAGCAAATATATTATATACATATTAATTAGACGAAATATGATACACTTAATATTTTGTAAAAAGTGTTACCTGTTCTATTAATTGTATATATTGAAAACTAAAGTAGAGTTTATTAGTAAAGCTGATGGTGGCTGTAATATTAAAGTGAGTTATAAAATTTTAATGTTGTGCTTCTTCCGAGAAATTTTGTTCTATATTTAGAATACTGCTCCTTTAGAAATGCGGTGCTACAAATCATTATTTATATTATTTCTTACAAAAATTGCAAACGACAAAATTATAGTACTTACTCTTATTTATTTTTTTTAATTTAATTTAGTCAAAAAATTTGATTATTTTCTTGTGGGAAAAATATTAGCGCGTTGAATACGCAGAACGCGAGCGAGGCAACGTGCACTTATCCATGTCTGTCAAGTTGGGGTGCCCAACATAAAAAAAAATAAAAAACAATATACCATCAGTTAGTGCTAGGTTTGTGCTGGTTTGTTCCAGAATATGGAAGTTTGTTCTATTTAAATAACAGAAATATCAACAATTTCAGTTGGCACCCCAACTTGACACTATCAAATTTATAAATAATAGAGAAAATTAAAAATAACTATACCATCAGTTAGTGCTAGGTTTGTGCTGGTTTGTTCCAGAATATGGAAGTTTGTTCTATTTAAATAACAGAAATATCAACAATTTCAGTTGGCACCCCAACTTGACACTATCAAATTTATAAATAATAGAGAAAATTAAAAATAACTATACCATCAGTTAGTGCTAGGTTTGTGCTGGTTTGTTCCAGAATATGGAAGTTTGTTCTATTTTAATAACAGAAATATCAACAATTTCAGTTGGCACCCCAAATTGACACTACCAAATTTGTAAATAATAAAGAAAATTTAAAATGACAATACCATCAGTTAGTGCTAGGTTTGTGCTGGTTTGTTCCAAAAATTGGAAGTTTGTTCTATTTTAACAACAGAAATATCAACAATTTCATTTGGTACCACAATTTGACACTACCAAATTTGTAAATAATAGAGAAAATTTAAAATGACAATACCATCAGTTAGTGCTAGGTTTGTACTGATTTGTTTCAAAATATGAAAGTTTGTTCTGTTTAAATAACAGATATATTAACAATATTCTAGTGGGAATTTGAACTTGACATTACAAAAATTCTAAATACTAACATAAATTTAAAATGACAATACCATCAGTTAGTGCTATGTTTGTGCTGGTTTGTTCCAGAATATGGAAGTTTGTTCTATTTAAATAACAGAAATATTAACAATTTCAGTTGGGACCCAAACTTAATACTACCGCATTTGTAAATAATGGAGTAAATTAAAATTGACTAAACCATCAGTTAATACTAGGTTTGTGCTAATTTGTTCCAGAATATGAAAGTTTGTTTTGTTTAAATAACAGATATATTAACAATATTCTAGTGGGAACCTGAAACTTAACATTATAAAATTTCTAAATACTAAAGCAAAATTAAAAATGACTATACCATCAGTTAGTGCTAGATATGTGCTGGTTTGTTCCAGAATATGGAAGTTTGTTCTATTTAAGTTACAGAAATATCAACAATTTCAGATGGTACCACAATTTGACACTACCAAATTTGTAAATAATAGAGAAAATTAAAAATGACTATACCATCAGTTAGTGCTAGGTTTGTGCTGGTTTGTTCCAGAATATGGAAGTTTGTTCTATTTAAATAACAGAAATATTAACAATTTCAATAGGCACCCAAACTTAATAGTACCGAATTTGTAAATAATGAAGTAAATTAAAATTAACTAAACCATCAGTTAGTACTAGGTTTGTGCTAATTTGTTCCAGAATATAAAACTTTGTTTTGTTTAAATAACAGATATATTAACAATATTCTAGTGGAAACCTGAAACTTAACATTATAAAATTTCTAAATACTAAAGCAAAATTAAAAATGACTATACCATGAGTTAGTGCTAGATTTGTGCTGGTTTGTTCCAGAATATGGAAGTTTGTTCTATTTAAATAACAGAAATATCAACAATTTCAGTTGGCACCCCAACTTGACACTATCAAATTTATAAATAATAGAGAAAATTAAAAATAACTATACCATCAGTTAGTGCTAGGTTTGTGCTGGTTTGTTCCAGAATATGGAAGTTTGTTCTATTTAAATAACAGAAATATCAACAATTTCAGTTGGCACCCCAACTTGACACTATCAAATTTATAAATAATAGAGAAAATTAAAAATAACTATACCATCAGTTAGTGCTAGGTTTGTGCTGGTTTGTTCCAGAATATGGAAGTTTGTTCTATTTTAATAACAGAAATATCAACAATTTCAGTTGGCACCCCAAATTGACACTACCAAATTTGTAAATAATAAAGAAAATTTAAAATGACAATACCATCAGTTAGTGCTAGGTTTGTGCTGGTTTGTTCCAAAAATTGGAAGTTTGTTCTATTTTAACAACAGAAATATCAACAATTTCATTTGGTACCACAATTTGACACTACCAAATTTGTAAATAATAGAGAAAATTTAAAATGACAATACCATCAGTTAGTGCTAGGTTTGTACTGATTTGTTTCAAAATATGAAAGTTTGTTCTGTTTAAATAACAGATATATTAACAATATTCTAGTGGGAATTTGAACTTGACATTACAAAAATTCTAAATACTAACATAAATTTAAAATGACAATACCATCAGTTAGTGCTATGTTTGTGCTGGTTTGTTCCAGAATATGGAAGTTTGTTCTATTTAAATAACAGAAATATTAACAATTTCAGTTGGGACCCAAACTTAATACTACCGCATTTGTAAATAATGGAGTAAATTAAAATTGACTAAACCATCAGTTAATACTAGGTTTGTGCTAATTTGTTCCAGAATATGAAAGTTTGTTTTGTTTAAATAACAGATATATTAACAATATTCTAGTGGGAACCTGAAACTTAACATTATAAAATTTCTAAATACTAAAGCAAAATTAAAAATGACTATACCATCAGTTAGTGCTAGATATGTGCTGGTTTGTTCCAGAATATGGAAGTTTGTTCTATTTAAGTTACAGAAATATCAACAATTTCAGATGGTACCACAATTTGACACTACCAAATTTGTAAATAATAGAGAAAATTAAAAATGACTATACCATCAGTTAGTGCTAGGTTTGTGCTGGTTTGTTCCAGAATATGGAAGTTTGTTCTATTTAAATAACAGAAATATTAACAATTTCAATAGGCACCCAAACTTAATAGTACCGAATTTGTAAATAATGAAGTAAATTAAAATTAACTAAACCATCAGTTAGTACTAGGTTTGTGCTAATTTGTTCCAGAATATAAAACTTTGTTTTGTTTAAATAACAGATATATTAACAATATTCTAGTGGAAACCTGAAACTTAACATTATAAAATTTCTAAATACTAAAGCAAAATTAAAAATGACTATACCATGAGTTAGTGCTAGATTTGTGCTGGTTTGTTCCAGAATATGGAAGTTTGTTCTATTTAAATAATAGAAATATTAGCAATTTCAATTGGCACCTAAACTTAATACTACCGAATTTGTAAATAATGAAGTAAATTAAAATTGACTAAACCATCAGTTAGTACTAGGTTTGTGATAATTTGTTCCAGAATATGAAAGTTTGTTTTGTTTAAATAACAGATATATTAACAATATTCTAGTGGGAACCTGAAACTTAACATTATAAAATTTCTAAATACTAAAGCAAAATTAAAAGTGACTATACCATCAGTTAGTGCCAGGTTTGTGCGAATTTGTTCCAGAATATAAAAGTTTGAATATGGAATTTATAAGGTAATTACTTAAAATAATATCTTAATATTATCGTTAGTAAGGTAAATATTATCCATTAATTTTACAATAATTTATAGTTATTATATTTTATAGAATGGTGGGAAGCTTTGTGATCAGGAGCTATATATTTTCCCAACTCAAAGGTATCATTTGAAAAGTTAGCACAGGACATTATTAAAGAAATTCATACTGTACTTACTTTGTGTAAATTTTGTAAACTGAAAATATAAATAAGAGATAAAAGACAACAAATACTTAATTATTGTTTCAGCATGACACACGTTTACAAAATGGTATTTCCAGGGTCTCTACAGATTCGTATTAACAATTTTATGCATATAGTACTAAAAACTGCAAGCAGAGAAATGAAGTTACATTTTGATGACTTGTCCAAAACTGACCCTGTACCTATAAAGAAAATTAATAACTATTAATGGAGTTCTTAGAATAATTAGACATTCAAAGATCATCGTTGAAAAGAAAATGAACAACTTGACTTCAAATCTTTGTTGATCCCTCCGCTTTAATCCCTTTTAGATTATCCTTCTATTGTAAAGCTGATTAATACCCCTGATCACATATACAATCAATTATTAATTACAGTACAATATACAATTATCAAATCTATAAACTACTGTCATATCATAAAATATTTTAGATAAAGACATATAAATAAAGGGAGTTGCTATACCTCTGCAGGAAATTTTAATGACTATACTGATTATAGAACATTTTTTTTCTAATTTGCAAAAATAATGGGCAGCCTAGCGAAAAGGATTAAATTAAAGTTCTTAGAAGAGGAAATTCAATGACTTCTACCTGTTCATTCATTATTCTTCCCTTCAGCTGATTAGCCCTTATAAAGTTATATGGGACTTGCGGTAATGGTTATTTTAGGCAGATAGTTTCTTCTGTCGTATGAAATTAAGGGCCGTACCAGAAATTATCTTTGAAAATATTTCGTAATTATGTATTTTTAAACCTAGATTAAAATATTTAAAGAATAATGCATTTCAAATACACGTCTTCTAATTTCAATTTTTAAATGGAGAAGAGATTAAATTATTAAAATAAATTCAACTATAAATTACGAACAGTAATTATAAGAAATACTTCGTTGTTTAAAAAAAAAAAATATTCATGTTCATATTTTCGCTTATAAAGTCCCTGAAGAGACTCTGGAAATACCATTTTGTAAACGTGTGTCATGCTGAAACAATAAATATGTATTTGTTGTGTCTTTTATTTCTTATTTATATTTTCAGTTTACAAAATTTACACAAAGTAAGTACAGTATGAATTTCTTTAATATGGCCCTGTAATAACTCTTCAAGTGATACCTTTGAGTTGGGATAATCTATAGCTCCTGATCACAAAGGTTCCCACCATTCCATAAAAGGTTGTAAAACCCGCATAAATCAGTTTCATATACATCTTCTACTATAAATTATTGTAAAATTAATGGATAATATTTACCTTACTAACGATAATATTAAGATATTATTTTAAGTATTTACCTTACAAATTCCACTTCGTTTTTCCACAATACAAAATTCCATATTCAAAGTTTCATATTCTGGAACAAATCGGCACAAACCTAGCACTAACTGATTGTATAGTCATTTTTAATTTTCTCTATTATTTACAAATTTGGTAGTGTCAAGTTAGAGTACCAACTGAAATTGTTAATATTTCTGTTATTTAAATAGAACAAACTGCCATATTCTGGAACAAACCAGCACAAACCTAATAATAACTGATGGTATAGTCATTTTTAATTTTCTCTATTATTTATAAATTTGATAGTGTCAAGTTGGGGTGCCAACTGAAATTGTTGATATTTCTGTTATTTAAATAGAACAAACTTCCATATTCTGGAACAAACCAGCACAAACCTAGCACTAACTGATGGTATAGTTATTTTTAATTTTCTCTATTATTTATAAATTTGATAGTGTCAAGTTGGGGTGCCAACTGAAATTGTTGATATTTCTGTTATTTAAATAGAACAAACTTCCATATTCTGGAACAAACCAGCACAAACCTAGCACTAACTGATGGTATATTGTTTTTTATTTTTTTTTATGTTGGGCACCCCAACTTGACAGACATCACTTATCCCTTGTGCACGAGTAGCGCAGCTCATTCATATGGGCAAAGTACCATCACGTCATATTACGTAGAGAGAGATAAAATACTATAGAAACTTAAAAAATCTAATCGCCGCTTCTCTGTCTCTCGCGTGCACTCGAAATTATGCACTTTCGTAGAGTTAAATGATTCTGGCTTGCATATTCTAACTTATATCTATATTTTATTATCAGGTTTAAGTAAATATACATATATTTACATAAAAATAAAATTTTAAATACTTTTAATTTTTATTTCAGATATTTCTATTATCAGGCAGTATTTAAAAGTAACGTATTCAATGCAATTACTGATTTATTGAAATTTTTATTTCGTAGACGCGATATTTCTATTATCAGGGAGTATTTAAAAATAACGTATTCAATGCAATTACTGATTTATTGAAATTTTTATTTCGTAGACGCGTTATTTCTTCAAAAAATTAAATTATTCAAACTATTTAAAATCGATTTAATCGGGCGAAAAAACGCAGCAACATGATAAGCTAGAAAATTAGGTTAAGTGAACTTTGACGTTTAACAATGCAATTGTTACAGTATTGCCAATATGTCAATTCAAGTTCGTTGTCAAATGGTGAAATAATGTGGAAAAAAAATTAAATAAGAATTATTAATAAAATAATGATTTTTTCCAATATTTCATTCAATAATAATTATCCATATTGTACAGTTAGTATCAAAAGAGAAGAATTCTATATAATATTTATTAAAGTGTGAAAACTTTAGGATATTTTAGCAAAGCAATACTTGTATATACTGTATACTTACAGAAACCTCCTTTAATAAAAAAAAATTACAAAAATTATATTAAAAATAATTAGTGTCCTATCAAATTATCTGTTTCATTTTTGGTTTCGGTTGGTTTTGACCAAAAATGTTTTTCCCCCTATAAATTTGTCGAAATATTATGAGAAGCAAGTTCCCCTTCATCTAACAATCCACTATTACACTAAAACAGCCATTGATGACTTTCACGTCTCTTTCATCATCCAGCAACCACTGCTTCTAGTGCTTCTCAACCACCAGGCATTTATGAATCAGGTTCCCATTCATCGCACGCTAGCTGCCGATGCACCGCCTGCCGGTCAAATCAATCACGACCGCGGTCGCGAACTCCGAGCAACCGGCACGAACGAGAACAACCTGCAACCTGCTGATTAGAGGTTGCAGGTTGGATGGTATATACATGAATGGAAATGAAGAGGAAGATTAGGTGTTCAATAATTGAGGATTGGAATCTAATAGAACTGTGATAGTTATCTGGTTCTTTATCCGTGCATCTGGTGAGTGTATAATCAGGTGTTTTTAATCAGTGGTACAACGTAGGATTTGTCTATTTTTTTCAAATAAATTTTGGTTCATTATTCCTGTACTTATTGAGACCGTTCGTTAAACGTTGCAAAATGTTCTTGTTTTTTTATTGTTTTTTTAATAGTTATTTGTGTATCAAGGTTCTAAAAGTAATATTTTTGGGCCGAAACCGAAGTTTGCAGCCGAGGCTACAAATCAGATGAGGCCCAAAAAGAACTTTTAGCCGAGGTGCACACAACATTTTTTAGGCGATTACAACAAGAAATTATGAATTTTCATTCAAAATCAATTTTTGACATCTGTCAAAATTTACTTTACGGCCGCATTTACTTTACGGCCGCATTTACCTTACGGCCGCATTTACTTTACGGCCGCTATTTTTCCTCGCAAATTCATTACTTTTTCATTAATATTTGTAAAGGAATAGTTAAAATTTTACTTACATTTATTATTATATTCTAAAATAATTAATCACATTAATATGAACTATGTAAATCAATAATGAACAAACTAGCGGCCAAAAATTTTGACTTTGACAGATGTCAAATAAAAATTGATACTTTAAGGTTGCCAGCAGATACGAAAAACAACAATTTATGTACCAGCCGCCTAAAAAAATTTGTAGGTGATTATAGACACTGTATTTGAGTATTTGAATTTTGCATTACTGTACCATTTTACTAGGATGGCCAAATTTCTTGAATACTAATCCGAGACAAAGCACTTTAGGATTTAAATCGTTTTTACATTACAATAAATCTATTACAGTACTATGTTTACTTTATTTAGGTATTATACATTGTATTGCAAAAACCTTAAATAAGGAAAATTTTCTCGCAGTGCACCAATTGAAAAAAATCTGATGTGCACACCACATCAGTCTTTAGTACGCTAAATTATACACATTTTTGGTTCACTTCATTTAAATTTGTTTCACTTGAAAATGAGATCATTCTACGGCTAATCATTCTTCAACTTCCATTCGTTTCATATCTCTATTCGAAATGAATCATCTTTTGAAAATTTTATTAAAATGTTTATCACTATATCTTATTGCATTACACAAAATTTTAATTTTGATATAATATGTCACTTTTCAGTGATGTTTTGAAAAGTCAAATTTTTCATAACCAGTTAGGAATTAAAACCTTTTCATCAAGAAGTGATGGAACAGTATATTATTATACAAGTTTTATAAGATGGTATATTGTTCCATGAATTATTTGGGGCTCGACGAGCGCAGCGAGGAGTGATCTAGAAACCCGAATGGAACAATACGTCATATAAAACGAATATAATATAAGTATCTATTTTTTATACTTTGCTTCACTTATTTTATAAAAATCTTAAAAATTTCAATTAAAAAATAATAGAGTGGAATCTAGGAATATGTACGTGAAATATTGTGAAAATATTTATAAATCTATATTTACGAAATTTTAATAACCTTTTAAATTATATTGATTATTCGGTTTTCATTCTCACAAATAATATCTGATATTACTACATTAAACTGTTTTCGGTATAATAATATGGTAATTGTTAAGTATAAAAAAGTTTATGTATATTTTGACTCTTTTTTAATGCATATAATCCGCTATTTAATTATGCTGCAACTATAATACATTTAGTGATGTTTTAGGATTTAAGTACAATTTTATGCGTAAAGTATTATTACAAAAGTAAAAATGAACAATCATGTTAGTTTAGATTAATCCAATTTACCTAATTTGTTTAAGGAAAAATCTGTTTTCGTACAAATTGCAATTTGAACAGGAATGAGTTAAGTACAACTTTATTTAATGATATAATTATTAAAAGTGAGAAACTATTTCGTTCAAGTATATCATAAAATTATTTAAAATATCTGGTAATAACTACTGTCGTCAGAGGATTTTTAAATATTATTACTTGCTACATTGCATGTTCGATATTAAGAATTTGTAAATATCGACATATTTATTGAAGCCCACTTATTATTGTATATAATTTCTGGTTCTGGCAACTATTAAATATAATCGCCGATAAAATCAACTCTCGACTTTTCGATAATGATAATTACAGTCCCATTTCATGTTACAAATAAAGCCATAACAATTAAAATATATTGAAATAGTTATGGTTCTTTTTACATGCTTGTTGAAATTTTTAAAATTACTGTACTGTGATACATTATCTCATTTAGCGTAGGTATAACGACCAGTTATTTATAACAACTAATATTGCAAAAAACAGTTATAGTTTGAAACTAATCATAGTGCAGCAGTAGGTATCTACTAATACCTGTATAATTATATAAGGAGAAAATTGACTACTGCATTTCAGAAACAATAAATCAGGATTTTTATCTGAGATAAATAAATGTAGGATAAAAAATGAAGTCATTGTTATTAATTTACGCTTAATCACCAAGAAAGTCAATTATTGGTGACTAATTGTGCAACTTTGAAAGTTATAGCGGAATAGACATTCGTCCGATATTACTTTCTTATAGTTTGGTATAAGAACATTTGTTTGGTATTTAAATTCGGGCAATTATACTAACCATACCGAAAGTTGTTTAGATTTAAAATTACTTACGATTTGACTATAAAAACCTAGAAAATTGAATATTCTTCTAGAATTTTCTTGGTTTACTTATAAGTTCCATGGTTATTTATATTGAAATTATAATATACACATAATAAACAGTTTACGAGAAAATTATTTATCTGAGTTTCTAATGTACTTACTAGGTACTCAATGATAATACTCATATGTACTGAATTCTGCTCAAGAGAAAAATAGTTATCGGTATTTCTAATCCTTTTATAACATGTATTAAAATGTGAGAACTTTACGATATTTTAGCAAAAATATAGTAGTTCGTGTTTACTTATAGGAACCTGCTCTTAATAAAAAAATTACAAAAATTATATTAAAAATAATTAGTGTCTGATCGAAGTTTCGGTTTCGTTTTTGGTTTCGGCCAATTTCATTTTGTTTTGTACATTATTTCACTTATCTTCCTTTCGAATATATAATTATGATTTTATTATCATTATTCTGCGGCTGTTAGTACAAAGGTGCCAAGTGTAAGATAAGGCAAGATTTCATTAATTAAATTTATAGAATTAAGACAAAGACTTATTATAGAATATAGAAAAAAAAGTAACGTTATTGTAAGAGAATAGCATACAGTATAAAATAACTTGTTAATAGCAAATATTTCTTGAAAAGACTACTTATTTTATTATGATTATTTGTGATATTTGTGAGGTGGTGATAGATAACTAAAATCTTTACTTCTTGAGTAAAGATAGTATCTCTACAAAAATAAAGTAATTTTCTAATAAACTGAAGTCTTTTATTTAATTTCATAATAGAAAAAAAATAAAAGTTTAACTAAATTTTAACTTTTTCCTTCGGACACTAAAAATAATTTTAACATTGTCGTTGAACAACAGCATCCAGTTTAACAATTTTTTATTCGTTATTCTTACAATGCATTTTACAAAGTGAAGTTTACACAATGAGTATATCACAGGTCAATTCTATATATTGTTATCCTATTTGCCCGAATTTCAAGAACTATAACAAATCTTCGTCTTTGCAGAATAAATTTTATTCATTATAGGGTTTGTTGAAAGAAGAAATTTACAGTAAAAATAAATTTTAGAGATTAATAGAGTATAATCATACAATAAAATATTACAAATGCTTAATAATTATAAAAGAATATTTAAATTTTAGAGTGAGCGTGTTCTTCTTAAGTTCTTACTATAATATTCTCGCCTAGAGACCATTTGAAGATTATTTATTGTATAACAAATGAGAACAAATAGGTAATATACAGTCGACACCCTTGGGCTAATGATTAGCACTTGGGCTTCGCAAACCAGGTGTTACTGGTTCTAGTTCGAATCCTGCTGAGATATGTGTATGTTTGTGTTCCTTTCATTCCATTGTGTCAGTCTCATTCGACAGTATATAACATTAGTAGTAGAGCGGTCTTTACAAATTAAAGTAATATACTATAATAGTTAATTCTGCAATTGAAAAATTAACTACAATGGGGTTTTCAAAAGAACAAAAAAAAAATTACCCTGAAAATTAATTTTTAAGTTATATCAATGCATAAACTACAACTTTTTTAAAAAACAATTTTAAATATTTGTATTGATTTTCTTAATATCGTACTGATTTTCCACATTTTGTAATTATATAATGATAGGTAAATTTTTATATAATTTGTGTTAACTAAAATGTCTGTCATTGATCTATGAACTGCAGTAATAAATCATTTTATTTAACGTGTCATACGTATTGATTTAGTAATACAGTTTGCTTTTGAAAAACAGTCAATCGTAGCAATAGCCATAAAATTATTGCATTATTTGCCCTAATATGTGACCTAATAAGATTATAGAAGTAGTCTACGTCTAGACTTTCTAGTCTCTTGTCTTACCTTGTCTAGATTATCAAGACAATATTAACAAAAGTCTTGTCTTTAAATTTTCTTATTCTAGATGAAGAAGACAACATTTTAGAAAATTACTCTAGATTCATTAAAAATTAAAATTTTCGGAATATAAATGTATCATGAGAAACTTGATCCAACCGAGCTGAAACAGTGATAGTAAAATGGAAAAAGAACGCTGTCGAAGAATTATCTGTCCTTGTCTAAAGCATATGCACATGTTAATGTAGAATCACAGAATAGTTACGCACATAAGCGACACTCCGTGTCGGCACCTTTCATGTTCCCCTAGTCAGTTCTATGACCTTAAAGCATTGTGTAGACCTTTAAATTTGTGCTCTTCCATTATCTCTCTCTCAGATGTGAGTAAACTTTCCGATTTTAAACAATGGGCCCTTTAAATTTGTGCACATTCTCCATCTCTCTCTAATTTTCGCTTCTCTGTCTTACTGTCGCTTCTGTATAAACCTATTCTGTGTAGAATCTTGGAACAATCTAGAGTCTTGATCTTGATATCTAAACAAGACTTTTTAGTCTAGACTTAGACTTAGTCTAGTCTTGCCTATAATAGAAGGCAGTTAATGGTAGTTCTATTAATATACTGCACAGAATATATCAACAAAATCTCTTGGCGACAGTATTACAAAAACACCTTCAAATATTGTAAACATATAGATATCTTCCAACACATTCAATGTAAAGTAATTATAAAAGTTTATTGTACCGAGTATTAATGATTTGAGAAGTCGATTACTTCAATAAAAAATGTCATTGGTAGCCAATCCACGAATGCTTCTAACGAAAAAAATGTAAACATTGAATAACTGAAATAAATCAACCCTATAAATTGCATCCCCATTAACCCATTCACCATATGCTTGAAATAAATCTTACGAGTACTAAATCACTCCCGAATCAAAATCAATAACACATAAGCATCCACTTAACCGCTCGGTGAAAACAAACATGGGATAATCAGCAGTGGTTGCGCGTCCCAGCGCGTCTGCTCCCGACTGCCACCTGTTGAGCCACCGAGAGACTCGAGAGAGAGAGAGAGAGAGAGAGAGTGCATGCAGCTACTCGCTTACCCAATTATCATGCTAATTCCGAATGAATTAGTTGATTTATGGAGAGAGCCCGGTAATGAAGCTTTGATCGCAGGGAGAATCGTGGGAGTGGAGATTGTTTATGGGAATGAATTATGAATTATGATTAGGATGCAGGGATTATGGAACGAAATAATCTACTGCCTCCCACAATCATTACGGATGGGTCTGTACAAGACCTGTAGTGTGTTAATAAATATACTACACACAGCGAATGGTGCTCAGAAACTAAAACTAAAATTGTCTTTCTGCTCAATCTTAGTAAGACAATAATATAGGTATAAAGTTCGAGTAAAGTTTATTTATTTGATATTAAATCCATCACATTAAGTCCACAATATCCAGGAATATTTTATATTTTTTTAATTGCTTACCCTTATTTAACAAAATACAATTCATTTGAAAGATATCCACTTATTTTTTTGAATAAATAAAAGAGTAACAGATTGATCTTAAAAAAGAATCCCATAGGTATACGTATACAGGGCTCTCGAACGTCCTGGGAAAGGATTGTCCCGATTTTGAAGTGTATGTCCCGGTGTCTCGAAAGGAGGTTTCGGATCATCTATTTATCCAGGATTGATATATTTCTATAACTCACTACTTAATTTAACTTTATTTAAATATTTGTCAATTGTTACATTACTTGATTCTTGACGAAAATGGAAAAAGAATTTCCAGAACTATGTTTAAATATATTGAAAATATGTGTACAATACCAATGTGTAACATATTTTTACTTCCTTGTACGAAGTAAAGGAAGTATTAAAATTTTCAAAACATGATCCATTTCGAAGGGAAGTTCGAAGATATGAAACGAATTGAAGTTGAAGAAGGATTAACAGTAGGATTATCTCACTTTCAAGTGAAACAAGTTTAAATGAAGAGCATTTTTTTAATTTTGTGAAGTTATTTTACATAGTATTTTTAATTTTGATTTTAATTGTTCAGAAATATATGGATCTAACAGAAAAATAGTTATCAAAAACATTCAAATCTTACGATAAGTTTGTATGACCAAAAGTAAATTATATTTTGATTTTATGGGCCCTAAACCAGCTTAATACGTAACCTCCCTCCCTAACTGCCCCGGTCTATTTGTTATTTTATTTTTGTATATTATATCTACTATTAAAATTCATTAAATATAGATAATTAATAATTTCAGTTTCCAGAAAAATATAACAATAAAACTAGGCAAGTCATTCATTCCTACTATAGATATGTATGTAATAATTAAATATATATCTTTTTTTTAAAATTTAGTAACTATAATTTTATAATTTAACAAAACAGCGTGTTGTAGTTTACTTTTTCTTTGTTCAGTATTAAAACAAAATATTCGCCCGAATAGAGGAAAAATAGCATTATAAACCGAATACCGAATAATTATTCTACTATTATTCTAAAATTAACCAATTTTTATTAAAACTTTATTTACGTGTTTATCAGAAATATAAATATGAAATTTTAAATTAATATTCATTCAACCGAATTTGCGAATATACGAACCAACAGACATCTTAAAATAGACAAATGTATTGTAAAAATCTGGATGGGCAACTGATAAATTTCTAACTTTATTAAATACTTAATTTTTTTAGTTCTTTTAATTTTTCATATAATAATTCTTTCTCGTCTTGGATTGTTTGGATGTATAGATTCCAAATTTCCAGCATCACCTATTATAAAATGTATTTTCGTTTCATAAACAAAATTTGACAGAGATCCTCATTCGGCAAAAAACCAGGTAGACAACGAATTAAATAATATGGGAAGCAAAAAGTTATTATGTAATTAATGATTATCTCGTGTTAAATCTGCATAAAATATTCCCGTTGACCTTGTCCCACAGGAAGTGGTAATATATTCCACCGGAAGTATGTTAGATACAATTTTTAAATATTTAACGCGTTGTCATATTTGTAGCTATCGTATTATTATCCACGCTAATAATTGTAGGTCTATAATAGTGTTTTTAATCGTATTAAAAGTTTTCTGAGGGGCTGCAGCCGAAGATGGCCGAAGAGAGTCGAGTGTAACGTTTTTCGCTACAAGTAGCGAGTCAAGGTGCACAATGATATAATAAGATTTGACGAGGGCACGTGGCCTATTATATTCAAGATGCTTTATAGAAATATGGATTTTGAAAACATATTTAACGTCTAGGAGGAAGAATAAAATTTTACAGTTGGAACGTTTTTGAACTTTATTTTTAGTTCAATCTCGAAGAAAAAACAAGTCATACAACTTTACACTTCTTGTTGTAATTTACTTATATTGTTTGAAATACTGAAATAATGAAATAAATATATCAAATTTAATATTTCAGTATCAATTAATGTGTATACATTTTGCGTACTTTAATTAATCAAATTTGATAAAGATGGGTCAATCATATGGCGAAATTTTTTCTGTATAAGTTTTTTCGAATATTTTAAGACCGAAAAACAGTACCAATGAAATATTTGTTCACTTTCTCCACTGAATTTCGCTGTTAGTTTATATTCCTTCCTTTTTTTTCTAAGTCTTAAATATTTTGTTATGTTCTTTTTGATTTTCAATTAGTATTATTTGATCGTTTTCCTTTTGTTGCCAATCTGATTATACGTATATTTATCTCCTCTTTTCCTTTCCTATCGCATATTTATTGTGATATTCGTGGTATTCCCATCTTTTTTTATATCATATTTTTCCTCGAGGAAAATGGCGTCTTATTGTCATCTTTTGACGTTGTTTTTTTTTTTTTCAATTTATTGTGATGACTTTAAATGTTATTTATGTCGTTATGATTACCAGGCAGGCAATTCTAGTAAAATAGTACCTATATTGTGTAAGTGCAGAAAAGAATGGAAACGAGTTTTTTTATACGAGGTGCACACTATATTTTTTGGGCCAGCACATAAAAAACGAATGTATTTGACACTTTTAATAATTATCAAAATCGGTTTGTTATCAAACGTCAATAGTGGTAACCAAAGCAACGATAAAGTGAAGAGGGAAATAAATTTGCTTGAATAGGATTGGTTGTTGGAAATGTCATTCGTTGTTGAACTGTGAGTTCTCACTACTTTGCTGTCAAAATTCACGATATTGATTTCGAAATTCTTGACTTGTCTCGTCCGGAAACATATTGATATTCGCATCATAAAAACTTATTTACCGGATTTCTAATGTAAATTATTATTACATTCGATAAAAATACAGTGAAGGGCGGAAGGGTGAAACCATCACTATTGCCCCGGGTGACAACAACTTTAGCTACGTTATTGCTCATATAATTCCTATGTATAGCTATTTCATACTTTATTATGTATCTTCAACTACTGATTTTCTTTCAAATTTATGTCTCTTTTATCTTCCTTACTTATAAATTTATCCACTAATGACATGTTGTTTTTCTTAAATGGACAATGTCATATAGGAATAAAATGTCAAATGGATTATTTAGCATTGCTGTCAAAATTTGGTTTAGCATTTTTTTTTTGTTTCGGTGTTGCTTACAATTTAAGCCTTGGTGGTGTAACTGGGCATTAGTCACACTTTTTGTCTGTGACCTAACTTAATTTTCTTGTTGATGTATGCCTCAATTAGATATTTGTTGCAATAAAAAGATTATATATTTTAAAGATAATATAAAAACTTCATTATTACCCCTCCAGTAAAATTGCAGAAATCCCGTCACTAGATAACGAAATAAGCAAGAAATAATGGATTAATCAAGCATGTTACCGAATTCCTTGTCATTTTTATTCCTCTTTTGTCTTCCATATCTAACACCAATGACTTCATATTCTAACCCTTATAACTTATAATATGATCATACTTAATTTTATTGTTTATATATGCGTCAATTAGGTATTTATTAGAACAACAAAAAAATATATATTTTAAAGATGATATAAATACTTCATTGTTACCCCTCCAGTAAAATTGCAGAAATCCCGTCATTCGACAACGAATTAGTGATAGGATAATTCGAATTAAAAATAACATGTCATCCGATTATTGAAATTACCTGTATAATTCGGTAATTCGAATTAAAAATAATCGGCTAGTGCAGGGATAATTAAAATATTTCCAGACAACAAAATTTTATTAGAACCTGAAGGACTCATTTTATATTACTTTTTAGTTAAAATAAAATAATGACAAGACTGACATAATCCTCCCCTGACTTGACTGTGCAAGTTTTCTCTTGTTCATTCATTGTCAATTATACCCGAGTGCAGCCGAATTAATTTAAAACTAGTGATATTTAGCTCGGCTGGTCGGCTGCGCCTGACCGAATGAAAAATAATTCGAATTATCATCCGATTATTGAAATAATCGAATCAGTAGAATTCGATTATTCAAATAATCTGATTATGCTCATCACTAGAAATAAGCAAGAAAAAGTGAATTAAATAAGCATGTTAATTTATTTTCCCAATTCCCTGCCAATTTTACTTTTGTCTTCCTTATCTAACACCAAAGACTTTATCTCCTAACGCTCACAATTTATAATATGATTATACTTATATAATCATAGAAGCCTAGTCCATTCCATCTTCGTCACGATACCGACCACGACACCCGTCTTCAATGACCCCAGGTGCGATCGTGCTGGATTGTTTGCGCGGGCTTGTGGCATGTGTGCCTGTATGATCCTCCTCGACCTCGCTACCTACACGGCACCCTTACCCTCCCTAGGGTGGGATTTTTTAACGGAAAACATTTACCTTATTTTCATCCAAAGATCCCGAATTGAGAATAATGATAGAAGTTGAGTGGTTTAGGAAATCCGACGGAATTTGAATGTTACCTGGGGATACAATAGTGAAGTAGATCAACCTTCTTAGATATTCTTAGGGAATTATAAAGTTTAGGAAAATAAGGAAGTTTACAATCATAAAAGGGAACAGAAATTTACAGTAATTTAAGCACAAAAAATGTAAGTATGTTTTAACATTTAAGGAAGTTGTATTAACTATCGAACATATAAATATTCTACATTTTTTCGCTATCAGAAATTTAAATATTTATAAAATACGGCCCATTCTGCATCTACCAAAAGATTATTTAAATTTTCTTTCAGTTTAATTTACCTGCATTTACTACTATACCAACCTTACTATTATTTCCATAAGCATTATTTTTAATAACATTAAAAAATATCTAATCATGCAAAAAATTTTATAAAGCACAGCCCATTTGATATCTATCAAAATTTTTCAGTTTAAATTACTTTTATAACTTTAACCTTAATAACTCACATCTTTTATTTCACTTACAATAAACCAGTCAAAAAGTCTTAATTTCATTTTAATCTTATTAACAAATGCTATTAATTTGTAAACATAAGAAGCATATTTTATTCGTAACAAACATGAAATTCTATTTGCATTATTAACAATTAAGGTAATTGAAAATTTTCAAGTTTTTACTAGATTGTATTCTTTAGAAATAAATTTTAGTTCTTATTAAATATCGGTCTGCTTTGATGAATAATTAGTTTCTTTATTAAAAGTTTTTATTTAACAGTAGTTATTATTCAAATAAATTAAAA
Organism: Stenolophus ochropezus; assembly: GCA_035578165.1. Taxonomy (NCBI): domain Eukaryota; kingdom Metazoa; phylum Arthropoda; class Insecta; order Coleoptera; family Carabidae; genus Stenolophus; species Stenolophus ochropezus. The sequence goes on along the minus strand of JAQOWZ010000003.1, from coordinate 24,569,710 downwards.
TAACAAATTTTATAAATAGCTACACACATATTTTCTGCTTCCCAGAAGTTCATTGTAGTGTTAATTTCACAGTAAAGTAGTTAGTCATCATGTTTTACAAACTTTTTTATCGTAAATTAAAATTTAAAAATTTTTGATTTTAATAATAACAATTTTATCTTTAAATATAAATAATTGTTATCTAATTTTATATCTAACTCGCAACTTGGTACAACTCGCGTTTTTTTTAATGAGTATATTATTATACCTACTTCAACTAAATAAAAAAAAAATGGCGACATATATTTTCTAGGTTTACGAAAAACCGATTAATTAATTAAAAAATCTCAAATTAAAATGAAATGCTTTCTATTATCTTGTTCGAAAATGACATTTTTCTACTCGCAAATTGCGAGTTTGCGAGTCGATTTTTCAAGGGTGGAAAGGTATTATTTATTCATAAATAACAATATTTTTTTATTTTCGCACATAAAATGAATGTAAATCTTTTGAAGTAGCGTTTTTGCGTCTCATTTCCATTCAAGAATCGAGTTGGTGGTTCGTTCTCATTGTAAAAATTTTGAAATATGAGATAGGACAATTAATAGCAAGTTGTTTATGTCCGCCATTGACAAATAGATAATTATAAATCAGCTTCGCCTCCTTACAACTGTACTTTGCAATCCACCCAGCAAAAACAACCGCTTGTGGGCATATCAAATTTTGATTGTTATTAACGCCACACAAGTGCTAATTACTGAGCCAAGCGGAAACAGATAAATAAACAAAGCTGTCATTTGTTTGAGAACTGGGAGCAGCTACATCTGAACATCGACACTTTCCCCTATCAATCCAGTTTCAAACAAAACCCAACAGGTATCATGGTACCACCATTGTTTCATTGTTTGTTTCTACCGGGTAAAAAATATTGTTAAGTCAAGACATAATACTTCTAAAATATAATATGTTGGTACTTTCAAATTAAGAAATAAGAAAACTTTTTGGAGTAACAGTCATTTAATAATTGCAAATAATACACTAAGGTTTTGACTGTAAATCAGTCTTCATCAGGGTGATAATTGTTTTTTCGTCCATTGTAGATAAAACACACACATATAAATGTTAGACAGTAGTGTTTCGATTTTGATTTCGGTTTCGGCCAGTTTCGACTGCGGTCCGGTAAAAAAAATAAGTAACGTTATTTTAAAACAATAGCATATATTTAAAAAACCTGTTAGTTAGTAACAAATACTTTCTGAAAATCAGTGGCGAATTTATACTTCTGCCGCCTAGACCTTCCCCGATAATTGTTATTAATGATATTTAATGTTTTATGCTTTTATGTATTTCTTTCAAATATAGATAATTAATATTTGTTCATTTATGTATAACATAGCCCTTTAAAATATTTGATTACGGACTATTTATTTAATTGTGATTTTTGTGATATTTGTAACTTTGGTGAGGTGACCATAGATAGTAAAGTCTTTACTTCTTTAGTAAAGATAGTGGCCCGTATTCCGAGCTTACTTTTCAGTGTTTTTTTAAAATGACGTTTAGTCTCTTAAGATTATAATGTAAAATCAGGTTTCTTAAAAGCGATTTTATTACAAAAGTAAGCTCGTAATACGGGCCAATTTCTCTTCAAAAGTAAAGTGATGTCTTAACAAATAGAAAGTAAGAAAAACATTAGATTTCCGTGTTTAATAAAAATTTTACTAAATTTTTACTTGACTACATATTTTTCGGTTTCAGTTATGTCGAAATTAGAAGAGGAGGTTACAATTTAGATTTCTGTTGAAAATTGTGTTTCGGATGGACACTAGTTTGAATCATCTTCGAGTTAAATTTGAATGGTACAAAATTTAAATACAATAATATTTGTCGTTATACAATTACCTACTTGTAATTACATTTATGGATTACTTTGAATTTGGGTTTAGAAAAGATCGAAAAGAAAAGAAACAATGTCGATGTTACTAGTTTGTCGATATTGGACGGTGTTCTAAATTCTAATTTCATCTACTCGTTTCACGTAAGCATTGACAACCATTTGGTGGTCGTGGGTAAGTCTATAATTAATTTTTATATCTCAAATTTGACATTCATTTTCACAACTGTTTTAAAATTATGTCAAACGGAAATTGAAAAATCTGAAAGTAGGCGGGTTGATTAACGCGGTCATTATGCTAGAAATTAATTATTATTTGTTTAAAACTATTTCGCCAGAGATAAATCATTGTTTTAAGTAGGCAGGGAAAATTGTTTGTTACCATTTATATTTTAATGTGCACACGTTATTAAGGTTTATTTGACGTGTGACTTTCGGCCCCGCACAAATGAATTATCATTTCTAGAATTAATTATCGTATTAATTATTTAGATTGTAGGTTTCTTGAATAGTGGTTATTTATTAAAAATTCAATATACGATTTCTAGCACAATTCCTAAATGTCATTTTATTTAAAAATTAGCTGTAACCACATAATGAGGTCTTTTTTTGGGATGACCCAATAACATATAACAAATATGTAAGTACACTGTACTATATGTCACATAAAATTATTATTTGCTTCAAATATTTGTGTATTACAATAAGTGAATGAAATAAGTTTCATACACGAATTAGATGTTAGGTTTTTAAAAATAAGTTGTTAATTAAACAATTAAACAGATTTATAATAAAACATTTTACGCACATGATTTTACTAACTAAAATAAAGAATAAAGTTTTTTTTTAATATTCGCAAAGAAACATCTGTTAGACAAAAGTGGTACGTATTGTTATCTTTAAATGATGTGTTTAATTATTTATGAAATTTCATTTTACAAAGCGTATTTTATGACCGTACCACAATTTTCGTAAATCTGTGATATTAAATAACAATTGCAGAACTAGTAATTTCAATTAATGATTTAAAAGTATTAATATGATTTAAATCTGATTCAAATCAATGCAATCCTATCACCGACCGAAATCATTTTCTGATATAAATTAATAAAGAGATTAATATTATACATACCTACCTTTCAATGGCTGCATGACAAAAGCGCATCGTTCAAATTTTTAAACATTTCGTAAGCGCACCAAAAAAAGTAGCAAAAGCGCACCAGTAAAATTTAGGAATGTAATGTGTCGTATGTGTGCATCTGATTAGATCAAAATACGAGTGAATTCATTCTGCTCAAGGATAGTACTTTTTAAATAGATACTCGCAAAGTAATGCCTCCAAGTCTTCCTCCTCCCGAAACCTAACCTAACCTAATCTAATCTAACATAACATAACCTAACATAACCTGACTTAACCTATTCTAACCTAATCTAATCAAACCTAACCTAATTTAATCAAACCTACCCTAATTTAATCAAACCTAACCTAAGCTGACCTAACCTAACCTAACCTCACCAAACCCAAAGTAATCTAAACTAATCTAACTTAACCTAACCTAACCAAATCTAAACTTATCTAAACTAGCCTAACCTAATCTTCTTTCATTCCGTCATTAAATAAATAGTTACATCAAATGTATTAATATATGAACATTTCAATTTTGCAGACAGTGGTGCGCTTAAATAATATACTTTGGTGCGCTCTTGCAATGTTCATTTGGTCATTTGTAGCAAAAAATACTATTTGGTGCGGTTTTTTTATATTTTTTCCATTATCACCAATACTGAACAATCTGAAAAAGTAGCTTTGTTATTTGTTTCAGTGCAAAATGATGTAATGACATTTTGTGATTCATTCTTGCGCTTGCACAAAAACGTAATTAGAATTGAAATGCGCTGCATCTTCTCTGTGAGTTTCTGGAAGATGCGACTTCCTCTTCGAGTCGCAGAACCCATTTGCGGTGCCATCCTCGAGCGCTGATAGTCAACTGTCAATTAGAAACCAGAACGATGTTCAACGAGCCTCACCGCTGAGTTTTTACGCCAGATTCTTCCACTTGTTGCTCAAATGTTCGCTTGTTTGAATAAGTTGCATGGATTGTTATTTTGATTAGAAGACGCCGAACAAGGAAATTTTTATTATCCGCGAGAAAAACTTGTAAATGAGAACAGTTTTTATTTTAATTGATGATTAAGCAGATTGTAAGTATTTTGTTTTTATCAAAGTTCTCAATGTTGGTCATATGTTGTTTTTATATGTTGGGAACACTGAATTTAACAAAATAATAAAGCACAGTAAACTAATACTAGTTTTTCCTAAAAGCGCTAATACAAAGGTTTTCCGACCATTGTCCGTCTCATATACGATAATAGATTTTTTCTTTTAGTTCTTTTAGACTAAACGATGTTGTGCTATTAAAATTATAATTATTTGAACTAATATAACGAATTGAATAACGCTAAACTTTCATATTTGTTTATTTTTTTTATATTTCGAAATTTTATGTTAAATACAAGTTCTACATGTAATATTTTGCATATAAACTGATTTATTGAAGTTACAATTTTAGTTTAAACGATAAACAAAATGAATAAATAGTAGAACTTAAATAACGAAAAAAAAATATTAGAGATAACAATGTGAAAATAGGAATAAGAAACGAAAACCTTGAAACGTCAAAATTAGAATCAAGGAAAATATTATTTTTAAACTATTTAAAAGAAAATAGGTAGTTCAATTTTTTTGTATTTTTTTCGGATTATTTGATTACAGACACTTTCCTATGTTAGATTATTGGAGACCAATAGAAAATATCATATTGTATATATAGTTCAAACCTTCAAACAAAATATTACTCAAATTATTCATAGTTTTAAACCTTATAGTAAAGTAAACAATATAAATGAATGAAAAGTATAAATATGTGAGAATTATTGACTGATATGTGATTAAATTGATCGAAAGTTTCATTACAAAATACAAAATTCATTAAAATGTAACAGTGTTTCCCAAAGAGAGGTGTGCAAGGGGTATGCAAAAAAATTTCTTTTTGTGCGCCAGAACAAATACAAATATAAATAATAGTTAATTGACGTTGTTATGTTTTGATTTTACCAGATAATTGCATTCAGAGATATATACCTACGAATTACAAATCAGATTTTTTTGATTTAAATCAGTTTTTTATTTATTTGAAAACGTATAATAAAATTTCGAAAAAGTATTTTACAAAATAGCATTTAAATTAAAAAAATCTGGTGTGTCCAACACAATACCTCCCGCCACTATAGTAATAGATTCTATATAAGTTTTTCAATACATTTAATTTGTAGTTTTAAAATTAGGTTGTTATTGCAGATTAGAATATTTTTAATTCATTTCATACCTAAAATTTCCTTCATAAAATTTGTATGACCAATATGACAGCTATTTTTGACGTTACTAAAACCGGAACCGAACTTACCTTGATTCACGCATACAAATATATTCCTAATACATTTCTTCCATTTTTTAAATTTTACAATAAAATTTCTTCATTTTTACTTATTTTATCATTTCCACGTACTTACATCAAATTTGACATCATATGTCAAATTTTGTGAACATATGAATAACTCATCTGTTTTATCGAAATTCCTCAGCCTAAATGATATGTAAAATTATTATAATTTATATATATTTTTTTCTGTTTAACTAGAAGTTATATATAAACGTAATTATGCATATCGATAGAAAATTAAAAAATCTTTATATTTAATAATAACTTAATTTGCGTAAAAATGATATTTAGAGGTATTTTTTAGGTAAAACGGTTTAAAGCTTCAAGTAAAGTACTACTTCCGGTTAACCAATTGTAGTCAAAATCTAATCAGTTCATCATATTTGAATATAAGTCTTAAATATCAAATATTATATTTTTTAAATGTATCGTGTTGGAGTTATCGTGGACGAAAAATCGTCACAGACACACACACACACACGCACACACACACGCACACACGCACACACAGACATACAGACATCACAGTAAAAATAGTAAAATCTTATTCTAGAGACCCTAATTCGTGCTCATATGTTGAAAACTCACACTCGAGAAATTTGACCAAAAACAATACCTCCCTTATCTATATATTGATAGGCGGGAGGTAAAAAGTAGTGTAAAGAATAATAAAAAACTACAATAATATCCGTTTATATAATCGTACCGTTTATAATTTGGAAATTAAGACCTCTTATTTGAAAGCCCATATACGATAACGTTTTTTTTTTACTTTGAATCGGTTAAAGCAACGAAAATTAGGATACCTTCGATGTCGTTGAATTCATATAGAAAATCAATGTTTTTTTTTAAATTAATGGATTTAAATTAATGCAACCTGTATATATAAATACAGGGTTGCATTAAAGAAGAATATATTAGTATAGTAAAATAGAAGAATAATTTCGCTAACAATTTGGCATGTTCTGAGCCATCAGTCATTGATAGAGTTAGCAGTTACACTTTCCAAACTCCATTCTACATTCTACTGCCATAATTACATGCCCCAAACATTGTGTTCACAATTACTTGTGACGTGTACAATGTTGTCACATTTGAGAAGGTAATGTCGGTGTTTAACTCAATGACAGTTTCTTTTCTGCGTCGGTTTGTAGGTAACTCCAACGCAAACATAAAACATATGTTCCGTTCAGCCATAAATTATTTTTTATTTGGGATAACGTCGCGTGCCCACGGCCTTTAGAAATCGTGACAAAGGGCGAGAAGGAGCCCGGATCGTGCCTTACGGGTCGGCAGACGGAGAAAGAGCAGTGCAAGATGGTCCAAGAAAGCCAGCGGACCAGTGGGATAATGCACGCAGGTACATTCAACCACGGTGGGTATTTGGCTGGGTGGGTGGAATCAGCACGCGCGATATTCGCCTAGCACGTGCCCTAACTTGCTGTTTAGAAACCAGGATGCTTGTTTTCGAATAAAGTATTTGATTGGTTTTTTTAAGGCATAGTTAAGGGTAGATGACATGGTCGGGCGAGTTTCTTAAGATCGAGCACGTGATGTAATGGAAATTAAATTCAGTCAAAGAAGAAGAAATAATTTCTGTGTAAATAAGGTTTCAAGCAGAACATTTGAGAACAATAAAAAATAACAATTCTTATTTTTAACAATGTATGTAGGTATAAGTTATTGGTATATGAAAAAAAATATAAACTAAAAATGAAGAATGTTCCTTTTTTCAAATTTTTCCAGCGTTCATTAGTGGGAATATTAAATCGAAGTGATCACAAATTCGGATAAATGGATTTTACTCTTGTTTTTTATTGCTTCCTTAAATTTTTATTTATTGTTTACAATATGTTTTTTTTTTCATGTATGAGACGCTTATTTATTAATTATTATTTTCGAAATAAATCAAAGATGGAAGTCGCTCGCAACGCCAATAGTACCAGCATAGTAAAATTTACTCCACAAATGCTAGAGCTGCTATTAATGCTGTCATTTTAAAGTTTAGTCTTTTAGCAGTAAAATGAAAACGGTTTTTAAGTTGCCGCATTTAATCTCACAGAATGACTATAAATTAATAAATAAATCATACCGTCTTAGTTCTTTTCTACTTTTGTGTAGTTATGTACTTATTCATTTCGAATTTCGATAGTAAATAGAAAACTACAATAACACAATACAGTATGATCATCTTTTGTTTTGTTTTACTTACATGAATAATTTTTATTTATGAATTACAGAATTACTGTTTATCTTATTGTGGAATGATTATAAATTTTCATTCTGTGTCTGTAAGGCAATGGAGAATGGTTTTTAGCCTCCGGGCGTTGACTTCTTGAAGCAAATCTTTGGCGCGATCTAGCAGGCTGTGTGATCGGCTTGGTAAATGGCGAGCGATTAGAAAACGCCTCCGAGTTGACCAGTGGTCAAAGGAGGTATTTAGCACCCTTGTTTGCTGACGCAGATTTGCCATTTACTACAAATGTTTACGCACATTGCCGCTTTTATGTGTGGTCACTAAACCATTTGCTTCTGTCAAAAGCCTCTTTCACTTATTCGGATTTATCGCTTTCAATACTAGCCGGATTTGACATATGTTGGGGGAGGCAGGATTAATTTTTAGATTTATCTTATAACGAACTTTTCAGGAGGTTTAAAAAATTGCGCCTTTGTAACTTAAAAGTTCAAAAAGAAATAAAAAATGCAATTCAAGAAATAAAGTAGGTACTTCGGGTCATTGTTAATATTTTTTTAAAAAATAGGAATGGCAAATTGAACTCTTTAGTTCCACAATTCTATGCAAATCCTTATGATCTTCCTATTAATTAATGCAGTTTATTTTTAAAGTAATCAACAAAATATATTAAAAAACACGTTTCACTTTTTACCTCGATTTTGAAAAAAAAAAGAAACAGACTAGAAAAAAATCACTACTTACAATGATTGATCTATTTGTGAAATTAATATAAAACTGAAACTACAATGTATTAGGTAGTTACAAAGTTGTCCAGCTTATTATGAAATTTTATTCACTTATTTCTATCTCGAAAAAATCTAGTGTACGTTAAACCTCATTCTGAAACGTCAGTGTTTCGTTCAAGATCTGTGGCATTTTGATTTATACATGTATAAATTAAATTTTTTCACTTTTGTCCTTTATTTCCGAAGTCCGATATATAGACGTCCGTTATATAAAGATTCTACTGTGAGTAATGTGCTATAGAAACCAGAGCGTTTAATTAGTTTTAACAATGAGATTAGTAAAAGTATCATATCATTGTGGAACATATTAATTCAAAATAATGATATAAATTATTTTCGTTTCTTCAGTTCGTGTTATGACTTTTATGTGTGAATGAATTATTTCTGTGCTGGGATAAATATTTCCTCAATTTAAGCAACAAAGAAAAGTATTTTTTGTTTGTAGTATTTCGTGTTTAACGACAGCATAAAGAAATGTAACTGTCCAAATAAATTTATTTTTACGTTTGTTGGAAATCATTAATGTTCTGAACTAATTTAACACTGCGCTTTAATATAAATGTTTTATTGGCATGAAATGTAAACTCGGACTTTATGTAGTTTCATTAAATTTAATTAAGTGTTGCACAGATTGACGATAATAAAATGTTTTAAAAAGTTCTAAACGTTTCAGATCTATTAATTAAAAATGGGGCTACTGTTAAGGTCAAACTTTTTCTTTTATATCAACTAATAATAGTAAATTGTTCGTGTCCATTTGAAGTTTTTATGTAGTTATAAAATTTATAACGGAACTAGTCTTATCATTCATTCGTATCTTATTTGAGAAATTAATAAATGAATATCAATAAAACAATATACAAGATAGTGATTCGAACACCTGAACACAGGGATTTAACATGTAAAATATTTTCGTAATTTCCTCCTTCCCTAATTATTTTGAATATTTTATGTCAGGTTCAATGTTTTTTATGATTTGCCAAGTCAGTAATAACTTCTCTTAGTAATTTTTTAACATGTCCAGTAGAAATAGTAGGCAATAGGTTTATATATATAGAATGTTCAATATAATATTAGACGCAAAGTTTATATATTAGATGCACAGTAAAATAATAGATGCAAGGTTTATAATAATATATGCACGGTTGAATAAATAAATGCTAAGTATAAATTTGTTAACTATATTTATTATATTTTCCAAAAATAATAGGTATTTACATTGCGAAGTTTGTTAATTTGGCGAAATAAAGGCTGTTTTTTTTTATTTCTTTAGTTAGCTTAAGTTAGGTTATGTTAGGTTAGATTTGGTTAAGTTATGTTTGGTTCGCTATGGTTAAGTTAGATTAAGTTTGGTTAGGTTAGGTTATATTAGGTTACAAAATCATTTACTTTCTTTTAAATATAGCTATTGCCATTTTTACCCTGCGAATAAAATATTTGTCAACCGTCCATTAATTGTCTCGAGCAAAATGATTAAAATACTTTGAAAATTTTAATTATTATATAGAGATATTTGGTAAAAATATAAGATTGATTTTTTTATCGTTTAATATTTCTATGAAAAGAGTACGCATTAATTCTTTAAAATGACTGAAATAGAATTTGTAAAATCATTTCATTTTATATTTATGTACGTATGTACCTAAATCGCATCTCTTTCAAAATTTATCGCCTAGATGTAGACTGTAAGTAATATATGTATAAATATATATTGTTACTCAGATAAAGGAAAACAAGCTATATAAAAATATTTGTAATAAGGAAAAAGTAATGTAAATAGTCTTAAACACAAACTGATTAAATTCGGTAAGCTGATAACGAACCACATTAACTTGCCGCAAAATCCCGGTAGGAGGCATCCGTTTCGCAGTGATAAGACCTTAAGCAACTATCTTGCAAAACGCAATAAAGTTGGCGTTGGCTGTAAAACAAGTGCGAGTGCCCTTCGTCGAGTGTTTTAACTTTCCTTTAATTCGAACATAAAACCAGGTGAGTGGGCAGGTACGCGGAAAATTACACGATGTAAAATGATTGTTGCATAAAACAGCAGCAGAAATTATACGGCTCTTCGCAGACGAATACATAAGCGGCAAAAAGGTGGCGGTCCGCTGGTTTTATTTGGTGGTTAAGGTAAAGTGGAGGCGGCGCGGTAGCTGCAGGCACACCAACTGCTATTTACATCAAAACACTTCGACTTTACTCATCGTACAAATAAAAGGCAGTGCACAATTAACATACATAAATATACAACGAAAGTCATTTATCTTACATCTTTACATTGCACTGTTTTAAGGAATGTCATGGTATATTAGGCTGAATTAATGAATTTACAATTTACCAGCTTCAGTTTTCTGAATTTTTACTTCCTTATAGAAGGTAAAAGAAGTATTCTCACGAAAAATTTTGGTTTTTAGGTTTATTTTTTTAGATTTCAACAGATTTATCCCTTTTGATCATTCCTAAAAGCCGGTTTTTCAATCTTCTGTCAAAATTCCTGTTAACTACCAAACAGACTAAATTTATCTGACTGGTAAACTCCATGGTAATGAAAACGCGTTTTTCAATATGAATTTATCTGGCTGATAAGTTACAGCTAGATTTAATTGTCAACTCTCAAGTTGGTAATCATTCTTCTGTAAATAACTTTCATTTTTAGCAATTTTTTAATGTTGTATTAATTTTAACTAAAAAATATCTAGGGTTTACAGTTTGGGTTTTCAAAGGGATAATTTCAAAACTTCTGTAAATAAAATTTTGGTATATATTTTAAATATATTCACGAAATATTATATGCTACTCATAATTTTATTTACCTTCTAGTAGAAAACTGAGCAATATTTTTCTACATTTTGTAATTAATTCTTTTTTGTATTTTTAGAATAAATCTAAATCTTTTGAATAAATCATGAAAATTAAAATGATCAGGTTGACATCTTACAACGTAAAGTCTCCTATACACCATATTAATAAAAATCTATGAATTCTTCTTCGTCGTCACTCTCACAAAATACATTGTACTAATTCCATATTTTGATAATATTATAAAAAAACTGTCAAAAGTTTGACAAATGCTACAGAATATTTTACATTCGGTCATATTCTGACCAACTTCATAAATGTATCCTACTGGTAAAATTTTATCGGCAGCCAAAATTAGATGATAGTTTATCCTGCTGTCATCTAAGATTTATCATGTTGGTAACGCTAACAATATGTTGAAAAACAGAAATTCGTGGTTACCATGAGGATTAATTTAACAAAGACTTATTAGACACTTATCAGGACATTGAAAAACCGGCCTTAAACCGTAAACTTCATAAGGTGCAATTGGCTTATTCTATCGAGTTTCAAATATCTCTTCATACAATTATATCTAGATAGCTCCATCCCTTTGAATTGACTCTGTGTTTACTTTTACTTTCTTTTCTTGTAAGCCATGTCCGTTTTGCCTTTTGCTTTTACCGTTTGCTTATCATGGCATCTCCAAAGAAAATGCTTCATTTCGCGTAAAATTAGCAAATCGTAAATTGTGCATTATTACACGGTGTACGACGAAGGGCGTGCCTTTGTTCCACTTGCAGGCACCTGCCTGTACGCAACCACTCAGCAGGAACCAAGGCTTTGTTGGGAGATGACTTGAATGTTTGATTTGGTGTTGAAAAAAGGAATACCTAATACCTATTCAATTAATAATAAATAAAATCAATATCTATTATATAATCTGTACCAAAACCTATACTAATTAATCTAATGTCCCTGTCTTGTTATTTTGTCGTACAGTAATCCATTTATATTAAGTTAGGCATACTAATGTTACTTTGAGATTTCCAAATCCTGTGATTTCGTACAATTCTATACCCCATAGCAGATTCACATTTCTTTCAATTATTTCACTCAGGGAAAAACTTTGAACAGATACCACAACCATAAAACAATTTAAACGTCAACTCGAAATCTCTTGTCAGACTATAACTTTGAATACAAATAGTACTCTATTTTGTAATATTATTTAGATAATAATTAGATGCTAAATTTTCATCGAATCAAGTAGCTTCATGTTTTAGTGAATTATTTACTTGATTTGGCTTGAAATTGAAGCTTATCTTAAATTTTCTACTTTACTTGACTTTTTCTATCTTAGCTACTTGATTTGATGTCCAGCTATTTTAAGCTACTTAATATTACCTGATAAATAAATTGCATTTTAAATTTGTCACTAGAACTAGAATGAAGTGAGGAGAAAATGAAAAGTAACTGATGTGAAGTGAACAACACCTCGAGTTACCTAGAGATGTTATTTCATTGTAATTATCACTTACTAGAGTACCGCAAACTCCGTCATTTATTTTGACGCCAAAAATTGCAACCATAAATTTTATCTTTGCTTAGAAGTAGGTTGTTAAAAAATATGCATATTAAAATGAAAATAAACTAAACAATGAGAAAATTATTGATTTTATTATTTTCAGTCAAGCGTGTTTTAGATATAAAATCGAAAATCTGTTGTTTCAAATAAAATTTTGACTAATCAATTCAGTTTCTTAGGAGTTTAATACGCTGCTCATTGAAATAAGCAGATTACTTTAGAAACATATCTTCAGCTTTATTCATAGAGGCTTCAACCGCAACCGACGTATTTGCTTCTGTTTTGTTATTCAAATAATAGATTTTCAATTTTTGTTTCCAAAGCACACTTGACCGAAATGAAAAAATAATAATTTTCTAATTTCTTACTTTGTTTTAATTTAATGTAGAAAAGTTAGTATGAATTCCTCGAAAAGCTGTCATTTCCTCAAAAAAAAGTGTCTATAAAAGGTGCAAACTAGAAACTTGAATAACTTGAAACAAGAAAGTTATAAGTCAAAAATAATATTTTCCAAAATCTGTTTTTTCCTCATGTCATATCTAGTGAGGTATGCATTTTTTTCGGGAAAACAAATTCATGATTAAAATGGTCAACTAATACAGCTATGTAAACTATGCAACAAAACTGACAGCTAACTAAAAATAAACAATGGTAGATCAATATAAATATTATATTAAGAATCAGATATGAAAACTTGGACAATATGTCTTCCGAAAAGGTTCTCCTGGACTTTTGAACAAATGACGCAAAAAATGAAAGAATTTCGTAAATCTGCTGGGACGTCACATCTGTCGATCCATCCGTCTGAATGCGAGCACATGTAAAGCAAATTTTAATAAAATATTTAAGCTTTGAGATTAATAGTACGAGGTGATCAAGTTTAGTAAAAATTCGTCACCAAGAGTGGTAAGTTTTATTTAAAAATATATTTAGTGATATTTTTATCGTACAGCGTACATATTCGGTAGTGTCGGTCAATTATATATTTATATAGTGACCATAGCTGATTTTTTAATCATGACGATCGCCAGAAACATTTGAAACGTAGGCTTGTTACTTGTCATTAACAGCAGTTTCATTGTTCTAAATAATTTTAAAATGTATACACCTCCATTAAATTGTAAAAGCTATATCATTCTGTCAACTACGAAATATATTCAAAAACTAGATATGTGATATAAAAAATAGTAGGCGTTTATCACAGGTCATAAATTTATAAATAACAATATGCATGAAGCATATTTTATTTTCCAATGAAACATGAAATATTTGTATTATGGAAGATGTAGAAAAATATTTATACTAGCTAATAAATTAAATTTATTCAATGGACAAAAAATAAAATATTCAAATCGATAAGTTAATGATAGATTCCGTTGCCGTGGGTAATTTTATAATAATGATAGCATTGGTTCATAACGACATAACACACGCAACGAAATGCATGAATATACCTACTTAATGCATCTATTCATCCCAACACGAGATAGAGATATGAACAGGAGAAATATTAAAGAAATTTAAAGATAAATAACAGCTACTTAAAGAAGCATGCTGGCTATTCATCTATAATTTAGACAAAACTTGTAAAGAACATTTCAGTTTCTATACTACAACTGAAGAATACGAGTATATTTCTATGTATCTATTCATTTATTTAATAATAAACTGGCAAGTCAATAACTTGGAAATGTTTGCAATCGAAAGGTATATTTATATGTATGGATCTACATAATTATATGTTACGATCCATACTCATTTATAATATATCATAGTTATTAAATATTATTTATTTATTTCTTTTTCTTTGTACGTAAGATTGCAGCTCTGTACAATATTATATTTCATTTGGAATTATTCTTAAACGGAAGCAATAAAACAATAATAATAATTACTTCCAAATAATTGTAACCACCGATTATTTTAATCAATATTAGATAACCTAAATTTATTTTATTTTTAATATGCATATAGATTATATCTTTGGAAAGAGAAAAAAAAAATCTCTATTTAACAGTGTTACAGTCTACATTGAGGCCCATATAAAAATTAAATGTTGGTATCAATTTCTCGAAAACGGTAAGAGAAATAAAAAATTTGAGTATTGTTTTGAATTCGTCGTTAAAAATTGCCTCAATAATATGTAATTTAATATTATATACACACTGAGGGACTAAAGTGTTCGATTAAATCCTGAGAATAGTGAGAATGAGGTTTAATTCATGATCCGAAGGCGAGGGAAATAATCACTTGAGGGATTAAAGGCACGTTAATCTTGTGGTATATACACTATTTTCTGCACTTCCGCATAAACATTTTAAAATCACAATAATTTGGTTATATTTATATAAATGTCAAAATCAAATACATGACAGCTTTGAAAATAAAACATAATTATGCACATTTTACTGGTAAGCTAGGCTAGTTTACAAACATACCTACTTAATTCTGTGGTAATATAATGCTTTGTTTATTAATTAAATCAGTCATGGAGTAAATTAATATTTAATTCATCAGGGATGAAAACTGCTACTTTAGTTTTCGGAAATGAAGAGTAAAGTAAGCTTTTACTCCCGGAAGTGCAAAAAAATATTTTTTTTCTAAACGGCATAAAAGTGACATCTTTTATGACGTGATTAACAAGTTTATTTCTTCGCCGCCGGCAGTAAAAGTAAAATAAATAAGTATCCAAAGAAACTACGTAAAATCAGCCAATAAGAAGTAATTGGTACAGGTAACCTACAAATTGAACATCAAGTAGTAAATTATTTTTTTAAAGTATAGGTATCTATTTTTGAAGAAAGAATGTTATATGTTATTCAGAGTAAAAGTGTCTTTGTGTGCGTCATATATAATTGTCCGACGTGCACAATATACTATTTTGTATATACGTAAGCAAAGAATGAAAATAGAGAAATTTACATTTTTGTTTACATCTAGCCATTTTTTTGGAAAAACAAAAACATGTATTAAATAATCCCCATATGAGGCAACTCAAATCAATAGACAATAATTTTTACATAACTGTAACCCAAATATTGTCTATTGATTAATTATGAGTTCTGAAAGTTTCTTTCAATATTTAACTTTTGTTTAGTTTAACCGACTTCGTAACTTTTATAATATTCTGGAAATCCCCATGCTTAAACAGTTTTATTTTTCACCTTGTATATAAAACGGAAATATAATTAATTGATACTGTTCGAATTATATTGTATTCACGTTCCCTAAATCTAGAATGATTAGTGATTATGTTAGGTATGTAGACTAACCTGTAAAACATATAAATATGCATTTGCCTTTTTTCAGCTGTGATTCATTTAGAAACACATGAATCTTGTTGAAGTATCTAAATATAAAGTGCTTAGATTATAGATCACAAATGTTTATTTTCAACATGAAACAAATTGAAAGTAAGTTCTTGTCTTCCTACACGGGAGGCCACAAATACCAGAGTGCAAGCGAACGCCCAGATGCACCGCGACTGTCGCTTGCCAAATCGATACACCAACTCGGCATATTTTCTCTCACCTCATCTGATAAGTAAACACCGAGACGTGTACGACGATCGCTATCATAACTAAATTAAGACAATATGTAGGCTGCACAGATCATTACTAGACTACTACACGTGAGAAATCGGCACAGGATAGTTTCAGAAGTGGGAAAGTTGGAACAAGCGTAACTGTTTGTAGTTATTGTCATCAATCATCAAATTATTCGTTGTAGATTGGATGAGTTACATGAAGCTGAACTTGACGATAATAATAAACTTGTATTATCCACAACTAATGATGACTGCATAGCAGTTGAAATATACATTTTGTTTAATAAAATAAATGTGAAATAAAGATAAACAAGTTTATTATTATCATCAAATTATTGTTCTAAACAGCCTTTGTGATCAATTATTTTTTAACCCTCGACTCAAACAGAGAGGTATTATAAGTTTAACATGTGTATCGGTGTCTCTGTGTAACTGTGTTAGTTTTTTTTGTTTGAAAGGTGACTTAATCGAGAGTGTTCTTAGCTATGATTAAAAAAAAATGTGTTCAGCCGTTTGAAGATTATCAGCTCTTTTCTAGTTGAGAGTATAGAAGCAATGTCTTCTTCTTCTTCAATGTCTGATCGATTGGAAATTTGGTATAAATTTTTTTTGTGTCGGGGTTTTTTAATGATAAATTATTATTAAAATAAACAATGTAGATTATACAGAGGCTCAGCCTTTTAAATAGTAATAATAATAGGTATATAGGTAAGTAAAAAAAAATTTTTTTTCGGTTCTAGGTGAAATACTTATTATGAAAGATTCCTCCAATTTATTAAATTACAAAATCTCAATAACTTAAAAATAATCTGCAGCAACGCATTGATTTTTATGAAATCCTACTTTTACGAACTAATGTCAATTATGTTATATTTATTTTTAGCTAGCAATGAAAGCAAGATTAAAAAAAGAAGAAAAGAGGAACACATAAAAGGATCAAATAAAAGAAATACTAGCTAGGAATCTAATTAACTATCAAGAAGCGAAAAAGAAAGCAAGAAACAGGAAAGACTTTATAAATACTATAACATAGAATCATAAAATGTAACAATAATCTCGACACTCGACAAGAAGGGATTTAAAAGCTAGTAATACTAATTTTTAGCTTCAAATTGCGATTATATATCCGAAATAATAATAATAAAAAAATTGGGACCAAAAGTTTTGTTTCTGAAAATATTTAGTCCATGATAGCTGATTTCAAATTTACAAACATAATTTACTTAGTTCTTTTCGTGTCTGAGAATTTTGCTCTCAAAGATGCACCTCAAAAAAGTGTCTTTTTGGTATTTCTGAAAAATGGGTAGATTCATTCTATTATACCAGTCTATTCTAAGGGCAATGTTGCATAAAGAAATATTTTCTCTGTATACATAGGTACGTTTTTTGAAATGATTTGGTACAAAATGAGAAAAACGAAAAAACCGGAATTTCACAGTTTCGCTTAGGATTTTTTTTTAATAGTATTATGTTATTAAGAGTAAAAGTGATACTTTGTGTGGCCAGTATGGAAGTACGACGAGCAAAGCAAGGCACACAAAGACACTTTTACTCTGAATAATACATACCATTTTTCCTTCAAACGTAGACATTTAAAAAATAATAATTTACTTTCAATTTGTAGGTTATCAATTTAAATCTGTCAGTTGTGGATGGTTTTTAGTAACTTTTTTCTTAGATTATCTAGTTTTATAGTGACATTTAGGGCGATATTACAGGTTTGTATTGTACAAGTTATTTTTTATTCGCTGATCCTTTATAGTTTCTACGGATACTTACTTATTATACTTTTGCTCCGGCGGCGTAAAAGGGAAAGTTTGTACTCCGGCGGCTTAGAAATTAAACTTCAACCTTGTCAATCAAGCCACAAAGATGAATTTTTTGTGACGTTTGAAGAAAAAATTAATTTTCTGGACTTATGTTAATATTGATGCGCTGATTCTAAATTTTCAAACAGAATTTAATTCTGTAATGGCACGAAATTAAGACATCGGCTACATGATTTATCAGTTCTATGGGCAAAATTACATAAATATACCGATTTTCAGATTTTTATGTAAAATTAAAAATAATTCTATTGTAGATTTATTCTGCAGACTTTTTCCAATTTTCATAGTTTTCAATTATCCTTTGAAATAAAAATCTAAAAATTGGTATTTACTATAATAAATACTACCTTGAGTTACGCAGATACTTTACTTAACAAGTATCAAGAAATAATAAATGTAATAAACTTTTAATTATGTGAGAAATTTAAAGACATGATCTGTAGGGAATACAAGATATGTCGAAAGATTTTTAAAGTAAGTCAATAATACAACAACATTGTTTATAACCTGGTCTTATAAGTGAACATGTTATTAGTATATTTACATATATTCTGTACGTATTTCTCTTTCACTTTCTTATTACCAATTTATTTGCACCCACAGTGCAAATGTAAAAGAAAATATGAGACTGTTTACCTGTTTTCATATTCAAAACGTATTGAAGTTCAGCTCATAAGTGTTGCTTGAAGTACAGGCATCCAAAGTGAGAGATATTTACGAGCCTATAAAATCAAAATAATGCCTTAATCCAAACAGACTTTTATTGGAATTTATAGATGATTATCTTTGTTCCTCCCACAATGTAGTCGAGATTAAATTCACGCAAATATACCAATCTTTCTCTCGTATAATTTAACAGTAAGTTTTACTTTGTTACTTGACACTTGTTCGGTGTTTACAAAGTAAGGTTATGTATTCTTAATATAAACACGTCTTTATATCAAAGTTTTGGGGAAAGGATTAGAAATATTTTATATGTAATATCTTCACTCATATACAAATGCTAATGGTGTAATCGAACAACTTGTGGGAAGTAAGCGAAGAACATGTTTATTATTTATAAATTCATAATTTATTTGATTGTTATTTTCCTGGAATTTTTATTTACAATATGATTAATAATGTGTATCTAAGGATCAGACATGTAGTGGTAAATTATACGTTTTTGATACTACGTACCTACATAATAAAAAAATATTCGAAACGTAATAAACAAATAAATAATAACATTATCATGTATGGTACAGGATTCTTAGGACAAGCCTTCAAACAAATATGTAAAAAAATCGACAGCATTTGTAGATATTCTTAAATGGAACATGGCCTCAATACCTATGTAGTTGATTCGTGATTAGATTTATATGGATTTTAGTGGTGTAGTTTAGCTTACAATTTCTTCAAATGACTTGCAGCTTTATTGGGTTTCAGCTGTCGTGATCTAAGTGTTATTTTTGACACTCGTTTGTCTGTTACTAAGCAGCAACTATTCGTAAATTTTTCCAATAAATTCATGGCTTTTTTTATAGTACTTATGATTATTTTACGAATGGCAACAATTGAAACAAAACCTTTTTTGTCAACAAAATGGTATCATAATGATGCTATTGCTGTTTTATCAAGTATTATCGCCAAAAACTGATAGAAGAATCAAATAAAGCATTCTGATTGGATGAAAAGATGTATGGGGTTGTCGAATTATCGAAAAAAATAACGTAAAACATTTTTTGAATAATTTTATTTATTTTAAAATAGTAACCTCAAATGAGCTTTTCATTTGTCTTGCCAATCTCATCCTTTTGATAGTAGTTTAGTTACTTATATGTTTTAATTCTGTCGTTTTGTAGTGCTTAGGCAAACAAATATTTCAAAAGTACACTAATCTATAAAATCAGACAACTTCTGGGCCATTCTAAAACAAGCTTATAAGTTATAAAGTTATAAATAAAAATTGCAAATCAGTATTTTGCAACTAAACGTTATTAAATAGCCCATTTTAATGTAATTTCATGCAATAGTTATTTAAAGATCTTGGGTCGTCGAAGTTTATAAAATCCACAAGTGTCCCGCATAGTTCGAGACATCTGGTCACTCTATTCATGTGCTATGCAGAAATTGAAAATAAAAGCTTACATATTCCTTAACTCATCCTTTGCATACTAGTAAAAGGATTATGGATGTTACATTCCCATTAATCAACTAAATACACTTAGCTGCAATTACTTTTTCTTTTGATGTTATTAATGCGTAATCCGTACCGTATCCTTCCCACAATATTTCTTGGTACAGATCTCATTGGCACAATTAACGACGTGTCGGAAACGGTTGAAGCCAGCACATACATGTGCGTTGCCCCCCCGTACCCCTCTAGCACTCGCACCCGTATTTTACTGATACCGGGAGTAAATCTGCTGCGTGATTTAGTTAGTATTCGCACGCGTGTATATTAATGGCAGCGGAGATTTTTATGTAGGTGACGCCGTAAAGTGCATGCATAACAAATGCCCCGGTTATTATTTATATTTACCGCGCGTAAAGCGGATCGCAGTAGGTGTTTACCTGGCGTGATTCGGTGCGAACTCGGGGAAGTTTTAATTAGCACAAATTATTGCAACGGAATGATTTTTCTCCACGAAGAATTGCGAAAATATTGCTCGCAGAAGTTATTTTTCTGTTTTGATGGAAGAGATTTATCGCAGAGGCGATGGGACCAGAAAAAAACATAGAGAAATGTAGCGGATTATAAGGAAAAGAGAAAAATGAAATTGGATTGCGTTGACTCTGTCGTGTGAACCGCGCATACATTAAGCGCTCAACCGTATTTATATATTATCTTCTTTGCTGTAATTTGTTTGCTTCTTGCGGGTTTTTCTTGTTGTTTGGATACTTATCTCTTTTTGCGATACATAAATTTTGTTATACTTTCAAACACACTGTCCGACAAATGTCACTTGGATACTTATTGTAATTCATATCACAATATCTCATAATAAGTAATATTACGAGAGCCATGAATTTATTGGAAAAATTTACGAATAGTTGTTGCGTAGTAACAGACAAACGAGTGTCGAAAACGAAATTTAGGCTTCGCTGTCGTGATTTAAGTAATTTTTGACCCGACTTGTTGTTACTGTAGAGTTATAAGTAAATTTTATCGGTTATATACATAGCTTCAATTATATTTGCTTGATTATGACCGTAGATAGTTTTTCAGTGAAGAAATTTGATAAAACCACAGTATCATAATCATGGTTACATTTTCTTCATTCGAGAAATAATCAACCAATTATAACAGGAGCTACGAATTTAATAAGTAAAATTTACTCATAATTCCTGCGCAGTACCGATAACTCGGGTCAATAATAACTTCGCTGTCGTGTTCTAAATGTCATTTTTGACACTTGTTTGTCTGTTACTAGTAGTTATATAACAAGAGCCATGAATGTATTGGAAAAAATTACTAATAGTTGTTGCGCAGTAGTAGACAAACGAGTGTCAAATATGACATTTAAATAATGACAGCGAAGCTAGAGTAATTTTAGAATCATTTTTGACCCGAATTGCCGTTAGTACGTAGGAATTATGAGTAAATTTTACTAATCCAGAAAAGCACAACTTTCCTACCTAGTAGCATAAATAACTATTCCTTCTATAAAAAATATTTCTTTTATAAAATTGTTGATTACTTGTACAACAATAAATACACATTTTTTTTTTCAGTTTAGGACGGTTTATTTGATAGAGGGGCCCTCCGAGCGAATAGTGTTAAAGGCCTTCAATGGTATTAGTGCGGCCCTGGAGCCACTGCTGTCCGGATTGTTGTCAAAAATCTGCAATCAATTTTTAACTTTCAAAACTGATGCTTCCAATTAGTTAGTCTTTCGTCAAGTTTACGCTATGTACACCGACATATATTTTTTAGGTCATCTGTTTTTTTTGCTGTCTTTTTTTCCTTTCTGTGCCTTTAAAAATATCAGTTCTACTAAAATCTAATTTTTTTTTAATCTTTTTACCTCCCGCCTATCAATATATAGATAAGGGAGATATTGTTTTTGGTCAGATTTCTCGAGTGTGGGTTTTCAACATATGAGCACGAATTAGGGTCCCTAGAATACGATTTTACTATTTTTAGCGTGATGTCTGTATGTCCGTGTGTGTGTGCGTGTGTGTGTGTGTTTGTGTGTTTGTGTGTCTGTGACGATTTTTCGTCCACGATAACTCCAATATGATACATGTAAAAAATATAATATTTGGTAATTATGACTTATATTCAAAAATGATGAACTGATTAAATTTTGACTACAATTGGTTAACCGGATGTAGTACTTTACTTGAAGCTTTATACCGTTTTTCCTAAAAAATACCTCTAATACCATTTTTTCACAAATTACATTATTATTAAATATAAAGATTTTTTAATTTTCTACCGATCTGCATAATTACGTTTATATATAACTTCTAGCTACAAAATTTGACATGTGATGTCAAATTTGATGTAAGGAAATGTAAAAGATAAAATAAGTAAAAATGTAATAATGTAAATGTAAATTAAGTAATTTTATTGTAAAATTTAAAAAGAAGGAAGAAATGTATTAGGAATGTATTTGCATGTGTGAATCAAAATAAGTTCAGTTCTGGTTTTAGTAATGTCAAAAATAACTGTCATAGTGGTCATACAAATTTTATGAAGGAAATTATAGGTATGAAATGAATTAAAAATATTCTGAACTGCAAAAACAAACTAATTTTAAAACTACAAATTAAATGTATTCAATAACTTATATAGAATATAATGTATTACTACAATTGCGGGAGGCGAAAATTCATAGGCAAACTTGTAGCTTGAAGTAAAATATGGCTTTTCAAAGATAAAGCATCTTTGATACTTTGGGCCGTATTTCTTCCAGAAATGCCGTTGCTATTTCCTACTGAGTTAATTTTATATTGACGGAGGACAAATGGTAATGAATTTGTCAATAATGAGATGCAGCGATACAGAAAGTTATTGTGTAGAGCATCGTGCAACCGGTTATAATGTGCATAGAATTTTTGCGTGCAATGTGTGTAATTATTTACTTCTCAGGAGTAAATACATGGAAATGTAGGTGTTCGATGAAACCGGCAAACAGTTAACACACTCCCTGTTTAATATTCATAAGAGATAACATCTTCAAAGAATTTTAAACTCGAACAAAATCAACATTATAAATATCACAGTTAGTTTATTAGAATGTTAGTAGCTATACGAATCACTGAATTCATTATATATAAATTATGCTCCAGTACTGTGTTCCTCCAATATTCATCTGCATAACTTTACCACTGCCGTATGACTATTAATTTATTCTTTCATTTCACTACTAGTTATACTTTAAAATATTCTAAATTAATAGCATTTTATTTAAATTATTCTTATGAGACGTTTCTGTATATACACCGCTAAATTAATGATTATTGGCAACGAATATATTTCAGAATAACTTCAGTTTAGAAATTATAATTATGTTTGTATACTGGCCATAATTTAAATCAGTTATAATATATTAAAGCTAACATTGAAACTACTAAATAATGAATAAATGAAAAATTAAGACATGAGACGTCTTATGCCGCATAATTTAAATACACAAACACTGTAGCTTGTTGATAATAATAGTTAAAAAAAAATTTGAGACATTTGTTCTAACTTATAGTTTTGCTCTAAATTTATCAGGAGAGAGAGTATCCGCATTTTTTTATAACCCCTGTTAAAGTCCTGTGTGTTTGTATAAAAATAAAAACTAAATATTGATTTTATGTTTTTCGTACAAATAATATTGTACAAACTCTTGCGTGAACTGTTTTTCCCGGATTCGTTCTATTGCAGCGCTCGAAATCTCGCGCCACAAAATACTGACCCGGGAAAATAGCGTTCCCACACTTGATATGTAAATAACTATTATCATTTTTATTCTTTATACTTAATATATTATTTTTTATTATGGTCATCTATTAAGGCGCTACTGTAGGTGTACCTTTCAGCGCGAAAAACGGTGTTACAATATCTCGTTTCTTGCCTCTATTATTTAGGCATGTACATTGATATTTTAAAAATAAATGTTTGAACTATAATGTCAATATAATTCCAATAATAAATTATGACAATAAAATATAGGAGAAATAAACAAAAATATATTTATATTACAGTACGGTACATTTTACGAGTACGTTATTAATTGAAGAGAAAGTGCTATATTTTTACCTCCCGCTGCTGAAGCAGTTGCAGCATCGCGTATTGACGTAAAATATCACTCGTATATTTCTAATAATTTAATTTACATAAAAATATTTATATACGCGTAAACCTCGACATTTACTTCATTTATAATTTACAAACAGTTATACTACATTAAATAGCGAAGTACTTTGAAAAAATTGGATGTTATTTAAAGGTTAATTTAAAGTAAAGAAATAATAAACGGTAAGTAAGATATTTTTATCGTTGTTTTATCCACGCCATTATCACCGTTGTTCTAGTGGTCAAACTTTGCAACCAAAACGTTACATGTTCGAATCTTTCATTTCATAATTCCTGCTTAAGATCTGCATAGTAGTAGTAATAACCTTTTTAAAAATGTTGACCTTTCAAAAATACAATTCTTCATTTTTTCATTACTTTATTCTTACACCTCGAAGAAGTATAGGACACCATTTAAAATTTCATCAGCATATTGCTTCCTTGTTAGATTTTGAATCTGTTGTGTTCTATTTCCGAGTTTAAGGGCCGGTTAGTGCTTCGGTTAGAGATAATCATAGTTAAAATGCGCAAATGCATTTTTCAATTACTAACCCTGTATTATTGTTAACCAGTCAAAATTGACGGGTTACCGTTTTAAACGCAATGAATTAAATAAGTTCTAATAATTTTTTTTTCTATGACAGATGTTAAAGTGCCATTTTATCAACTCAAAATAGTGGATAAAGATTTTTCAATTACTAACCCTGTATTATTGTTAACCAGTCAAAATTGACGGGTTACCGTTTTAAACGCAATGAATTAAATAAGTTCTAATAATTTTTTTTTCTATGACAGATGTTAAAGTGCCATTTTATCAACTCAAAATAGTGGATAAAGTAGCACTTTAACCGCAAGGGTAGATAAAGTAACACTTTAACAGCAAGTACATTTCCATAACAACGCATACTACTGGCATTTTAAAATTGTTCTTAAATAATAATTTAATTTTTCTAATTCTTTTCTCTTCAAAACCTGCTATAGAAAAAATAGAATTTTATACACGACGATAAAATTAAATTATCGAATCACGAAAAATAATTCACTCCCGATTATATCGCTCGTGAATTAACTATAATAATAATAATAATAATAATAATAATAATTATTTATTTCCGGAGATCATAATTACATGACATGGGAAACGTCAACAAGAAAGTTACATAAAATAGTTCGAAACTGTACCACTAACGCATTAAATCACAATCCAAATAAAAGTTTATGACCTATCATTAAGGTATTTTTCAAAATGGTAGTAATTTTTACTTAATAAATACATTTTTAAGTCATTTTTAAATTTAATTTTTGTATTAATATCTTTCAACTTTTGAGGTAATTTATTATAGAATTTCAGTCCATAGTAATTTGGATTATTTTTGACTTTGTTTACTTTTATATGCGGTATAACCAAATTAAATTTTCCTCTAGTATTGTAGGAATGTATGTCACTTTGAGTCAACAAATTATCTTTGGAATATCTAATGTGCAGAATAGTGTAATATATATAAATGCAAGTAACACATTCCGCTTGTCGATAAAATATTATTTTATCGTCTTCTATAAAAAATAACTATTAATTTATTACTCCTATAATTAATGAAAAACATAATACAGAAGACAAAGACCATAATTTTAACGAATCAGATAATGCGGAATTTTACCGAAGGTTTTGTTTAAAGAAACGTTCAGTGGTAACTCATTCAACAAATAGATATGTATGTATAACAAATATAAATTTGTTTATGTAGTGGTCGTAGTCTCATAATAAATTATATTGTATATTAGTAATTCTTCTAGAAATAATTCTGTACCTGCTATAAAACAGGTCCTAATTTATTTTCGTATTCCATCCTTGCTAGTTCTTATGCCAGTTTTTGCATTGAACTTAATTGTAATTTTCTCCCAACAATGTTCCTTGTCTTTAATTGTTGTTACATCTATTTCTTGGCATTCTATAACTTTATCATGTTGTTTTTAAATAGACTATAATAATGCATTCTCCATCTTAAAAATTTGCACTTCTGCTAAGTTTTTCTGTAATTATTCGATACTGTGTCATACTAACCTTACAATATAACTAAACAAACACTTAAGAACTGATGGATCTAGTAATATGAAGAGAGTAGTCCTATATTTATTTTGTCAACCTAAACTAGAAACTTAATAAAATGTCTACATGACGCTTTTTGACTTAACCATGATTAACTTATGCTGGTTAAATCTGATCATGGTTAAGTTAATCACAACTTAACCAGATAATAAAAAAACCGGACTTAAAAGTCTTCTTTTTCCAGATCCACATAATTCCTAATTTAAGTAAAATGAAATCTTAAAAGTAAAATGATTCAGTTATAGACATGGAGAGTATTTTTTGTGTGTAGAGTTTGACTCATCTCTGCTTCTCAAAAGCACAAATCATCTCCATTTGCTAATGTAAATAAGCTGGCACAACAAATCATGTTTTATTTATTTACTGCCTCCTCCAACTTTCACGCTGTTGCCCAACTAAAGTCAATTATAATCCCTTAACTAACAGTGCGAGATTTATGTCTTCCATAAAGTCGTAAAACAATTACCCAGAAAAGCGGGTGGCTATTTAATTACCAAAAAACCTATACATCACAGTGAGTAGGCATGCGTTCCGACCACGAAACCTGGACACGTGAGCACGCCGTCCGTTGGTGGCCCCGGCTTCAGCTCGTAAATCACCTGGACGTCGCGTGACTGCAGGACCACGAATGGACGAATTACACTTTTAATTATCACTTCTTGGCTTTGGCCAGTTGCTTGCAACATACTTTAACTCCTTACAAAAGATATTTCAGCTTATACAAGTGTATGGATATATCCGTTAATGATTAAAACTACTGTCGTCTACACCAAACTATTAAGCTCCACCCCTGACAATAACGCACAAAAGTTCATTAATTCGTTCGAACATAAATTTAGGATATTTGATATTAATCTATCTTAGGCCTTTTAATAGCTACTATTAATCCTGGAAATAGGAAAAAATAGGATAACATGATAATTTACAAATCATTCGTAATTTCATATTGCACTTATAATTTATTTGACCGCTGACTGTATAAAGCCGCGTCCACACGCTTGCTGTTTACCGCAAACTCCAAACCTCTACAAACTTTAGGTATGATTTTGGGAAACAAACGTCGCCATCCACACGTTTGCGAGCGCGTTAGTGTGTTTTGAACAGGCAAGCATGACGGACGTTGAGCTTGTATCGGCCATAACATTTGGCTTAAGTTATTTTTATTATGAAAACAAGAAAATAAGCAAAAGGAAACGAAAAATACGGCAAAGAAGATGGTGGATGTTAAAAATTCATAAAAACCGTACTCCATGCATCAGCTATTTTTGTTATCCTTGTGATTAGTATTTCCCGGGTCCCAAATGCATGGTTCTGCCTGGTAATGGTCTAGGAAGCTCAAGACATCCTCACTGGACCAGTCATTCATTTTGTCACTCACTTCAAAAATGTACATCTATTAACCGCTAATGCTCGAATGAAAATGAATGCGGCATAAACCCATAAACGTATGGATGCACCCCAAGCACTTGCAGCAAACTCCTTTGATTTGTGTCAAAAAACCGACACTCGATCGGGTTGACCACAAGCGCTTGTAAACCTACGCAAACCAAGTCAAACGCTCCATCCACACGTTTGAATTTGTGAAGGTTTGTTGAGGTTTGGCAAGCGTGTGGACGCGGCTTAATAGATTAAATGTTTATTTTAAGTTGGAGAACGATTTAAGGTCAACCCATTTGTTACCACACCCTTTACACTTCCAAATCCTTAAATGGTTTAAAATAGGCAATGAACCCCCTTAAGAGTACTTTTTGATCCGAGTAGTCGGTAGTTCGCAGGAATTATGAGTCAATTTTACCAATTAAATTCGTAGCTCGAATTATATTTGCTTGATTATTTTACGAATGACAACTGCTCAAACATAAAATATTTGGTATCAACAAAATGTAACCTTGACAATGATACTGTGGTTTTATCGCTCATCAAATGAAGCTCTGATTAGATGAAAGTGACGTGTGTGGAATAATGAAGCAAATATAATTCAGCACATGACTGACTCATTTCCATTTTTGACTTTGACTCTCTGAGGAAGACCCATGTGGAGTCGAAACCAGTCGGAGCTGAAATAAAGTCTTTGAAAAACGATTGAATTCCAGTACCTCTCCCATAATTTCGATAAACCAAAATTAGATAACCTACAAGTTATACAGTAATGGCTACTTAGTTTAGTGGTCGCAGAAGAAAATAATTACTTACAGTATTCTCGTTCAATATTCATTACAACCTTGTCATATCATGAAATAATAAACAATGTTAAACTAAAATGAAATATGACGAAAATTGACGAAAGTTAATAAACTACTAGTTTCCTTGTGAGGGATACTGGCACATCTGAATAAATATTTTCGGATCTATGGTTATCGTTAGATGTACTTACTTTAGTTACGTTGCAGTATCTTTTTCAAACATTCTTTTCGAAATATTTATCTGTTAACGAAATATGTACAAAGAAACTGAGAATGATTTCCAGTTGACAAGTTTTGCTAAAAGGAAAGAAATAATGTTTATAAGCCCACAAACCTTTTATCATGAAATCACTTCCTTGATAGGATTTGAATGTTGTGATGATGTATCCCTATATCTGGCACCGCAGTTGAAACAATATTCCTGTTAGCACTCGCGGGAACAGCGAACAAAGATAATCCAATTCAGTTGAAGTCAAGCGAACGCAAGGGAGCGAATAACGAGCAAATCCGACATCCGTTTACCGCATCCACCTGTTGCGCGCCATTCTATTACCTTCCCTGATTCTACAAATCGGAACGACAAACACAAAAAGGCGACCGTTTATAGTACTTCAGCACTTCGCAAATTGAAAATCTAGATATGGAAATTGTATTTTGTGCTTTTCTAATACATACTTTATTTTAACTTCCTTGTATAAAATAAAGGAAGTCTTGTAATCGCAAATCATTTTGATTTTTCAGGTTTCAACGGAAACACAGAATAGGTTTATACAGAAGCGCCAGTAAGACAGAGAAACGAAAATTAGAGAGAGATGGAGAATATACACAAATTTAAAAGGCCCACTGTTTAAAATCGGAAAGTTTCCTCACATCTGAGAGAGAGATAGGGGAAGAGCACAAATTTAAATGTCTACACAATGCTTCAAGGTCATAGAACTGATTAGGGGAACATGAAAAGTGCCGACACGGAGTGTCGCTTCTGTGTGTAACTGTGACGGAATTATCCATTTTGGACATCCCTGAATCTCTTTTGACTAGCTTCGGCGTAACATCTGTACGTATGTAAGTATCTCGCATAACTCAAAAATGATTACCCGTAAAATATTGATTATTACCCCCCGCCTATCAATATATAGATAAGGGAGGTATTGTTTTTGGTCAAATTTCTCGAGTGTGGGTTTTCAACATATGAGCACGAATTAGGGTCCCTAGAATACGATTTTACTATTTTTACCGTGATGTCTGTATCTGTGTGTGTGTGTGTGTGTGTGTGTGTGTATGTGTGTCTGTGTGTGTGTGTCTGTGACGATTTTTCGTCCACGATAACTCCAATACGATACATGTAAAAAATATAATATTTGGTATTTAAGAGTTCTATTCTAATATGATGAACTGATTAGATTTTGACTACAATTGGTTAACCGGAAGTAGTACTTTACTTGAAGCTGTAAACCGTTTTTCCTAAAAAATACCTCTAAATACCATATTTTCGCAAATTTCGTTATTATAAATACAAAGATTTTTTAATTTTTTACCGATCTGCATAATTACGTTTATATATAACTTCTAGCTAAACAGAAAAAAAAAATATATATAAATTATAATAATTTCACATATCGTTTAGGCTGAGGAATTTCGATAAAACAGATGAGTTATTCATATGTTCACAAAATTTGACATATGATGTCATATTTGATGTAAGTGTAAAAGATAAAATAAGTAAATATGAAGTAATTTTATTGTAAAATTTAAAAAGATGGAAGAAATATATTTGGAATGTATTTGCATGCGTGAATCAAAGTAAGTTCGGTTCCGGTTTTAGTAACGTCAAAAATAGCTGTCATATTGGTCATACAAAATTTATGAAGGAAATTTTTGGTATGAAATGAATTAAAAATATTCTGAAGTGCAATAACAAACTAATTTTAAAACTACATATTAAATGTATTGAAAAACTTATATAGAATATATTACTACAGTGGCGGGAGGTATTGTGTTGGACACACCAGATTTTTTTTTTATATGGAGCTGCTATAAAATCTAGTTGTACACCTCCGTTTTTCATTTCAATTAGTAGTGGCAAAAGGGTACGTTTCTAGTAGTGTTTTTTTGAATTTTTCGCATAACTCAAAAACGATTAGCTGTAGAATGTTGAAATTTTATTTATGTAGTTACTACAACATCTTTAGTTATGCACATTCAATATGGTTTCCAATGACCTTTTCAAACTTTTCTCATTTTCAAGTGATATAAAAATTTAGCGTACAAGAAACTCATGTGATGTCCACATCAGATTAAATACTTTCATTAATACAAAATACTAATTTTCAATATTTGAAATACCTATTTATAAGTATTAGAAATACATATTATTATTTGAAGTCAATATTAATATTTGAAATACTTATTAGTATTTAATATACATATTGATATTTGAAATAAATATTAGTATTTGAAATACCTTCAACCTACATGGATATATCTCGAATGCAAGCTGTCGTGTGCTATCGTGTTGTCTGATCGCATAGATACACTAAAGATCTTAGTTTTTGTGCGCTATATCTCAGCTAAACGTATAATCCGAAAAGTACAGTTTTCTCACTGGTTACTGGTTTAATAAACTCTGGGTAAATGTTGATTTTAATTTGTTTCTTAATCTTTGTATTTTTTTTATACAATTAAAAGTTGACAGTATTTAAAATATTTAAATATATTTAAAATACAATATTAAGTATTTTAGTATCTCCAACCGCAGATATCGGTAATTAAATGTTTATACTGGGTATATACGGTCTTTTTATTTATTTTTTAATGGATATCAAAAGAAAGTAAAAAACGTTTAAACATCTTAGAAAAAGTTTTCATATAAAAATATCTTATTCTTTCTTTAGTTTACATATATTTATATAGCTTCAAGACGGAAATATTTTCCGATCTTAATTGGTTATTTGTTGCGTATTGTAAAACATGAACTATGAACTTTTTTAATTATTTAAAATATATCTCTTAATGTGTAACGACCCGATTAATATGATCATATACATAAAATGTGGATGCTACGATGTAATGAAAGACAAAGATATATTCAATGCCATACTTCCCCTTGAGATGAATAAAATGAAAAGCTCAAATGAAATTTAGTGATTTCAAATTGCAAATAACAATATGTACTTATTCGTATTTGAAAAACTTTATATAATATAGTATCTACATATTTTTTACATTTTTATCCTTAACAGAGTGAAATAATGTTTTATATCACTGAAATTAATATAGGTACATTTATTAATAATAATAAAAAAATAATCTTCTTGTCAGCCATTATAATTGTTTGGTTGTGGCGGGTCTTTTAAATAAAATCATTTTTTAAGATATGCATAGAAAGCTCTACTTTCTTCTCGGGAAATAGTGAGGAAAATTACTTTTTCCTCTCTAAGGAGGAAAATGTACAGAGTTACCAACAGTATAACATGGATATTATCATAGAATGAAATATTGGGAAAATTCATTATGATGTTAAAAATTCCTATTTAATAATGTTCTTTTAAAAAATTGTGTCAATTATGTCTTATTTTTTTCTTTTTCACATTAACAATTGCACTGCTAAACGTCAAAGTTTACATAACCCAATTTATTAGATTATCATGTAGCTTTTCTTCCAAATAAATCGATTTTTGAAACATGTTAAAAAATGTTGTATTTAACTCGAAAAGAAAGCACTATTTCCACTCATACTGAAACTCGAGTAGTAAAAAGATACGCTTTTCTATCTAGCTTGACAAATAACTATATTGACAATTTTTGATAATTTTGCTCGTTTATCCTCGTCTAAAAAAGTTAAGAGTAAAAAAGCTTTGTGAGATTTATCTTCACGAACGCATTTCCAATAGCAATTCAACATAAAAACAATTCCAACAATCACACGCAACACTCAAGTACAAACAAACGCCATCCATTACAATAAAACTTTATCCTGCACGTTTCCAACAAACAAAACATTTCTTTGAAGTGACTGGAAGCTCTCTGCGCGAGAACAGGAGCGAAAAACGTTTTATTGCCATTATCCAATCACCTGTTGCACCTATTAGACGGTGATTGAAGGTTAAAAGAAGAAATAAGCAAGACAAGTGCACATCGAACCACAGAGCCGGTCAATTATTTTGATTGCGGTAGCCTGGCAACGGCTGTAGCGCGTAAACTGTGATTTCACACGCGTTTACGATATTGAACGAATACGGACGATTATTGCCGATGAGCTTTTGCGTGCGTATGACAGGATAATACAAGAATTCATAAAAATCGAGAAATTATCAGCTTTATATGTAGCATAACATTTTTCTTTCATATGTATCTGCAGTATTTGAATAATGTATTTCATCAATATAATTCCTACGTTTAAAACAGAATTATCAATAAATGCGCGCTTCCCTTTCCCCGCGCTATATCTCGAAAACAGTTAATCATACGAAAGAAATGCACATAACCAAACTTGTAGAGAATTATATGCTCTACAAGTTTTGTAATAACCTCTTACGACGTACGATGCATAGGAAGCGAGATATTGTCAAAAAAAAAAGATTTTCGTGACCTTTAACTTTTGATATCTTGATTTGATTACGCGATTTTATTGCCGAATTTTCAGTTCGTCCTTAGAGTATCAAAAGAAATGTCTGCCTAAAAATTTAGCTTATTCAAATTCATTCAGCAGAACTGTCCTTATTTCGTCTTATTAATAGAATCTCGATATAACGGTTTATAACTAACAAAATGACTGGTCAAATGTGAAAATTTTAAAAACTTCGTGTTAAATTAGAGTGACCATTTATTTCTTATATGAAATCAGTACAAGACCTTTGTTCTTTATAGTATTACTGGATAAATAATGGTAAAATTGTGCCATTACTATTGCTATTGCTACAATTAACAGTTCTTTTCAAAAATGTTTTGAATTAGTAGCAGTGGCAGAAATTTAAGTAAATATTTAAATTGTATAAAAATGTATAAATGCCAATTATTAAATATTTACAAAATATGGAAAATCAGTACATTCAGTACGGTATGTAAAAAATCAGTGCAAAATGTATTTCAAATTGTTTATCAGTACAAGGATCTGAAAATCAGTACTGTACTGGCAAAATCAGTACGAATGGTCACTCTATGTTAAACACATTTACCAACAGTAGGTTATTAAAATTTTGCCGCTCCTATCGACCTCTAGAAGTATCAGTTTCTAGATTATTTTCACAATTCAACAATTTAGTTAAGATTCCACAAGAAATAATTGTTCTTTTGTTTTGGAAGTAAATACGGGGCGGGTCTATCTCTCTCGAACTCTATGCTACCGTAGGGCGTATGCTTTTATACCACAGTATAAGAATAAGTATTCTTATACTGTGCTTGTACAACACGAACACACTTTGGCCCCAGTACACTCAGTGTTGGTATACGTTCCTTTTTCGTGGGATTTTTTAAAGAGGTAGGAAAAAGGATTCTTTCTTTAAATAGATCATTTGGGAGGGACATTTTCAATACTTTACAATAAATAGCAATAAGACTATAATTCCATTTGTTAATTACCGTGAAAAATTTTAAAATGTCTAACTTGCAGACTTTGCTTTTTACTTCTTAACTAGTTTTGCTAAAAGACACAATCAAACATTAAAATATTCACCGAGCAAAAACATCGAGCTCATCAAGTCTTTTGAAGTTCTGATATCTTGCATGAAAAAGTGCAAAAGTATGATATGAGTTATGGAAAAGCTACAAGTTACTACTATTACTAGTAGTAGTAATAGTGATCATTCTATAGGTCTTAAAACGACATATATCTATAAAAAGAAGGTCTTTTTGGAGTTGCAGTCATTTAATAAAATCCGACGTTTCGACTGTAAATCAGTCTTCATCAGGGTGCTGATAACATACAAAACATACAATCAAATATACAGACATACATTCAACTTAGGCAACATACTTACATAAATGGTATTAAAATATTATCAAGTAAAACATGTAAATTATTTTACAGAAATCTTTCGTCAACATAGGTAAAACACACATGTACATGTTACGTATCAGAAATCGACCAACTGTCTTATACAAGAAATTTCTAGTTGTTGTGGTGTCTTGTCAGCATATTTCTAACTTTATGTGACACATCAGATCATCAGAAATGTAAGGAGTAGTATAGTACATTACAACATGAACATTACGCGCAAACAGTATAAAACAGTTCATAATTTGTTCAGTAATACCAAGTTCCTCATTGATACAATGCAAAGATCGAATATTGTCTACAAAATTTCATGTAAAGAGTGTAACAAAGCTTACATTGGACAAACTAACCAAAGGAACGCAGTAAAACCAAATTTAAGTTCCAAATGTGCCCTAGTAGAACACTGTCAAAAACAAGAACATTATTTTCAATTTGAAGATACTAGGATACTAGTTACGGATAAGAACTTGAACACACGCCTTACCCTCGAAATGTTATTTATACAGAGGACCAACATTCTGTTAACGCACATACCGACATTCAGAATCTCAGCTCCATTTATTCTGAGATTTGGGAAAGCATTATGGACATTTGTTACAATAATATATTCCCTGTGTAGTTACATTTCTTGTGATAAATCTGTGATATATATATATATATATATATATATATATATATATTTTTTAATTAGTTGTACAATCTTGTTTCGCTCTTCTCTGGCCCTTGATTGGCTAGTGGTAAGTTTTTACAATTTTCGACTATTACTAAACTAGAAACTTCTTGTATAAGTATGTATATAAGAAAGATAGGAGATAGCATCTAAAATGCTACCGATCGTGAATAGTTTTTCACAAGACATGATTTCTTGTCTTGTTTAGTAAATTCTTGACTTGTCTCGAGAAGACAAGAAATTTAAAAAAAATGGCTTGATCATTATTTTCTTGCATATTTCTCGCTTTGCAGGTTAATATTCGCAAATGACCTTAAACATAAAAATAATTTTATCTACTATCACACTACAATACGCAAGTTATTGTATGTGATGTGTGTCATTAATGAAATCGTATGTTAAACAAACCAAATCGTGTGTGAAAGAACAATGTAAATTAAATGGCACTTTCATTATTAAACGATTTCTGTTAACAAATGGAAAACATGTTTTGACACAATGGTCATGTACAACAGCCGTTAGTACAACCAACGATACAGTATCGTACAAAAATATACTACAAATTATCGTACATTTTGTATAATATATTTTAAATGTGAGAAATTTGTAGGATAATTTTACTTTTCTAATTGGTAATATTGTATTGTTGTCAGCACTGAGGAATACTGAACGCAACCCAGTGTATTGTTTGCCTGTGTTCCTGTGTGTGTTGGGTATTTTTTCAAGTAACGGTAAAAAAATGACTTACATACTTCATTGTAGATTTAAAGATCTTTTATCATTTAGGTTTCGTTATACAGAATAAATTTTATAATGAATGAAGAAGAAATTTGTTCACCTCCCAGAAGTACATTTTACATTTTTATATTTCTATTTATTTTTTCTAATTGGAACGTAAACAAAATATTGTATGACACTCATGTGTGAAGGACTTTTATGCATTCATTATGATTAAGACACTCGCTTTCGCTCGTGCTTTAAACCCTATAATTCATACATAAAAGTACTTCTTCACACACTAGTATCATAAGTAACTACTGTATCACACGTACATTTTTTTTGTTATAATAACATAATAACAATGTCAATTATCAAATGTATTTCTTATAACACACTTATATATTATTATTAAATAAATATTATAAATAACAAACCGTTTGCAATCAAAAAGGTTACGCGAGAATCCACCGAGTTGTTTTGCACATGTGCATTTTTAGTCTAGTCTATTATATAACGAATATTTGGTTTTAACGGACATTCCTCTCACTCTTATTAGTCCTTTATATCCTTATTCTACTGTACTAAATTAACAGCTATTACCCAAAATATAAACCTCTCCTCTATTATCTAATTTAGTATTATTTTGCTGTGAATAAACCCGGCGCAGCTAGGCGAGGTATAGTTTACAGCTCGGTATCCACCTATAAATAATAATCGGCTGTTAGTGAAAGGATCTAGTTAGCCGCTTGGCGCTGCATTTGTCTTCCCCGCTCACCTGTGCCGCTGCCAGTGCGCGATTTGCACTGCACCCGTGTCACTCATTGTTTGTACTTTCACGCGATTAGATCGACTTATCCTGCCTAACTCGCTCTAATTTATTCCGCCACGTTCGCGTTACTCATTCTCAAGTCGCTGCGTGGAACGACGTGACTTGTAAAGCTGGATTTATACATTACTTAACGTAACATGTAGTATCTCATCATTCCATTGCGAGAGGGGATGAAATCCGTATGAGAATTTTGTCTATTGCTTGGCACTCTGTTTCTACAAATAACGAAAAAGCGTGTCAAAGTGCACAATGTATAATAAAGTTTTAACGAGGGCACGTGATCTTTTCTATTCAACGTCTGTCTAGAAGGTAAAATAAAAAAATTTAGTACGATTTCTACAAAAAATAAATCATTTAACTCGTAAATTAAAAATAAATTTGATAAAATATGGCACTATTCTATAGTCTCTTTACAAAATTAGTGATATTCACCTTCTAATTTATTTGAAATTTGAAGTTTATTACTGTATATTTTGATTATTATTATTATTATTATGAAATTTGTCATATTTAAAAAAAAACCTTTGATTTATTACTGTCTAATTCGTAATCATGGATATAATAGGTAAATCCCATGTTTCATGTTAAAATAAACTCACGGTCTACAACAGTAATTGTAATGATCCCGATTATGACGTTTAGAATTTTTAACGGATGTCTACGAATTAATGTATTTACAATACGTTTTGATTATTTTGAGCATGATGACCGCCCATTCGTGCGTCCTTCCGTCATTCCTTTGGAATGAATATCAAGATTTTGTCCCGAATAGTTTTTCTTTTTTAATTACTAGCATAGACACTCACCCTTACTTTTTAATGAAACTAAAGTCTCCAAATCCAAATATTGTAGATTCACAATTTAATTTTTTTAGTTGGATTGACCAACGCCTTATGTCCCTCAGTTGCTTTGCACCTCGAGACACAATTTGGCGCTGGATCAATAATAATAGTCTTCTTAACATTGGTGTATAAATAGTATATTATTATATGAGTTTTACAAGACGGTATTTTTTTATTTTATTATGTATCAATAAATGGAGTCCCGAACTTCAGACTTTGAATTTGATCACCTTAGTTTATGTCACCTCGATTCATCTCATCTCGATCCTATCTCGATAATATTTATCTCGTCTTGTCTCGTCTCGAAAATCAAAACAAAACTTCTTCGAGATGAGACAAACCATAGGCGAGACGAGACACAAAATTTGTCTCGTCTCACTACTAATTAATGTAAAAAAACACAAATTGAAAATAAATAAATAATAAGAAAGGAAAGTAATATTTAGAATAGTAAAATGTAGTAGTGATTAGTAAGCCCCTGTCGGCCTTCAAAGGCCGAGTCCCGGCTCCTGTGCTGCTACCAGAGCTGCTGCCACAGATGAACTAACTGATAAGCTGGCCAAGTTATTGGAGACGCAGCGATATGGCTAATAAATTTCAACAAATGGGCGTAACACATTTCGACCTAAATGCATGCTTTATGTCTCTTGTGAAACATTTGTGCTCCACAGGAACTGTACTTTGCGGTTGGCGCGAGCATTATAAGTGTGAAAATTATGCTAAATTACGGGTTATTGATTTGCTAAACAAGGAGAAATGTGATTATTAAATTAATGTTTTTGTTGTTTTGCAGTGATTAGATTTTTTCTGGAGAAATCGATAGCCGACGCAAATAACTTACTTTTCTCAATACATAAAAACTAATGTGTGGTTACTTTTTATTTTATTTCACAAATTTTTCATATTTCAATTTGATTCGGTTGTTTGATGTGGTTTGTGTAAAAAAATGGGTAAGTATGAGTGAACAAAATTTCCTATCGTACAAATACTGACTGTAACTGTAATAGAAATCGTTTAACAGAGACATCAAATGGTGGTTGTCCGATTAACTGATTAATCGGTAAAAATCGATAAAGCGCATACAAAAATTATTGCCAAAATCAATTATCCGTCAATAATAAAACAAACGAATTTTACTCAAGCCGGTAACAGGGTATTAAAACAGGCTAATAACGAAAATCGTTTAAATAACTAACTACGTTCTTTTAATTACAAAATTAAAATTTTAAGGAATCAAATATGATTATAACTTCTTTTATTGGATATTATATGCAATATGTATTTCATATTTACATCTCGCCACTCAGTAAGAGAGGTATTGGAATCATGCTAAAAATCGGATAGCGAGTTTTCAATACATAAGCACGTTTTGAAGTCCCTAGAACACGATTTTAATATTTTTACGATGATGTCTTATGTGTGGATAAATGGATGTACCTATGTAGTCGTAACGATTACTCAAATACTAGTGAATAAAAAAATTGAAATTTTAGATATAACATTCTGACACTTTAGATTAGATCTGATTAAATTTTGGTTTTAATCTTGCACCCGAAGTGGTGCTTTCATGAAGATCTGAAGTGTTTTTCTGAAATTTCATATTATTTATGAATATATAAAAAAAATTGTAACTATCAATTAAGTATTATTAGCTAAAACTTTATAGTTCGTATTTGTTTCTACCTAACCCTATTTAACTATTACACGTAATTAATGTTCCAGTAAATTTGTTACAATTTTGGTTAATTTGTTTACCCTATGGAAATAAATGTTTTATATTTGACATTGACAATTATTATAATTAATAAGATTGATTGTGAATATTAATAATTATCCAATACTCTAAAAGGAATTATACTAATAATGTAAGTACTAATTATATTATCAATTTATTTTACCATGTCCGCAGTCAACGCATGGAAAATATAATATATAAGAATTAATAAAAAGAGAAAAGGGGACAGGCGAGAGGTTATGTGCTGACCACATCATATTTTTCTTTAAAAAAACAAAAAAAAATTACATAAAAACAAATATTCTTTATAATCTTCTTTTTATCATAAAAAATTGACTGATTTTTTAGTACATTGATAAATTTATATTTCTCTCTCAAACACAACGCAATAAACAAAAAACGTTTATTTCATCCCTCTAGTAGAATTTATTTGTACTACCATGAAGTATACCAAATCGCGACGAATAGAACGAACATAAAAAATACACAGGTAGAGAATGACCAATGGTCAATTTCTAAACTGTGCAGATCTATATCAATTTCCAATGATTTAAATTGTACATTTTCTTTGTAAATTATTTTCTATGTTACTTATAAATCAGCCTTAAGAATGACTGGTATTATTATGAAAATTTACAATGAATACAAGCTAATTTCTGTAAAGGATTAAGAAATCAGTTAAATAATTTGAAATTTCTTATTCCAAGTCTGTATTCTACGTTTTGCATGTGCGTCAGTTATCGAAATGTAAGGATATTGCGTAGTGATAATACCGAACCTGTTGTAATATGTAAATAACTTTTTTGGTATTGTTAAAAGTGAGTTAATATTACGCAGCCTTCAACAATGATTGAAGACGGGAAATGATATATTTGTTGATATTATCTCAACTAATAGCTCTCACATATTCAATATGAACCAATTTCTAATCCGTTTATATTCTATTAAGAGAATTACCTGTTTTTTAACGCCGTGATTCAGCACTACAAAAAGTGGTTAACCTGATAAAATAAATAGGACAAAATCTGATTGGATTTGTGAGTAAATACTAAAGGTCATGGAGCCTTTTAAATTTCATTATTATATTTCTTGTTATACAACTGATTCAAGATACTGTTTAGCCAATTTCACTTTTAACTAATTTTATTTGCCTTTTGCTCAAAGCTTGTTAATGTACGGCAACTCAGTTTTTCTTGATTAATTTTATTTATAATTGTTCTGTTCTATGATTCGTCTGCTTATTGTAACATACCAGGGCCGCCGCTAGACATTCAGAATCTCAAAATTGTTTCTTATCAAATACATAAAAAAACAAACTTTTCGAAGTAGCTAAAATATTTTTTTGTCTAAAAAATGCAATATACTTCGTACCATTTCAACTATACACATAGAAATATACACCTCCGATAAAATAAAAACCGGACACTTGTATTGTATTGTATTATATGTATATGAGGGTTTTTTAAGCGTTTTGTCGCTTTTTGTCAACGCGACCTAGAAGATCTATTGTGACACAGCCCTTACTTAGTTTTCCGGAAGTAGATCCAGATTTTTGATGAAGCCGATTAGGCCTCAAGTACCTGAAGTACTTGTTTCGTGACATGTTTTACTTGCATTTTAGTGATGCAGGTTGTCAGCCTACAGTCTCTGCAAGGCCAGCACACACCGAGCCGTTGTGCGGCAACCCATCCAATTGGACAGGGCGGGCTATGTTGCTTATCTACACGATCAGACAAGACACGTCACGACCACACAACCGTACTGGCTGACCAGGACACTTACGACTATATTATTTAAAAAAATACGTTTCCATTATTTCTACCGAATAAATGAATGTTTTTTCGAATTTCCGTATTTGTTATGTTTATAGAATTTTGTTTTGCTTACAAATATGAATGATTTATTATCGATATAAGAAATTAAGAAATTTTAACAAGGCAATGGACAACAAATATCTACTTGCAGCACCAATATCGTGAATTGCTTAATTAATCTAAATGATTATCTTTTGTTACACGTACTAATAATTTGAAAACTTTTAAAAAAGGGACATCATTTTTTTATAAAGTATGTTCCTTTTAATCATTGTTAAAAACTTATTACACTATTTCATATTATAATTAAATTTGTTCGATTATTTAAATAGAAAAAATAAATGTGTAATACGATATTCCTGACACCTCAAAAAGCTTTAAGTCCCGAGTGTACTAATTATAGCATTTTAATGCTGCATAGTCTCAGTGTAAAGCCGCTGTAGCGTATTTTGAATCTTTGTAGATTGGTGAAACCCAAGTGTGTTATATAATAGAATGAATGGGGAAGAAATGTAAAACCTTACGCACTGTTCGCTCAAAAAATTTTATTGTAACCGGTTTCGGTTATTAAGTCTGAGGATGGTTACTTAGTAACCGAAACCGGTAACAATATTTTTTTTGATAGAAAATTGTTTTAAGACGTAAGGTTTTACCTTTCTTCCACATCCGTTGTATTTTGAATCATTTGGACAAGGCATATTTTTATTTGGTAAATAGTTTATATCATTTGTGAATCATTCTTATAATTTCACATCAATGAGATGTAGAACATTATTCAATTGAACGGTGTTCAATAATACTACACTACAGCGTTATGAGAAATAAAAACTAAATTAAATAAACAAGCAAGTGTTATTTTAAAATCTTGTACAAGTAACACCATTTCGTAAGTAGATAGCAATAACATTAAACGTTTCATGTAATCATTTCCCAATAGCTACATACAAATTTAAATCTCATTTAAAGATCAACTGCAATAAATCGCTTGCTAGGAATTAATTACTAGGTCTGACAGTGACACCCTGAGAAGTAATATAACAATGCTCGCTGGTGCTAATAGAATTGTTAATTGATTAAACTGCAGCCTTGAGTCATATTGTAGGCGGCTGTGGATGGACAAACAACTGCAAGCTTGATTTATGGCCAGCTCGTGATTGTTCTACTTGTCAATAATCACTTGCGCTTGACGCCTCGGCTTGACGCGAGCACTTAACTCTACACCGCCGACTGCCAGCTATTTAGATAAATTGCCCCGTGCAATAGGGCATTATTTTTGTAAATCGATGCCTGCTGGGAATTTTTATCGGCGGTAAGCAGAGGTGAAAGTTAAGTAATTTACACCAGGGAATAGTTAAATAAAGTTTATTCGTATTTTTTATACCGGTCTTTGATCCAATTTCTACCGATTGAAGGATAATCGCAATTGAAATTAAACTTCCGTTGCAATTGACGGAGTGCTAGAAAAGTTTTCTTTATTTTTACAATATGTATTTCTACCTCCTACTTATCAGTATACCGGCAGTTTATTTTATCGGTAAACATAGAGTATATAATTTCTGTAGTTACAATGTAAATTGATTGACAGCAATGAATTAAAGCGTTTATTTTATGAGTCAACAAAGGGTTAACTAACAAAGACTAAAAAGATATTAAATATTATTAAAATAATGAATTATATATTTTTTTATTTATATATGTTTAAACATTTACACTCAGTTTCATAAAATAAAACGGATTACCCACAAATTCCGATTAGTTACTCCCAAAGTTATACCCTCAATAACATCCTGAAATGTCAAACTTTTTCCAATCCCAATTCATAAAAAGGATTAAGTATATTATTTTGTTCCAAATATATTTCCTCAAGTTTGGGGGAGTTAATAATATTTGTGGATGTTTCTTAGCACTTTTAAATGATACGGAAAATTTGTGTGATACTTGACAACTTAGAAGGAAAATACTTCGATTACACACGTACACAAAGCATTCATGGAAGTATGGTAATAATTTTTTTTAAATATATTTTTTTTATTAAATTCATATTACATGGAACAGAAACCTTAAAGTTAATCTTTTTTTATTTTATAATATACTAATAAAAGATATTTTTATTTATTTCATTTCAAAATTATTAGATTTATACAAAGTCCAGTGAAAGATCGAGGTGAATGTTTTGAAATGTGACGAGTCTGAAAAGTATTCCCCTTGTTTACTCATAAAATATACGCTTCAATATATTGCTGTATTTCTGTAACTATGGTAATGAAACTAATCTATGTTTACTGATAAAATAAACTCCCAGTATCTCACAGTGTGTGCAAAGAAAGTGATGTGATTTCAGAAAATTACGGGTTGTCTCTGTCCTCATAGGTTTGGAGCAAAACTACAAGAGTACAAAGTTAAAATTAAATTCTTCATCAGATAAAATCATAATTGAGGCACCAGAAAGTCGTAGTATTAATAAATGCTTTTTTATTTTCTAAACCATTTTTTAAATTTTAGTTTTTAAAACTAAATACGCCTATAAATATAAGTCTGGTGCATGTCTAGCGACTCTAGTGCAATACTAATTCATTACCATTATACTGTAACAAATAATTTTTACATGTAAATTGCAATACTTTTTCTGACATTACTACTATTCTTTGAAAAATAAAAAAAAACTACATTTATTAAATTAATTTCATTGGTCAGAGGACACCAACTATTACACCATGATTTATAAGAATCATAAAAAATTTATCTGAAATATTTTATAGTAGGAAATTTAATTGTGTCATAATTTATTTTGTTTCGATTAAAATTTAATTTACGAGAAATTAAAGAAAACTAATGTTTGATTTTTTAATCTACAGTAATTATATATTGGTTCACTTTTTCTCCTTGCCCTTTTAAAACTATCATAATGACAACTTTTCAGCAGAATCGATGCGGGTGTATATCCTAATTAATTCTGTAAATAATGATTTCATTTTTCATCAAATATAGCTACAAATGATTATTACTTATTCGGTGGCACATGAGTGTAATGAATAATTCGATATCGGCATAAATTATTAACGCTATTCCAATGCGCAAATTGTTGGCATTAATAAATGTCAATTTTATGGCCCATTGACAAGATATGCCATTTTGGAAAAACCCTCTATAATTTGAATTATAAATTTAAAAGTTCCGATATGTTTATCTTTACATTTTTATGGCATTGAACTATTTCTGG
Organism: Stenolophus ochropezus; assembly: GCA_035578165.1. Lineage (NCBI taxonomy): Eukaryota > Metazoa > Arthropoda > Insecta > Coleoptera > Carabidae > Stenolophus > Stenolophus ochropezus. The sequence goes on along the minus strand of JAQOWZ010000003.1, from coordinate 24,525,230 downwards.
AAAATATAGTGATACTTTTCTCCATATATTAAGCAGAATATTGCTAATTTTAGCAACAATCCAGATAGCTTTGTCTAAGATATGCATTTTTACTTAAACTAATTCATTACATGGTTAATTTATTATTGGCGAAATGCCTTTTAGTGATAGATAAGTAATTTGTTAGTTGCGTTAGGTGGAAAAACCAAATAAATTAAAAAGTTAATTTTTATAAATACGATAGCTATACCTATGTATATATACAACGTAGAATGACAAAGTTTTTGTTTTGAAAGCTTCAAGTCAGAAATTTATAGTTCTGATTAAGACATAATTAAAAGGTAAGTTTATTTTCTTAATTTATTAGTTATCTGTTAGGAAATTTCTTTTTAAATTAAATACGGATAGTCTACGATAAGAGAAATCAGATTATCTTCCTGCAGAAGATATAATATATTTTAATTTTTGGTAAATAAAGAATTTTTTTTTTCAAAATCGATACTAAAGTAGACGATATCATTCTACGAAGTTAGCTAAAGTAGAGTAGCTAAAGTGAAACTTTACAGACACTTATGTCAAAATTTAACTTTATGTACTCATCTGTCAAACTGAATTACTCTATATTTTAATAGTATTATATTTTGCCAAACATAAAAATATAAATAAAATTTATATGTACCCCTAACCTTAAAGTTAAGTTTTTAAAGACTAATTAAAACTAAATACGTAGGTATTTCGAGAACTAAGTTCTCATCATCAGTAGTGAAAACACAAATAAAACTGAGAGATGTAGGGATTACAAAACTTGTAAATCAAGCCAGTGGTCAAAACACCTCTGAAGTCAAGTGAGAAACTGGAAATTTACTTCATTCATATTTCACTACTGATGATGATTACTTAATTTTTGAAATACGTATATCACAGCCACCCTCGTCTCAATAGCTAGCTGACGTTTTCAAACACAATGCTATGTATTTATGTTTTTAATTAATAATTTTCTTGGTTGTCGCCTCTTGATATGCAAATAACAATTATTTCACTTTTTTGCATGGTTATAATGGTAATGTATTAACAACATAATACATGAAAAAATGACATACTTTACACCTAAACATTAATGCACAAATGTTAACATTTTTTGACAATTGTAGAAAATAGTTATTTTTGTATTAAGTGCGCGAAGTGCGTGAGTTGTCATTTTTTTATTGTCACTGAACAAATTTGCATCATTAATTATAATATTTTTATTTAGTTGAGCGAAGAAACGTTTTTCATTACCGTGAAAAAACGTTTTCCAAAACCCAACAACTGTGAAAAAATTGCCTACTTTATTCAAAGAAAACAAATGTTAACTTTTTTTTCATAGTTTTAGGAAAAAAGTTTTTAAATGTGTTTTTATAAAAATTTGGTTATTTAGAATATTATAGAAATGTGTAGATAGAATTAAAAAATAGTCATAAAATTTGAGGAATATTCTATAATTATAGAAATTGAAAAAAATATATACAAATTTTTAAATCTAATATATATTTTTAACTAATTTACTACTAAAAATATGTTTTCTTATTAGATCAATGTAACAAAAGAAATAAAAAAAAGTAATAAAATAAATTGGTGTAAGGAAAATAAGGATGTTACAAAATTTACTTCATTGAGTTTAGAACAAAATATGTTGTTCATTACTTTTAAGCACTGCATTAAATTCCCTGAACATAAAACGGAATTGAATGCATGAACGTTAGAGTTCTTGATCCGAATATCTCGCTTGATCTAACCTAGAAATCCAATAGCATTGACCTCCGAATGATGCGAGGCATGAGCGCATCTGCAGCTGTTTCACTTTCATCCAGCGCCCGCTCGATGGCTTCAAGGTGTGTGCCTTTCTTCCATCCGATTCGGATCAGCTTGACTGACGTCTCGGTCTTGATTCTCCCTCGGCGATGGCAGTTGTTGCAGCACGAGCCACCTTGATCCCCGATCTTCTTTTTAAGGTTTCAAGTGTGATTCAATATAGCCATGCACAAAACAGCCCTTACGTAAATAAATTATTTGGGGAAAAACGTTATAGTTTGAATTATCTCATATTCTGGATAAAAAGTTATGGAAAAGAAACCAAAAGTTATTATACTCGTATATCAATTTTATTTCCACCTTCTATATATTCTATATTGTCACTTTACAGGGTTCTTGGTAGCTAAGTAAATAAACAATTACAGTAATAGTCCTGTAAAACTTTTCAAGGCTAGCTTTGTAAAATTTTACAATGCCCATAAAAAAATATAATAATAAAATAGAAAATAATGAAAGTTTTTTATGCATTTTATTATAAATACTACAAACTTAATTTAATCAGGTTTATGCGAGTAATTAATTATACACATTTATAGTACATTTTGATTCACTGGCGAAACTCATTTGACAACATCTAGCTATAAATTGTTCTACCACCGCCAACTACCTTTGATTCCAAAATAGAGTAAATCTGTTTTTGAAGTATAAAGTAAATTAATAAAAACAAACGTTATGAAGGTAGAAATAAAATTTTGTAAGCGGCAAGCGTGCAATTAATCTTTACTGATTTTTTTTTGTTTCACTTGCGAAACTCATTTGTAAATTTCCAAGATTTGTATTTTGATGACAATGTCTATAGCTATAGATTATTCTACCACCGCCAACTACCTTTGATTCCAAAATAGAGTAAATATTTTTTTGAAGAATAAAGTAACTTAATAGAAAAACGCTATGAAGGTGGAAATAAAATTTTGTACGTGGCACGCGTGCAATTAATCTGGGCTCACTGGATTATGAGAGCTTGCTCCTTCGACGCTCGCCTCACAAATTTCCAGCTTGCCCTGTAAAGATTAACTTACACCGCTGGCCACGTAAATAACTATTGTTGATAATTCAATCGGTTTCGAGATAATTTTACTTCCATTTTAATACGGTGATCGTCAGTCTGTAACTTCTACAAAGAACCAACAGCATATGGTGGGTTCCGAACTCCTCGGACAATATTTTTATTTGGTGAAAAAAAGAGATGTTGTGATTTAAATACAGACCTTACTATTTGGATAGTATAACATGTATACATACATGCACTACATTTTCCGCAGTTGATCCTCACGTCATCAATTTCTGCTGTAAGAATTATTAAACTTTTATCTTGCATCTTTGTCGTATACACAAGGTATGAAACTTTTATTCCTTATCTCATTATTGTATGTGTTACAAAAGGGTATATAAGCTATCTGAGTCTTACCAACGACAACAATGAAATTGAAAGAGTAGAGTAACCGCGGTAACGGATATTTTCAAATATTTAAAGAACTTGAATATTTCATTCATGTCATTCGTGTAATTTATGAACGTGATTTTGGCGTTGACAATTTGTGCTTCATTGTGTGTTGGCAGTTTCACTAGTTTAATCTATAACTCTTTTCATAGGTTTTATCCATTTTTTTTTGTTTATAATACAGTAAGTTTTGACATTTATTTACTTCGCAAATCACATGATTTCACCCGACAAGATGATGTTATCAATCCCCCTTCCCCCAACGTTATGAATCACATGGATAATTGTGGACGAGAGTATCATCTTCGGGAAATAGATTATAATTTGTTAATAATATATCAACATACTTAGAATATCGTATAAATTCATTTGTATTGCTGAGAATCGTGAAAAAACATTTATACCACAATAAAAATAATAAACTAAGATCAAAAAAGTGTTTCACGAGAGTTTTGTATTTTTCTTGGTCTTGCCTCAGTCTTGCAAAAAAAGCAAGACAAGAACAAGACATTAGCTACAAATTTCAAAGCAAGAAATTGTCTCGCAAAATGTTATGTGATGTGTAAAATGTTCTGAAGCCTTAGCTTATAAAGTTGAAAATAAAATGTTATTTAGTGGCAAGTTAACAAAAATAGAAAAATGAGAAATAGAAATAGTGTATTAAAGAAGGAGATACATAATTATAATTTTATTTTGTGAGACCCATTCTCATTCTCATTGACCCTGGCCTTCATATAAAATACTATTTTTCTATTTTATGCTTTTTACGTAAAAAATGTTTAAAAATTTAGGGTATTTTGTGTTAGTGATTCTTATGCAATATGTAAAAATTCATTTAATTTCTTTTTAATTCTACACTCTATCTGTTCAATCTTGGTCTAATTTATTTATTTAATGCTCTGGAATTGTGATTATACTAACAATAATTATTCGATTGTAATTACAGAAGAGCTTTTTATTTTGCCGAATAAATTTCTGTTGATTACGAAACCTTGTTACATAACAATTTGACAAGAAACTTGTTTTAATAAAATCATTCCACATACGGTGTCGTGATTTTATTTTTTAAACAGCCAAATTCCTGTCAGGTTACATGGTCGAGTTGTCAAACTGAAGTTTATCCGAAGAAAATAAAAATCCTAAAGGGTTATTCGGCGAGATTGGAGATAATTTAACCATTTAACGTCAAATATTGCAAATTATATTAATGTAGTTAGTGTTTTGAACTGGTTTGCTTGGAGAAAAATAAATAACTTTTTATCATTTACAAAAAAAATATCTTCCTTTTTATTTGAGATGAATTTATTGTCATTAATAAAATTACTTACAAAGTTTTTCTTCTGTATTTAAAGAGGGTTGACATTATTGTTTTTGGACATTATGATACTACCAACCATAAAAAAGTAAATTGTACTGTACTGTATATTACTTTCATTCGACTACTATGATTTTACGGTGGTTACATATTAGAGAGAATAAAATATAATGTTATTGATATAAATGCTTCTTTCTTTAATAAAAGCATTGTCTGGGGTTGTTTTGTTAAGGGTCGTATTGTGCTGAGTCTATTTTGTTACGCTTTTCTTTGCCATGCCACCTTGATCTTCTGTCTATTCTCCTCACATGTCAGCGTTGAGATCTAAGTTGACATCGACCGTTGCGAGATTGTCTTAGGGTATCACAGGATGGATATTTAATCCCTTAATAGTCCTGTTATTGATGATTTATTATAATTCATTTATTAGATACTGGTGGCTAAGAATAGATTTTAAAAGATAAGAAGTAAAGAAGGAAATTGGTTGATTTTATGAAAGAATGATTTAATTTGATTAATATAGGTTGATGTCGGATATATTCTTGAAAGGTTTTTGAAAATCTTTAATCTTTTACTATAATTATGAATGACACCATAGACATTGAAATATCGAAATGATTTTTATATGTGGCGATCGTTAAAAAGAATAGTTATTGAAATAGGATCCTGAACCATTGTCGAAATATTATTTTTTTGCAGAAGAGTATGAAAATATACAACAATTAATGATATATCATTTAAATATTATTTTTTTCGCGAGTTATAAGAGTTGCTATGCGATGTTTTGTGATATTATATGTCTTTAGCAATTTCATTTGTTGTTTAATTTTAAAAAGATAGTCACTAGCCTGTATCACTAACAGTTTATTCATCAGAGGCCAAAATTGATATCTCGCAAACCAGTTCATAGAACAGTTGTAGAGCCTAAAATTTTTGTTTTAAAATTAATTTTAGATGCCTTGCAAGCTTTGAAATTAGGTATGAAAATGACATAAATCAACAAAATATAGCAGTAGCCATGGAATTGAAACAAATTTAACAAATGTTTAACAATTTATCTGTCAAATTAACTGGGTTAGTGTATTTTTATTATTATTTGTAATTACTGTTTAGTTCCGCTAAAAATATAACAATTAAATTTGTTTTCTTTTTTGTTTTAAATTAAAAATTAATTTATGTAATTTTTTTCAATTCAATAGTAATTTTAAATAATAATGAAAATAATAATAATAATAATAAACTAACGCAGTAAAATTGACAGATAAACAATTAAACATTTGTTTATTTTTGTCTCAATTTCATGACTACTGCTATGTTTGTGTTAATTTATGTCATTTTCATACCTAATTTCTGAGATTAAAAGGCTATTAAAATTAATTTTGCTTATTAACTAAGATTCATAATGTTCTACAACTATTATTTAAAGCTTTTTTCCCTAAATTAATTACGGAAGCAGGAAATTACGAAAATAAGATTTTACATTTTAAATCTCTATGTTCGGGTATTCGAGTCACCACCCTGTATACTTATATATTTTTTTTTTTGAATAAATATTGATATATTCTAGTACAATAAGGGCTTTTTAAAATAAACTGGGAATGCTATAAATTATCTTTCTCTTTCCTGATATGAAGAATTACACTATGTACATTTGGTTTTGAAAATAAACAAAATCTATCAAATTCGTATCAGACAGATTTCTTTGTTGAATTCTACACGTGATAAATTTTTTGCTAGAAACGGAACCTAAAGAGTTATAAAGTAAAAGTCAACAATCGATCATTTCATAACTATTTATCTTATGTAGGAGGAGATAACACATCGACAGTAAAAAATCAAGAATCATGTCTTATCACTGTCGAATTGTAAATAAGGGGGTCTCTGCTATTTTGACGAGGTTCTTTCAACTTTTTTAACTTGCCTCGTAAATATTTAATTTCTCACGCTGATAACTGAATGCTATTGAGAGATAATTTTGTGATAATATTCAAATTACTATACCCTAGAAATGTAGTAAGTTAGTAAATAAACACACGATTATAGAATTTACATTTATAGGTATGATCATTTCTGCGTAGTTACGATATTACGAATGCTTTCGCATATAAAAGACCTTTGTATAAGGAATTTTTTTATGAAATTGATAAGTAGAACACTTTATTTAAATAATATAACTTTCTATTTTTTGTACATCTAGTTAACAAAAGGAATGATGCTTGATATATGCTTAGTGCATAAGTCGTAGTTCTCTACAATTATTCATACAATATGCACCATTTTCAGCTATTTTGTTTACTAACTAATACTAATTCCAGGATTGCATTTCATTAAATCAGTGATTTAAATCACTTGTTATCTAACATTCCAGATTTTCAATAATTGGGGGAAAAAGTGTGTGAGTAATGTTACCATGTGGCAATACTTTCAAGAATTACTAAATCTGTTTAACTTCGTCCGTAAAACGTCTTTACTAGTACATTATTTTAAATTTATAATGCAGATTTTTTTTGCACTGTATGGTTTTAAGTTAAATTTACTTTGAAATCTGTTAGAGTAAAATTCGGTTATAATGAAATCGGAGGAACTTCAAAGTACTCAGAGCACATGGAAATGGCGGGAGCAAGCCAAGTTACAGAAACTGTATCAACTATATTATTTTTCAAATAATTGGTTTATCATTTATAATTTGATTTGTTGTAGTACATATCATAAAAACGATAAATTTTGTTTTTTCTATAGCAGATGTTAAAGTGCAATTTTATCAACTCAAAATAGTGGATAAAGTAGCACTTTAACAGCAAGGGTAGATAAAGTATTTTAACTTTTGTTTATTAGAAGTACATTTCCATAACAACGCACACTACTGACATTTTAAAATTGTTCTTAAATATTAATTTAATTTTTCTAATTCTTTTCTCTTCAAAACCTGCTATAGAAAAAAATAGAATTTTATACACGACGATAAAATTAAATTATCGACTCGCGAAAATTAATTCACTCGCGATTATATCGCTCGTGAATTAACACTTTCCGCTTGTCGATAAAATATTATTTTATCGTCTTGTATAAAAAATAACTATTTTCTGCTGAAATAATTTCCTTGCCTGCATAAAGTTCATTTAATGTGTAATGTGTATTTTCATACATAGTTATTAATTCAATTAACAATTTTATCTTTACTGTACATATAATGATAAACACTTCTACTTTTGGTCTTTTTCGATATTGTTTTAACATTTTTCAATACATAATTTCTTGCATATTTGAACTGTTCGCGCCTTTCAGTGCTGGAAAAATAACTACTTTATGGGAAGATACGGTGCAGTATTTGTTGTTGTACGTGCGTACTGGGAACAATATACCTGGCCCAATAGAATACGAAAAGACTATTAATTTGTATTTTATGGAATGATGTTCGAAGTATATATAATTGTAGGTGGTATGTGGTACGATATTTTTCACATAATTAATAGTATAGAATATTTTAAGATAAGACAAAATGGTGTGAAAAACAGAGCTAACAATTAATCAAAAAGAACAACTATAGTACTTGTCATTAATATTGGTTATTTTACATGTGCGCCAAATAGAATACACACACAAAGAATAAGGAATCTGTGAAACATAGGACTTACATTATATTAATTGTAATTCTTTTGCCAAATATGTGTTGTACATTATATTTCCGTATATATAAATCAATATTGATCTATAGCAACATCAGTGTGCTTTGTGCCGATTCTAGGTGTATAATTTATACGAGTTATTCAAAATAATTAATCTGAACAATAATACTTATGCTTTTCTTATAAAAGTAGCGGAATGTAAAAGTAATGTGAAATTTATACGATGAAGTACAGAATGTCTTGAAGAATTGAATCAATTTATGAAATACAAACACATACCTATGTTTCGATTTTAAATAAGTCTTCTTCGGGATGATATTTGCTAAAATTTAAATTACAGAATTTGTCATATTATAAAAATGATTGAATAAACTGTTCGTCATGGAATAAAACAAAAGTGTAACATCCCCATAGTGTTGCCGTCTAGATTTAGACTTTCTAGACTCTTGTCTTGTCTAGATTATCAAGACAAGACTGGCAAAAATCTTTTTTTGAAATTTCAAGACAATGTAAGGCTTTCTTATTCTAGATTTGGATGAGAAAATTCTAAATAATTTTCAAAACTCTAGATCAGCGATCGGTAACCAACGTTCCACTAGATGGCACAAGATGACTTTTGAAATAGCTCGCTATGATTTTAGCTCAAATTAGTGTTACCAGATTATAAAAATTTCCTTATATTTTTAAGAATTTTGCAGGTATCCTGAAAGATTTCATTGTCTATATAGTTTCTTGAAATTCCATCATTTGCTCAATAGTTGTCCTGATTGCGTTTGTGTCCTGTGTAAGATCTTCCGTCTCGAAAACCTTATTCCCTACATCATTTACGCTCATCCTTTTCTTGTATTCTATCGAGTAAAAGTTTTGATAGAGTTACTGAGTCACCCTTTTGTGGTACCAAATGAGATTTGATTTTCCGTCCCTCTATTTTTTTTATTTCAACTTCTGCCTTTTTCTTTAGTGGCAAGCAAAATGGCTGAAATTTAAGAATTCATAAAATGTGACACTTCATTACATAATGGCTGCTCTAGATTAATTTCAAATTTTACATTTTTATATCATGCGAAGCTTGTTGCATTCGAGCTGAAATAGTGATTACAGAATAGAAAAAAAGACGCTGCCGAAGAATTATCTGTCCTTGTCTAACGTGTATACGCAGGTTAATGTAGGTTTTTGAACCAATCTAATACATTTTAATCTAGAATTGGACTTAATCAAGTCTTGCCTTGAAAATTCTAGATTTTGTAAAATCATGTCTAGACCACTACATTCCCATCATTCAATAATTTACAATCAACTTTTGTTTACAATATAAAATATGAATGAACAATTCTGTTTACGTCGAAGTAGGTTTCTCGTACTTTTTTTGGTAATACTCCGGCGTACAATGTGGAGATATGTGTACTCTAGCATAAATAAATAGTGCATTATGCTACTCAAATTGAAGGTTATATGAAAATTGCACACGTCATGTACAACAGATTTCAATATTTTGCAGTCCAAGTACCTATGCAAAAAAGCACATTTGTAACATGAAATTCAATGAACTGAAGTAGTGCCTTGAATAATACAATATTCCTGAAACATACCGTGAGTTTATTTTAACATGAAACACTGAATTTGTCATAGCCTTGGTTACGATTTTGACAGCAATGTAACAGAACGTTTATTTTAAATGAAACATAGGTTGTCAAGTTCTTATAATTATTAAATTAAATAATTCATTTCCATGTCATTGCATTGGATGTGGTGGACAAATAGTGACCCTCTGGATCTACTGATCTCATTTAACTTGATTTTTTTTTAATTGGGGAAATGAATTTGCTTTTTTCATTTAAAATGAAATATAGGGAACGAATTCGTCATTTACTTTTTGGATTATAAAATTTTCTGATAGGTCTACATCATGTTCAACCTTAGATGAGGTATAACATAGAGATATGGTATTGCCTAAATATATTGTCGAAAGATCTAAGGTTTAAAATCGCTTGCAGCCAGCTGTTTGAGAACAGTGGACCAGTGGAGTAGTTATATGGAAAACTCAACCAAACAAATAATGAGGATAGGTGACAAAACACTATGACTAATATTTCGTTCGTCTAACTGTAAGTGTGCACTACTCAGCTGGTGGATTGTTCTCACGCAGCTAACTGTTAGGCGATTTTCGACCATACATCTTTTGCTTGCTCAGTAGTACCTACGTAGCTATAGGAGTGTGCCATATCTCTGTTATACCTCATCTAAGAGTTCAACAACAAGAAGAGATTCTAGGTGTGCCGCAAAAGATTAAAAAATATAAATACTTGATAATGAAATGTACATCTATACGTGCTATTATTATTAACATAAAAATAATTAATAGACTTGATAAATTATTCTGTTCATAAAGGCTTATTTTTAATGCTAAAATTATCAGAATTTTGATTTCGCTCCTAAACCGTGTACCCTTTAAATATCTGTTGTCCTTTGGACTTCGGCGCTTATGACAAATAGAAAAAAATCGGGAGTTACAGATAATAAATGAGGAATTACGTCTTTTTTTATTTAATTTGGAGTCGCGTTTCTCAAAATAAATTCCACCCATTATTTTTAATATTACTATGTCCACAAAACAATGTTTTTTTTAGGTTTCTATAATTGGAACATTTTTATTATTACTCATACTAATAAAGAATATTAATGTATTGGGATTGTTATTTGGAGGGTCAGGGTGCCGTTAAATAAATTCTATTCACCTAATGTGTCGTAAGGTACAAAAGTTTGGCAGACACTGCTTTAGAGGAAATGGCAAAATCGATCATAGAAATCTAGATTTATTTTATTGGTGACTTTTAAAATCAGAAGTTTATACATTTCTCAAAATGTTACAAGTACTAAAATATCAATATACAGGTTGAGTCATTGCTTAGCAGTTAATGGATAGATTTTTGAAAATTTCTTGTAATTATTGTTTATAATTGTTCGTTATTATACTTCCTTGTTTATTAGTTCTCAAATTTAATACTTGTGTCATATTCATTCCATATGTTTCATTTTAAATGAGACAAGTAAATACATTACTATCAAGCAAATATCAAGTCGTAACCATGGATATACTTATGATAAATACCCATGTTTCACGTTAAAAAATACTCACGGGATACAATAATATAGTGTTTCTGAAACATATACCAGTAGTTTCTAAACAAAATAAAACATATAATTTAGTGTTATATTAACCTAAGCACGGTACTCGAGCAATAAATTAACTCGTGGGCTTTTATATCTGATATTATCGCGTGTATACATCAATTCTCACACCTTCAAAATCAATACGAGGGAGTACCGTAAAGCTAAAACTATAAAAATGACTTTTATAAGATTCCACATAAACAACACAAACCCGGTTGTGATATTTTACATATCACAGCAAGCGCTGAATCCGGCTCCAAACATTCGACTGTTCTCACGGTAGGTCGCCCACGCCAACGTGATAGGTTTCATTCCACGAGAACTGCCGCTATGGACGTGTTTTAATAACTTTAAATTGATATAAATGGACAATACGCCAAATCAAACATACGAGTATGTAATTATTATATTAATGGTTTGCATACCACTTCCAATATCAGCGTCAGTGGTAAATAAGATTAATCAATTTAGTGAAATTGTTAATTATATTTCACGTTGCAAAAGATAATTTAAAAAATAAATATTTTTTAGAAAATATCACGTACGGTTCATTATTCAATACGGTAAGTGGGGATGAGATAGACCCTTAGATCTTATATAACTAGATAATGACTTGCATGTATTAAATTTTTGGCCAATCATGAAGAATGGATATACTACTGCCATCTCTTTTTAGAGGCGGAAGTATGAATTAAGTCAAATTTAAAACCCATCATGACATATCTGATATTCTACACAGTTGTCAATTATATTCAAAGCATAACATAATTTAGAAGAATTATGAATTACTTTATGAGTTAGGTGTGGAGCTTCAACCTAACGTGCTTTTCTGAAGGAATCGTTCGGAAAGCTAAAAGGAAAAATTTCTAACTTCAGAAACGTGCTACTTTAAATAGTAAATAATAAAGGTATTATAATACTTACGCATGAAATGATCATATTGATATTTTTTTGTACATCTACTCAAACAAACATCTATTAATCATTTTCTGAGAATAATTTCTTTCTAACATATACATATATGACATTGACATTAAAAAAAACCGATCGAAAATAATAGTATGTACCATGTAAGAAAAGTGACTTCCCGGACTCTTTTGGTTCGTTCTGCAATTTTCACCACCATCCCGGAATACATCACGACTCCTATTAGCAGGGCCGGATTTACCTATAAGCTAAGTAATCTATAGTTTAGACCGGCAGAATTTTAGGGCAAATTTCAGACGAAGTTATTTTTTATAGTACGTACAACATTCCATACGACATGTCTTAGAATTGGAAGGGTCCATATCTCTTCGGTGCGCATTTGTGATTCCCCAAAAATAAAACGAACAGATCGGTGCAAGCGTATTATTATAATTCCGCGTATTTATAATTTTGAAATGTGTGGAGAAAATTAAACATTTATAGAAGCTGTGCAGTAACCCGTAAGTCTTATAACAAAGTGTATATGCATACTTAAATGTTATGTGCTTTTTGATCATTTGATACTACTCGAATATTTCACAGTGATTATAATTAGAAAAAGTTAAAATTCATATTTCGTGAAAAATAAGTCCAACTTAATAATATTTTACAATATGAATTAAATAATTTATGTCTTTATTTAGTAATGAGGCAAAAACCTAAATCTGGCTCTGCCTACTAGGTACACTAAATATATGTATACATTTGGAAATCAGTCAAATTTAGAAATGCTTCATTTCGTCTCCGACTGGTTTCGTCCCTACTTTACTCTTTATGTTGTCAATTTACATCTATTTTAATTAGTTTTACAAATTATATTATCACCTATTCACACCCACTTTCCATACACGACTTCTTGCTCTATTTTTTTCCACGTACAAAACATAATTCAATTACTTTCAACAATGTTGCTGAATGTAGCATTTAATTTCAGAGTTAATTAAAAATCCTTTTTTATAATTACACATTGAGTGAGAAATGAGTTAAAAATCTGATAACACAAAGCGAGATTTTTTCCGCGTGGGCCTGTAATAAAAGCAAGTGGAGTTGGCGCGGGAGAAAAATTCTGTCGAATCACCCAAGTGATGATCGGTTTGATTATTCTCTGCAGACGGCGCCAACGTGGATAATAGCTGATCAGACATTAGCTTTGCGGTGATTATGAGTCGTAGGCGGATTATAGCCATTTTGCTTAACATATTGCGTTTATATGAGTAAATATAATGAGGGTTTATGGGGTTCTGATTAAATGACTTCATTTGGATAATTATTATGGGCAGGGCCGGATTTATGTTGGTGGGGGCCATTTTTCAACTTATATATTGAAAATCTGTATTTTATGTTTTTTTTTAATAAATTGTTAATTTAACAAATACTTGAATAATTTTTAATTTTATTTATCCCTCTATTAAATGATTTACAGTCGAAACAAAAATGTATTAGTGGATTTTATTAAATGATTGTTAATTCAAAAGTGTTTTCCTAATTATTAATTATCCAGTCGAATAAAATAAATTTATTAATAAATATAAAATTTAGTTTTGGCACTTTACTTGCTTTCATCATTGTAAAATATTCTATAATATCTTTATATGATAATACTCTTAAAGTATCATTGTTGATGCTTAGAAGTATTAATTAAATGATGTTTTAGGAGTTCATAACAGGTCTCGGCCATATTTTTTAATATTGTTAATTTTGAGAATGATCTTTCTGCGGTGCTATTTGTTATCGTGAAGACTAGATAATTTCTCAAGATGACTGCTACGTTTGGAAAAGGATCTTGGAGTTTTTTTCTGTTATTAAATTATACATAAATTGTTCTCGGCTAAAGACACTATTATTTTCTTTTATTAAAAATTAAGTCATTCCGTTGTACATTAGTTAAGTACATAAACTTTGGTGTTTTCCAGGTTGGCTCTTCCTTATTTTCTAAAAATGTAAATTGTTGACAAAATGATTTAATAGGTGGAAGCCCCTGTGCTTCTCCTTAAATCTGGGCCTGATTGTGGGTGTTATTTGCAAATAGTCAATTTCATTCTGCATTCTATTTCTATCCAATTTTAGAAGTTTCATTTGTGGCGCAAATTTCCCTTATGGAATAATTTTGAATAGAGCTTTTTTTGATATTCAACTATATAAAAAAGTCCTATTTTATTTCAATATATAATGTAAAAATTAATAAAAACGTTTTTTCTCTATCAAATACAATTTTTAAAATAAATTTACGGGGTTCTCAAAATATTTTTATCGCTTACCGTTTTAAAGTTATCGGTGTCAGCTTTAATTTTTCATATTGAGGTTATAGTGGTTTGTGATAATTTTGAATATAGCTTTTTTCTACTATTCACATCATATAAAAAATCTGATGTGTGCAACACAATATCTCCCGCTACTGTAGTAATTTATTCTATGCAGTGTGTGCAAGGAAATGCGGAACATAGGACTTTAACATGCGATTTCAAAAAATTGCGAATACTCTCTCTCCTGATAGATTTAGAGCAAAACTGCAAGAGTACAAAATAAGATCATAATTGTTACAACAGCAGGACTGTAATACGAGATATATTAAATATAAAATGGTATACTTTCGTTAAAAATCAGATAGCCATGGAAATAAAAGAAAATATATATCTGTCAGTTTAGAGAATTTTCGCTAATTGTAATACTTATTGTCTATAATTTAATATTATTTAAGTTGAAATTATATTCATTTCTTTAACAATGTGCTAATATTAAAAAAAACAGTACAAATATAATTTTAAAAAATATTGAACATAAAGTAAGGTTACTAACTGTCACAATTGACACATAGATTTTTTCTTTTATTTCCATGGGTGTCTGATTTTGAACGAAAATGTTACATTTTATATTTAATATATCTCCTACTGCAGACATGCTGTTGCAACTATTATGATTTTATCTGACGTAGAATTTAATTCTGAACAACTTTGTACTCTTGCAGTTTTGTTCTAAATCTATCAGGAGAGATAGTATCCGCAATTTTTTGAAATCCCATGTTAAAGTCCTATGTTCCGCATTTCCTTGCACACACTGTATAAGTTTTTCAATACATTTCATTTGTAGTTTTAAAATTACTGTGTTATTGCAGTTAAGAATATTTTTAATTCATTTCATACCTAAAATTTCCTTCATAAAATTTGTGTGACCAATATGACAGCTACTTTTGACGTTTCTAAAACCGGAACCGAACTTACTTTGATTCACGCATGCAAATACATTCCTAATACATTTCTTCCATGTTTTTAAATTTTACAATAAAATTACTCCATTTTTACTTATTTTATCTTTTACACTTACTTACATCAAATTTGACATCACATGTCAAATTTTGTGAACATATGAATAACTCATCTGTTTTATCGAAATTCCTCAGCCTAAACGATATGTAAAATTATTATAATTTATATATTTTTTTCAATCTAGCTAGAAGTTATATATAAACGTAATTATGCAGATCGGTAGAAAATTAAAAAATCTTTATATTTAATAATAACGTAATTTGAGAAAAAATGCTTTTAGAGGTATTTTTTAGGAAAAACGGTTTAAAGCTTCAAGTAAAGTACTACTTCTGTTTAACCAATTGTAGTCAAAATCTAATCAGTTCATCATATTTGAATATAAGTCTTAAATACCAAATATTATATTTTTTACATGTCTCGTATTGGAGTTATCGTGGACGAAAAATCGTCACAGACACACACACACACGCACACACAGACATACAGACATCACGTTAAAAATAGTAAAATCGTATTGTAGGGACCCTAATTCGTGCTCATATGTTGAAAACTCATACTCGAGAAATCTGACCAAAAACAATACCTCCCTTATCTATATATTGATAGGCGGGAGGTAAAAAAGATCCTATTTTATTTTAATAAATGATATGTAAAATTAAGTAAAACCTTTTTTTAAAAAAGGGAGAAATTACATCGATTCATATAGATTTGCGAAAATTAAAATATTTAGATACATGTTTACAGTCAAAATCTTGTGCAGATCAATACATATGTCAAAATAAATGTTATGAGTTGGAAGTTACAATGCGATATAGTTTGTTTACATGACATAATAAAGAAACAAGAAGAATCAGAAATAAGCGATTCATGAAACTTTATTGCTCTATTATTTATTGGGAGATAAGTAACGTAAATAAATTAGAATATGTGTTTAGATATGACTTGTATTACGACATGTTTTCATTATCGTATAAATTCTAGAATAATATTGACGTTGTGTTTAATAATTTCTGTTTATGTGATATGTTGGAGGATAATCGTCATGAAGTATATCAGATTTAATTGTTGTTTTTGATCAGGAAAATAATATGCCATGTAGCTTGAATCACTTCGCCTAATAAATTGATTTATCAAAAAACATTTATTTTATATACCAAATAATTAAGTTGCAAAATGTGTAAAAATAATTCATTTTAATATAATATGAGCTACAACTGTCTATGATGCTAATAACTATACGGTACTGTTTACAGTATGTCAATTAGAATAATGGGTTTTTGTTTATGCTTCGTATTCGTTTCTTTTTTCTCGATTCCATAACATTGACGTTAAATTATCCTTTCCCCAAATTTTTTGTAATTACCTATATTTTCGTAAACTACGAATAATGAATCTATTTAGAAAATAGTTGTCTAGTAAAATTAAAAAAAGGTAAAATTTGGTCATATACCCCATTGTCTCTACAGACATTTAAAATAAACAATCACAATTATTAACGGAATGTTCAGTCGAATAACCGAATAACGAATATTCAGAGAAATTTCTTCCGAATATTCGGCATTACGGAATACTCGTAATATGTTTTTTGTAAAATCTGAAAGCGTATGGGGTGATTTATTCTGAAATGCTCCCCCTATTTTTTGTTTGATTGTTAATAAATTTAATTATTTCAATTATAAGACAAATTAAATGCTCGAGTAAATTATTTACCGCCAAACAATATAATTAGATAAATTATTTACTTTTATTGTAGATAAATTATTATTTACAATTATATATTCTAATGCAACAAAACAACTTTGTAAACTTATTTCTTATAACCGAATATTCGGTTTTAAAATAGGCCGAGAGGTCGAATACCGAATAATTATTCGGCTTCGATCCCATCTCTATACAAAATCCAAATCCAAAAACTCAGCGTACATAAATATAGTATATTGTACAACAAGCACGGAATGGCACTCACTTCGTACATACATACATTATACTTTTTCTATATTATTTCTTAATTCATTTATATTTTAATAATAAAAAAGACTTCTTTTCACTACTTCTTAGCAACTAGCTACAAATCGAAAATTAAACAATACTTTGTCTATGGTTACCTAGGAAATGATAATGTGGTTACAATATACTATGTATCCGTAACAATAACAAACATACAACAAGTAAATATTTTAATGATCGTAGAAAAAAATCTTATACAACGTAATGGTGGTGAAACAAATAAGTAATGTGCGGACTTTCTAAAATTTACGAAAAGCTAGGGTCGGTAAATACCCCTCTATAATAAATAGAAAGTGGTAAATACGATATATTTGTACATTTTGATATCATTGCAAGATTTACGAACTCCCTCAAAAAAAATCTATATAATATTTATTTGAATTTTATGCAAACATTTCCTTAGAACTGAATTCCCATCTTCACATCTTTTCTGTATTATTTGATTTATTTGTGAATTGACTAACCATCTTCCACGTCCACAACCGGTTCTGTAACTGTTTCTCACGGATTTGTCACAGAATTCCCAGCGTCGAATAGCGAACCATCTTCGCTCCCACGCCGCGTCCGGCAATCACTTAACAAATTAATTAGTAGACAATGTCCCATCTTAGCGTTGGAGGTCTCTACATTCATAATTCAACACGGGTCCGTGAGCGAAGTGCAGTTGGCGCGGAACAGTGGGGTGCATTTTTAGACTTGTGTATTACAAATTAAAAATAGGCAAATTGGTTATTAATATGAATTATGAATTAGTTATGAGAATGGATTAATAGAACATGTGGGATACATGACCTGCATTTGTATATAAATAAATAATTTATTATTTTACATAAACATTTGGTAATTCACTTAATTATGTACTTACATAGATATGTTTGCACTAAAAATTAAAGTTTTTGTTTTGTATAAGGTGTGTTCCAGACAAATACAAAGTAAGGAAGTATTGTAATGGCGAAAAGTTTCGATTTTCAGGTTTCAACTGAAATATCTATTTTGATCATCTCTGAATATGGATTCCTAATTTGACTAATTTCGGTGTGACGTCTGTAAGTAACGTATCTCGCATAACTCAAAAATGAGTAGCCCTAAAATTTTGACATTTTGTATATGGGATTGCTATAACATCTAGTTGTGCTCCACTCTTACGTAAAAGAGACAATTTGCTAAAAATCACAGTCGATATGGTGAGTTTTTTGCTTCATCGGAATTTTTCAATGCAACAGAAATATGAAGTTCAGAAGTAAGTACAATAAATAATATTAAATATGATACACAAATGTATTTATTATTTGCATATTAGTGTTACCATCAAATTATGTCGTTTTAATATAAAAATATTATTTAAATAGTACAACCTTCAAAATATTTTTTTTGATTACAACAACCGGATCACATTTTAAGTTAATTCCACACCTTATGCCAAAATCACTAATAGTAATCATAATTTTATTGTTTTATCAGTAATTGCAGTTAATTATAACAAAGTCAGTAATATTTTAATGTATTATTATTGTGGAAAAAACCCTAAAAGTAATCAAATCATTTCTTTGATTACTAATTCAGTTATCTTTTTCGGTGATTATCTCAACTATTTTGATTGTAACTATTTTCTCATATTATATACCTGTGTCGAGATATCTATTATTCACTTAGGTATATTAAAATGATCTTGGTATCAATATAATGATGATTTGCAATGATTTACTTTTTGGTTTCCGTCGAACTTGGCTTAACCATTTTCTTCGAATTTTATTTGGCATGGGTATATTTTCGGATAATTTAATGCTGTAAGCATTCCCACACAAAACAATATTTTAAATATGCATTTTTTTTTTCAGGAGTAAGTGGCGCGTATTCAGCACCGTTTTGAATAAATGCTACCTTCATATTGCTAATAATATATAAAAACATGCTTTGAAAATTAAATTTTTCTTACTATTACTTTAATTTGGTTCATATATTTGTTTTGCATGCATTCAAGCAAAGATTCTATAAATATCCTTGAGTCTTTGGATGGGCATCATCCCATAAGACATTTGAATTTTTGCTTTAACCCAATCCTGGAAATTGCAGGTATTCTGACAAACCAAAGCAGTCTGCGGTGCAGCGTGCTAAACTGTTCTTTTGTAGTTTTCTGGTACAGGGGATGTTAATCGTCTTAAAACAATTTTTGACTTTTCATGAGACAAACCTCTTCCATGTAGAAATGTTGTTCCTATTCCTCATTAACCAATAAGTCACCCGTTAACAAAAACCTCTCCACCTCAATTCCCCGTTACTCGAACGAACATACGAACACATAGAGCACATTACAATGCTTGCATGAAGGCAAAAACCCGGGCTGGTAGACAGGTACAGATCACTGCATTCGCTAATGTTTATGATCGGAGCGGTGCTGGCCGGCGCCTTTCAATTACCAGATGCTCTGCATAGCTTGTAATTAGCGTTGGGGGCAGAGGAATGCACGCCCCACGACCCAGGGCCACTGGCAGCCGAATCACTCAGGTAGATGCCGGACTGGCAAGTGTTGAGGGAGGCGTGTGGATGGAACAGTGACGTCCAGGAGTGGATTGTTTATTTCCAAAATGGACATAAACTAATAAACATATTACAGAGATTTTATACTTATCTAGATACCAACACTACTAAAATGTTTGTCGTCATCATAGCAGTGGTAAAATGTGAAATATTGTCTTTGTCTGAAGTATAGAGATAATGTTATTTCACTTGCTATCACTTTTCAAAATAACCTCGAAAATGTATGTATAGACAGTCTCTGATTCGCTGTCTTTGTTTTAGGTGTACATTTGTCTATAGTGTTTTGTCACGTGTAATCACCTTTTAACATTTCGTTAGAAATAAGAAGATTGAAAAGAAGTAATCCTCTAGATTTGGCATCTAAATTATGAAGTAAAATCAACATAAAACCAGAACAACTCCAATGGGAGTTTTTTCTCGCACTTTATTATTTAATTTATCAGATTTGCCTATTGATTTTTTTTCTTAACCAGTTTTACATAAAGAGATAAATAAATAAATAAAAAACTACTTTTCACAAAACCTCGAAAAAATGCGCTAAATTTAAATTTTTTTGACTATAATAACTTCATAAATTTAGTATTGACAGTGACATCGTCTGTAAATGCCATATGGTTGAGAGTACACAACAGTTTATCATAATATTTATTTCAAAGACCTGGAGCCCTGTTGTTGCCGTAAATTTTCTGAAGATTCGGGTAGCGTGGTATAATCTTTAGACTTCAAATAACCTGTATATTGCATATTAGTATCTAGATAAGTAAAAAAAACACTGACATTTTTGTAATTCTGACTTATCTACAAATAACATAAAAATTGATAGAATTGGCTGTTGGCTCACGGTGAAACATTTTATGTAGGAATAGGGTATATATTCTCCAACCAGTTTCGACCTCATATAACTTCTTCATCAGAAAGTGAAAGTCGGATATAAATAAAATTATATTAAAGTATAAAAATTGTGCTACATAGGTAAAATCATGTAGTCCATGACTAGTAATGGTTTTCAGGTTTTGGATTGATTTATTATGGAAAAATGTACTAACTTATGTTTCACAAAATGAGAATTTTAATATTTTATACTTTACTGCAACTTCAGATGTAAATCATGATCAGAATACAAATGTTATATAGGTAAAATTCGGTATGTAGGTACATAATATTAGGTAACTTTTAAAAATTAACAGGAACACTTTGAGAAATAGGCATCGTATGAAAAAATGTTCCAAACAAAAGTTTAATGGGACTTTATCAAAATGTTTGCTCACCGACCCTCAAGGTTCCGAGAAAAGGGGACAACTTTCAAATTTTAAATAGTAGCCCCCATTTTTTATTACAGAGTCAACTTGAGCATCAAAAGTAAATTTTATTTGAAATTTATGTAGAAGATACACCATTGCCAGCTACCTTTGCTTAGTGACTAATTCAACAGAGTTGTCATTTCTTGTCGGAATGTATAATTATTGATTTGTATTTCCATTTTTATTAAATTATGCAGGAAGTTTTAATTGCATTGCTATTTGAAAATAAGTGTTTGTAGATTGGAAAATGTCAGTTCCAGGAACAAGAGGAAGATGAATATATGTCTAACACTCACAATTATATATAAGAACATAACATATGCACTACGTATTAAGCTTGGAGTTTGTAAACATTTGTTCTTAATTATTGCTTCATAGTACTTCATCAAAGCTGGAAATTGTTGTTTGTTGTCATATGATAAACTTTTTACCCTTTAAAATAACGACTAGACTGTATTTGCTTACAAAAATTGAACTATGTTTATCAAAACTATTTATAAATGTTAATTTTTTAATTTAAAAATGTATTGTAAAATTTAATATTAAAAAGGCTGAGAATATTTTCTTGACTGGTCGATCAATAGGATAAGGCAATAATTTTAGAAATTTAGTCAATATTTGTGGAGTCGAAACCGGTAGGAGCTGAAATAAAACTTTGCAAATGTGGACTGTATGGGTTAGATAATCAATAGAATTTTAATAAAAAAAAACTACTAAATGACAGAAAGTAGGTACCTACATGTATTTTGTTGACATGAGAAATAAAAATTTTTAGTACTGCTAGTTATTTTATTTTGTATTGAAATAAAAAAGCAAAAAACGAAAATTGAAAAATTTACATTTTTCTTTATATTGAGTCATCTATACATTTTTTGGGAAAAATAAAAACATGTATAAAATGACCTCCAAATGAGGCAGTTTTTGTCTAATTTAATCGACTTCGTATTACTTATAGTTCTCGAGACCCCCATGCTTAAACAGTTTCTTTGGTCACCTTGTATATAATGTGGATATTCTCTCTCCTGATAGATTTAGAATAAAACTACAAGAGTACAAAGTTGTTCACAATTGCGTGTCAAAACCTACAATATTTGACCTTAGAAACTCAAAAAATATCGACGAGCTTCGAGACCAAGACGAGATAATAATATTCGACACGGGAAATAGACGAGATGAGATAAAATATTTTACATTTAAAATGAGAAAAATAAAAGTCTCGTCTTGTCTCACACAATCACTACTCCTTATCATATTTTGTAAAAAGGTAATCTGTTTTGGAAAATATCAAGAATGACGGTTAAAGTTAGATTTGAGAAGTTTATTACTTAAAAGCAGGGCATGTAACCGGTTAAAAAAACCGGTTAATAAAAACCGGTAACCGATATTTTCAACGAAAATTGCGAACTTTAACCGTAATTTTAACCGATATTTTTCAGGCCGAAAATACCGGTAACCGTTAACCAAAAAAAATAATAAACCGGTTTTAACGAACATTAACTTTTATATAATATCATTTAGCGAGAAAAAAATAATATTTTTTTATATCTGTGTTTTCTATTTGTATTTGAACATGAGTCATGACAGTTTTTACAATTAACATTTTATTGGAGAGTCATAAATGTAGGTAGTCTCTTTGGCCGTTAAGGTTACTTAAAAAGTCCCAAATAAATACAGCCTTTGTCAACACAGGCAAGTTTAAAATTGAAAAGTGACCTGCGTTTTTCTGAAGATATTATGGGAATTTTTGGGAATGTTCATTAATTAAATTGCTTTTTTTTAATTTTTATATTTTTCTTAGATTTTTTTTAAACCCTTTTCCATTTAAAATTAGGTGCAACCCCCATTTTAGGGTTGAAATGCCATTGGAAATCCATTCAAGTGTCCCCCTTTATACTAAAATTGCCGTGTTCAAGCGTTTTTTGCTTTAAGTGTCCAGAAATTGCGCTGATAATTTTCATTGGACCACTCATAATCCGAAATGAAGGTCGATGACTAAAACTCGTTTTTTCTAGGAGGAGATGACTCTAACAGCTTTTCTCTAGTGACTAGACCTGGCTCGTCTAGTGCAGAACTATTGATTATGACTGAACTAGACTACGAGAGTCCTAGGAAAAAATATGATTTAAGAGTTAGAGTAGCCAGTCCTCCTCTAAAAAGCGGTCGTAAAATAAAAAAATGTTCCTGGCTATTTTTATTTACTTTTTATATATTTATATCACTTTTTGAATATCTAAAATAGATCTGAATCATTGTGGCTGTTAAAACATTTTTTGGAAATGAGTTTTGTCTTTACAGGCTTGTAACTCGTAAATTAGTTGAGATACAATAAAAATTCTTACACCAATCGATTCCTTGGGGTTTTTTCTATAAAATACACATTTTATATATTTTTTTCTTGCATTTTTATGCCACAGCCGATGAAATATATAAAAAATTGTACAATTTGGCACTTACAATTTTCAAATTTTAAGTTTATGGCCACGTATATCAAAAACAAGTTGAGCTATAACAAAAATTCTTGCAGCAATCGATTCCTTGGAGATTTCTCTATAACATTCATGTTACTTTATATTTTTTCTTGCATTTTTATGGCTCAGCTAATGCAATATATAAAGAATGGTATAATGTGACACATAAAAAATCTAATCAATTTGGAATATGGGACGACATAAGAGCTTTACTGTCGATATTAAGGAATGTTCTGTCATAATATTCATTTTCTTGACATAAAGCAGTCCACAAATATTCTTTAGAGATAAAATCACCTTCTAAATTTTGTTTCTGAAATATTTTAACACTTAAAATTTCGTAAATTGACAACTATTTGAGTCGGTCTGTAAGTCTGTGATTAAAAGATTTAAATCTGATAAGATAATTTTTCAATTAGTTTGACAAATTATGAATTATAAACCTACTAAAAAAATACAGAAGATCTAGTACAATGTTAAATTACCTCAATTTGAGTCAAAAATTTTGATTTTTTAAAAGTCTATATTGATATTCCACAATGTTAAACCCAATGAAACTGATTTAATTTATTTCAAAACAATTTGGGACAATGTGAAACCTTACACAACTGTCTGAAATTAATCCCAATTGACTTAGAACAGTGTTGACCCTTATATAACGATGTTAAACCCTAAATAATTATATTAACTTTGTCCCAAACAGTTTGAAACAATGTTAAACCTTCCACATTGTTAAATTAGTATAACTTTCTTAACTTAATCCCAATTAACTTGGAACAGTGTTGAACCTTATATAACAATGTTAAACCCTAAATAATTATATTAACTTTGTCCCAAACAATTTGGAATTCTGAAATTAATCTCAAACAAATTGGAACAGTGTTGACCCTTATATAACAATGTTATACCGTAAACAATTGTCGTAACTTTGTCCCAAACAATTTGGAACAATGTTAAACCTTCCAAAACTTCCTGAAATTAATCTCATACAATTTGGGATAATGTGTAACCTTGTAGAACTATCTAGAACATTGTTAAACTCTGTACAACTGTCTCATCTGAATCCCAATTATCTTGGAACAGTGTTGAACCTGATACATCTATGTTACACCCTAAACAAGATTCTAACTTTGTCCCAAACAATTTGGAACAAAGTGAAACATAGTGCAACTGTTTCTACTTACTCTAGAACACTTGGAACATCTTTCTGCCTTCTACAACTGTCTTTTTAAGTCTTCCTAGTAATTTCCAATAATAGTTATACATTAAAACTTACAATTTATAGTTTTTCACTCTAAAAATTTTCATATACAACCTAAAAAATCCAAAAAGACCCATTTTTAGGTCCAAAATTTTGATTTTTGAAATAATTCCAAATTGATAGTCGCCGATGCGCTGATTTCAAATTTTCAAACCGAATTCAATTATCTCTTTCCGTTCCTAAAATATTTGACCTCAAAGTTGCACCTCAAAAAAGTGGGTTTTTTGGATATAACTCTAAAACGGGTAGGGACACAATCTCAACGACTATACCAGTGGATTCTACAGGCAAAGTTACATAAAGAAATGTTTTCTCCGCATATACGTTCTTTGGAACGATTTTGTGAAAAATGAGAAAAACGAAAAAAACCGGAATTTCAGTTTTTCGCTTGGGAACTTTTTGTCACCAAATCTTTTCATTTTCTAGACTTAAGTAAATACAGATGCGCTGATTCCAAATTTTCAAACCGATTTCAATTATCTCTTACCGTTCTGGAGATATTTGCGTTCAAAGTCAGACCTGAAAAAAATTGTTTTTCAGGAATAGTCCTGAAATGGGTCGAGATACGACCTCGGCGACCTCACCAATCGATTCTGCGGGCAAAATTACATAAGTATACCAATTTTCAGATATTTATTCAGGCGGATACAATCTTTAGAGCGAAAAAACGAAAATCGCAAAAATTGAAAAATCGCCTGATGAACCCCTTACGATTTTTTCCGATTTTTGGCCATTTTCGTTTTTTCGGTGTAAAAATTGTATCCATTAGAATATAAATCTGAAAATTGGTACAAAAATGTAATTTTGTCCGTAGAATCGATTGTTGAGGTCGCCGAGGTCGTATCTCAACCCATTTCAGGACTATTCCTGAAAAACTGAATTTTTCAGGTCCAACTTTGAACTCAAATATCTCGAGAACGGTAGGAGATAATTGAAATCGGTTTAAAAATTTGGAATCAGCACATTCTTCTTTACTTAAGTCCAGAATATAAAAAATTTTGGAGACAAAAAGTTTCCGAGCGAAAAACTGAAATTCCGGTTTTTTCGTTTTTCTCATTTTTCACCAAATCGTTCCAAAGAAAGTATATGAGGAGAAAACATTTCTTTATGTAACGTTCCGCGTAGAATCGACTGGTATAATCGTTGAGAATGTATCTCTACCCATTTTAGAGATATGCTCAAAAAACACCCTTTTTTGAGGTGCAACTTTGAGAGCAAATATCTCAGGAATAGAAAGAGATAATTGAATTCGGTTTGAAAATTTGAAATTAGCGCATCGACGACTATCAAGTTAGACTAATTCCAAAAATCAAAATTTTGGACCCAAAAATGGGCATTTTTAATTTTTTTTGGCTGTATATGAAAAATTTTAGAGTGAAAAACAATAAATTGTCACTTTTCATATATGTCTATTATTGGAAATTACTAGGAAGACTTAAAAAGAAAGTTTTAGAAGGCAGAAAGATGTTCCAAGTGTTCTAGAGTAAGTAGAAACAGTTGCACTATGTTTCACTTTGTTCCAAATTGTTTGGGACAAAGTTAGAATCTTGTTTAGGGTGTAACATAAATGTACTAGGTTCAACACTGTTCCAAGATAATTGGGAGTAAGATGAGACAGTTCTACAGGGTTTAACAATGTTCTAGATAGTTCAACAAGGTTTAACTTGTTTTCGGAAAGAAGGTGGTTATTCCTGTGTTTGTACTGCTGGTTTTACCGGTTCAAATTGTGACATAACTTTAACTAAAGACGCATGTAAAAGAGATATTTGTAAGAGTGGTTCAACTTGCACTCCCCTTAAAAAAGGAGGGCTTATTTGTGAAGACTGTTATCCCAATAATGGGTATGAACATTATACAGAATTATGTGAGCTTAAAAGTAGAAGCTTTGGATAAAGCTCGTTTCTTACTTTTCCAAGTTTGAAACAGAGACATCGTCTACATTTGACTTTAAAGTAAGTACTAAACTAAAAGCTTTTTTGAATTTTTTTAATGGATTTCTCTGTTTTTTTTGCAAGACACATTTTTTATATTTTTACTTTTAACTTGTACGGAACAGGTTTACCAAAATAAAACAACATGCAAAATTAATAAAATTAAGTTTTATAAGCTTGTAACTCAAAAACTATTAAAGATATAGTCTTAAAATCAGAGCATGTAACCGGTTAATAAAAACCGGTAACCGATATTTTCAACGAAAATTGCGAACTTTAACCGTAATTTTAACCGATATTTTTCAGGCCGAAAATACCGGTAACCGTTAACCAAGAAAAAAAATAAACCGGTTTTAGCGAACTTTAACCTTTATTTTAATATCATTTAGCGACAAAAAATTTTAATATTTTTTTTATATCTGTGTTTTCTATTTGTATTTGAACATGAGTCATGACAGGTTTTACAATTAACATTTTATTGGAGAGTCATAAATGTAGGTAGTTTCTTTGGCCGTTAAGGTTACCTACTCAAAAAGTCCCAAATATATACGGCCTTTGTCAACACAGGCAAGTTTAAAATTGAAAAGTGACCTGCGTTTTTCTGAAAATATTACGGGAATTTTTGTGAATATTCATTAATTTATTTACTTTTTTTTAATTGTTATATTTTTCTCAGATGGTTTTTTTTTTATTATTTTTTTAAATTAATTATTCTGTAATTTTTTTTAATCAAATTTTTATAATTAATTTCTTTTAATTAATTTAATTATTTTTTTAACCGATATATTAACCGGTTTAAACCGGTTTCTAATTTTCAAAAACCGGTTTTCGAACTAAAACCGTTATTATTATAACGTTCACTATAAGGGTTAACCGTTAACCAGTATTTTTTTCGGTTACATGCCCTGCTTAAAAGTAAACAACTGTTATAGTAAAAGTAGATGTATATGCGGATTTTACAACCTTTTATGAAGAGGTGGGAAGCTTTGTGGTTAATAGGTATAAATGATCCCAACTCAAAGATATCACTTGAACAGAAGAACATCATATTCTTCTCGTCATAGGATAGATATTTGAGACTCCGTTTTTTCGACATCGACGGCTGATCTTCTACTAGATGTTGAACTATTTCTTGCGAATGTTGTTTTTAGCATGACTTACATTCACAAAATTATATTCTTAGGTTCTCCACATATTCGTATTTACAATTTTATGCACACACTACTAAAAACTGCAAGCACATGAATAACTTTTTGATGACTTGTCCAAAACTGACCGTGCACCTCTAACGAAAATAAAAAACTAATAATGGAGTTCTTAGAATAATTGGAAATCCAAATGAAAAAAAAAATCTTAAGAATGAATAATTTCACTTAGTCAAATCTCTGTTGATCAATCCGCTTTAATACCTTTTAGATTTTCCTACCACTGTAAAGCTATTTAATACTTCGTTTCTGCCTTTGTTCTTCATGTATAAATACTAAAAATTTTCTGTAAAGTATATTCTTTAGTATTTCCTAACAATGGCTTTTTTGTATTTAAAATTGACTATAAACTCTTCTCAATTTTCAAATTGAAATTCGGCGTTTAAAATTTTATTATTTTAATATTTTAATCTAGATTTAAAAGTACATAATTAGGAAACATTTTGAAATAAAATTTCTGGTCCGGCCCTTAACAGCATACGACAGAAGAAAGTACCTGCTTAAATAAACCATTACCGCAAGTCCTATAAAACTTTATAAGGGCCAATCGGATTATCCGAAAGTGAATTTCATATACCTATGCCTCTACTATACTTCCGAATGTAGATCAAGTATCCCAACTGTCAGCTCCAAAATAACATTAAATGAAGATCCATATTGTTACAATTCTACGCCACTGATATTTATCCATCGCGGTTTAACTTTGGCACCGTCCATCAAACCACAATTAGGCTAGGTCTAGGAGGCTATCATCCTTTAGGTTTTGGCACCGTCCATCAAACCACATTTCGTCTAGATCCTAGACCTCTAGGCGTTTGGGCGCTAGGATTGGGACTGACGCCGTTTGCTCCCTCTGGCACGACCTGTCTTGACTTGATAAGCCCTTGACCGAATTCGCGGGCGCTAATAACACGTCGCCGGGTCGCTGGCCACGCCCCCTACACGCCCACGCGCGGCTCCGCGATAATTGAACCCTGTGATTGTCAGGTTTGATGCTCGGAATGCTGTCTATGTCTAAATAGCAGGGGAGTTTTTATATAGGGGTATATGGGATAATTGTGCTTTTAATATTATTAATAATGGGGTTGGGAACGAAGAAGAGAGGTGTTTCTATTTCTACGGTTTGATTTTTGCCGTTTGAAATTGTGAGTATTTTGAGAAGTAAAAAATCTGAAGTGTGTGTATTACCTCCTATTATTACATATTTTAATTACTGTTCCTTATATATACTGTATTTATCTATCAAATTTAAAATATAAAATACACATTTCATCTTTTATTAATACATTTCACAATTTTTTCTTAATTTAGCTTTTTGGGGGCCGGAAACTAAAATTTTTGGGCTCCCCTTAAAAACTCATCTCCTGTTCTACACAATATCCTTCTGTCGTCAATTTTTCATGCCACATTCTTTTAATATCTCATCATAATCTATTGATCGTTTCTTGTCCTTTCCTGTTGACAATATAGAAATAGAATTTAACCGGCTTTCAAGCATTTTCGTTCTATATTTATTTTTATTACCTATAGATAATTTGGAAAATTTTATTTTTGCCTCGACACGTTATGGGTAAATAATGTGTTTAATTAAAACCAGGGCATTATATATTTTTAAATAATTAAATAACAATGCAACACAAAACTTTGTTTGTAGTATGAGAATCCCGGTTTTTATTTTATATTTACAAAATCTCTACTTTTGATTTAACATTTTAACTTACTAACAATTTTTGAATTTTAATAATTGATATAGTAACTTAGATCATGTATACTATATACATAAGACAGACCAGTTTTTTTGTCAAACATAGAAAGATAAAACATATTACCCTCTTTATTATATGAGGCGGAAGTATTCAATGCACATGCCTAACTTGCTTGCATTACCAACTCAAACATACATATCTATTATGGCAATTGTTGCTGCCACTGCATGTCAAACATTTTTTTTTTTATGATTTATGTAATCGTTATATATGTATATGTTAAAAATTATTCTAGAAAAATTATTAACACTTGCATTGTTTGTTTGAGAAAATTTACAAAAGAATCATAATTCTCTTTTAGTTTTTCGAAATATTCATTCAGTAAAGCAACTTAAGTTGAAGCTCTACCCCTAACTCATATAGTAATTTATAATTCTTCCAAAGTATGTTCAAGGCATATTGACAATTGTGTACAATGTCAGATATGTCATGGTGGATTTTAAATTTGACGTTTAATTCATACTTCCGCCTCCAAAAAGTGATGGAAATAATATATCTGTTCTTCTATCTTTGGCCAAAAATTTAGAAAAAAGTCTGTATCTAGTGATATTTGGTCTAAGCATATTAAACATTAAAACAATACAAAAATATGAATAAAACTAATATGCCTGGAAAAAAAAATATATAAAATCAAGTTATATTAAATTGCAGGAATGCAAAAACGTGATTATTTATTAAACAGATATATTTTATCAAAAGCATTACTTATAAAATTTTATAAAGAATGTAAAATATGTTCAAATTGTGTCTGAATTCATTACTCGTATACTGAATATACAACGTCGTTAAAGTTGATTTTTCGGAACACTTATACGGATATGAATAAATATTTCTGTTTATGGTTATGTGACCTTTAATTAAATACCAAGTGTTTTTAGAAAATAACAAAAATTACAAATTGTAGGTGTTGATATATTTATTAGAAGCCATATATTTCGATATTTTTATGAACTTTTAGTTAATTAGAAGTACACATATTTTATCATTTACTAACTATAAATTGGCGCTAAATTATATATTTTTCCTTTTACGTCCTACAGATAGTTCTACTTTAGGAATATGGAATATTAGTACAACTACTGTGGGTGTCCAATGTATAATTATTCCTATATGTTAAAATATTGACGTAATCTAGTCATTAGTAAGAATTTTTTATCTTATAGTGGGTGTTTAATTACTAGTTACAGTTCATTTCTTATCAACATGTCTATTCGTAATTTTGTACTTCATAAGGCATTGACACACAATATCATATATAAAATAACGTAAGATAACTCTTTTACAAGAATTGTACATATGATATTAGGATTATTTAGTATAATATTTAATGAAACATGCCTGAAAGAAAACCGAAAGGGGACAAGCAAGGAAAGCAAACTACTAAAGAAATGGATTATCTACGCATAGACACCGTGGTATTAAAGTCGTTTGTAGGTATTATTTATATTTGTTATTGTAATTCGAATTTTAGACCTTACATTTATTTTGTTGTAGTATATGCCAACCTCTTTGATACTGTTCATAGTGTATATTCTTTCCATTTAAACTTCGCATTTTTATCTGGACCGTAGCACCATAAAAGAAAAATATTTAGGTGATTGCTAGATCAGAGGTGGCAATGAAGAATACAACAACAATTACTGGCTATCGAGTGAAGTGAAGATGTAGGCTTTGTGGAAGGGAAGGGGAATCTTTGAGAAATCTCGAGACATAGTGCAAGGAAAGGTCCGAGACAAAAGAAGAAGGGGTTCTTTTAGACGATTTGGGTTTAGCAATTATTAGTAATTAAGAGTAGATAGGCCTCAGATAGGGATGTATGTTAGCGCTCTACTTTTTTCCTTATATTTAGATGAAATAATCAAAAATGTAAAACATAAATTCAAAACATACAATGAACTTCAAAAAACTTAGCTCAAGTAACATAGACGATTTGATAATAATAAATGAAAATGAATCAAGAGCTATATACAATATGAACATATTTAACAAGGAATTCAAAACATGAAAAATGAAAATAAAGACAGGCTAAAATAATAATAGTGAATGGAAAAGGAAAAATTTTTGACATGAAAATGGAACATACAAAATTACATCAAGTGCAAACTTTTACCTAGGTGATCTCGAACAAGAAATTAATGAAATAGTAAACGATGGACGGAGACTTTTTAACGCTCTAAAGCAAAAATTCCTCAATAGGAAAGAAGTACCACAAGAAAACAAAGTGGAAGTTTTTAAAAAATTATTATACTTACGGATGTTAATCATGGACAACCAATGAAAAACGTCAAAGTAAACTTAATAGCATAGAAATTAAAATTTACGCAAAATTAAAGGAAAAGACCAAGCTAGACAAAAGTAGAAACTAAGTATACATACAGAAACACATCAGTAAAAAAAATAATAGAACAAGACAACTCAGATGGAAAGGACATATACAAAGAATGGATGATTCAAGACTAACAAAATATGTATATGAAGCGAAATTATTTGGCAAAAAGAAAAGAGGAAGGACAGATAAAAACGTGGGAAGAAGAAATACAGAGGAAAAGAGAAAATAAAGGTGCAACGTGCACGTGGCAATAATGCAAAGCAATGATGGAAGACAGAGCAACATGGAAGAAATATTGGAAAAAAAGCAAGGAAAAAATAAGACGATATCGACACTTACAGCCTACACTGAAAGTTAGACAGGATTTAGAATTAAGTAAGTAAGACTAGGAAGTTTAATCTATGTAGGTACGACTCTGTATCATTATGTATTGAACACTAATATAATGTAGATTATTCTAAACCGATTACCAAGAATAAATAAGTAGATTATATTAGTTTCATTATTAAACTTATACCTTTCGGTTTTGAATTTTAGATTATGTACAAAAAAAATTAAATAATTTGAAATCGTAATGAAATTCTAACATTATTTTATATTGAAACGTAATTACTGTCTTTACAATCTTTAATATTTTATGTTGTTATTTCTTCTCTTCTACTTCTTATTCGTATCCAATATTCTCCACTTCCTGATCGTCTAGGATGTAGAAAATACTGTAATTTTCTATTGCTATTTCTCTGCAGTTGTACATGAGGTGTTGGATTGTTTATTCTTGTTGTTGACATGTCTGCATTTTCTTTAAATAAATAAGTAAATAATAATAATAAAATAACTACAAGTGTATAGTAGAAGTTTAGTTATATGAAACTGACTTATGCGGGTTTTACAACCTTTTATAGAAGGTTGGGAAGTTTTGTGGTCAGCAGATATAAATTATCCCAACTCAAAGGTATCACTTGAAAATTAACAACAGGTCCGTATTAAATAAATTCTTACTGTACTTACTTTGTATAAATAAATAACTAATAATGGAGTTCTTAGAATATGTAATTGGAAATCCAAAGATCACTCAATGAAAAAAAAATCTTAAGAATGAACAACTTGACTTAGTCTAATCTCAATTGATCTTTCCGCTTTAATCCTTTTTAGATATTTTTACCATTGAAAAGGTGGTTAATACTTAGTTTCTGTCTTTGTTCTTCTATGTATAAATAAGAAAAATTTCGTGTGAAGTATATTTATTAGTATTTCCTGTTAATGGCCTTAAAAGTCGAAACATGAATAAAAATAAAATTCAGTTTTTTTAAACAAGCAAGTATTTCTTATATTTATTTAATAACTGTTTGTATTTAAAATTTACGGTTGAATTTATTTAAATAATTTGATCTCTTCTCAATTTACAAAATGAAATTAGAAGACGGCATTTAAAATGCATTATTCTTTGAACATTTTAAAAGTATATAATTAGGAAACATTTTGAAAGAAAATTTTTGGTACGGTTCTTAACATCATACGACAGAAAAATCTACCTGCCTAAAACTACCAGTACCGCAAGTCCCATAATACTTTATAGGGGCCAATCGGCTTATCCGAAAGTGAATTTCATGTATCTAAACTTCTACTATATTTAACAATTCGAGGCCCAGTTTCATCTGCTGCTCATCAGTCCATACTTGACCAAACCAGCCACCTAGCCCTCACCTGGGTAATTTCACCTTGTCGGCACCGGTGACACAAAGGCATGCGGGTGTCGACATTGAACCGCGCGAGCGATGTCCAAGGGAGCGGTGACGTTAGCGTGACGCTCGCGCTATTTATAATTATCAGCCTCAATAAATAAACAAACAGCACCCACTAATCACCACATCGTAAACAACGCCATCACTCACGTGTTTATCCCGTGGAGCGCTGGAGATCTGATGGTTGTCGTCGGGACGGATTTTTATGTGGGAGGTCGACGCATTGGCTAAAGTCTAAAATTATGAGTGTCAACGCAAACAGGACTACGGACGTAATCGAAAGTGTTTATTGACGTAAGACTAGGATGATTTCCTTTATGTGCGTATAAGGTAGTTTCCGATATTCGCCTTTTTTACTTTTTATTTATATTTTTATTTTATGACATTATGAGAACACAAGCGGGGCCGAAACCGGTCGAGATTGATTACAATTTTCATATGTAATACCACAAGTATCTAAAATAACGAGTGACGATTTTCTAAAGCGACAAGCAGTAGTGAGTTGGGAAAAAATTACAAGTAAAATTCTAGTTACGAATGGTATTCTGCATGACAATTCTTTGAAATATGTACATTTCCAATTAATTACTTGTCACAATTTTGATGGACGTTGTATCTCATCAAGGCCTATTTAGTCGTGTAAATCCCGAGGTAATTGCCAGTAACTGACAATTTTCAGTGAGATTTGAATCTTATTGGTTCAATTCACCAAAATACTATTATTTAATTAGATGACAAATTAGGAGTGGAAATCTCAAAGAAATTGTCTGCATCCTAGTATTGCATTTTATTTTCCTTACCTATTTTTATCCAGTCGTTGATTGATATCATCAATTTGATGCCCTTGGAAAATTATTGTAACATTTCGCATATTAACAAAAATAATAATGATACCAAAACCCAAAAATAAGAAAATTGTAAATAATTTGGTAACAGTTACGCAGAAATCACTCGATTTAAACAAAATATACCATATCAATTACGGGCAAGATCAATCTATACAAATACAAACATCGAAATATCAATCAACTCTTTAAGTCTTGCTGGCCCGTATTATATTGTACATTTACGTTGCTAAAACGGTTGAGTTGAAGAGTTGATTAATATTTAAATCGGGTGACTTCTGCGTAACTATTGCCAAAACATTTACAATTTCATTGTTTTTGGGTTTTGATTAGATTCTATAATATTTCACTAGGGAATAATACTTTACTTCTGTAATTTTTGTACACTAGAAATCAGATGTTATTCCCGCTTGTGAAAAAATATATTATTATATAAGGGATTATGATAATCATTATACGCGAAGATAAAGTTTGCAAATCATATGAACGAATAATGACCATAATCCCTTATACAGCACTATATTTTTTCTACTTCTGTAAATTAGGAAAAACTCATAAATATTTTACAAAATGACAACATAAAAATACACAACTACAAACGAATATACCGTCAACTGT
Organism: Stenolophus ochropezus; assembly: GCA_035578165.1. Taxonomy (NCBI): domain Eukaryota; kingdom Metazoa; phylum Arthropoda; class Insecta; order Coleoptera; family Carabidae; genus Stenolophus; species Stenolophus ochropezus. The sequence goes on along the minus strand of JAQOWZ010000003.1, from coordinate 24,489,607 downwards.
CAGACGGTCGTAGGGAGGGTGATCCACATATAAAATAATCGTGCATAAATGATATCTGGTTGTGTGATTCACAGAAAGGAATGAATTATTAGTCATACTTCACTGTCCTGAAATATGGCTACTATAATTAATAAAACAAATTAAGTAATGGGGATATATTTATACAGGAGTAGAAAAAATATATTATTTTTATAACGTACTCTACATTTTTAAAAGTATTTCTAAGTTTACTTTTCTTAATTTTCTAACGTGTCATTTGTATTATCGTTAAAATGTAACTATTAAAATATCTGGACGTTCATTACAGATAGTTTAAAATCTAGTGACTTATTATCTTATTTTTAAAAAAGTATACAAATGTAACATTGTCATAAACAATAAATGATAATTAACACCAAATTGTAATTGACTTCATTCGGTGGTATTATTATACTAGTAGTATAGTAGCTAATGTCGATATTATTTGACTAGTAAGAGTAACATAACATTCTCTTTCTATAGTATCATAATAATATTATCAAGCAGAGTACAAATACAGTTATTACTGAATTTCGTATATGTAAACAAAGGCTTTATATACTGAAACCGGTAAATGAATTTAATACAGTGAAACTTAATTACATTGGTAAATATAAGAACAGTATATTTTTGTAATTGAAGATTTTGAAATCGACAGATGTAGAATGAAAATGAACATGATTGCAAGGAAAACAAGAAAGTGAAACTGAAATTTTTACTATTATTATATGCAGAGGTTAGACATGCAGTATTCAAATCAGTTCCTACTCTTATCATCATGAATAAATATGAAGAAAATTCCAAATTCGCGTTATGCTAATTAATATAACAAATTACCAGCAATTTTACACTATATAATTATTTTAATCAGAGCCCACGTTCCTTACCATCATAGACTTAAAAATCTCTATTAACGCCGCACAAAAACTAGCCAAGTTAAATCCCAACTGTGGATAATTGTCTATGTACAATAATTACCTGAAATTTTTAGGAGTAGCAATTACTTGCTACCTAGTAAACTTGTAGGAATGATGTAGAATTTAATGTGTATTTAATTAGTTAATGGCAGGAGAGTGTGAGTGTGTGGTAATTAAAATGTAGGATTTTTGAGATGGACGCGGAGGAATGTGGCAGCCACCTCCCACATTGCTCATGCGATTGCCTCGGGCTTCTGTCCGCAGGCTACAAGTCAAATTGGCGAACACTTCGAGGAATCTTCCACGGTAATTAACAGCCATCTTGGAATTCTATTTTTTTGTTATCAAATATGAAAATAAAGTTTATATTACAACTGTAATCTGAATATCTGTTGAGTACAACATGATCATCATTTGTGCTGTGCCATATTGCCCAATATGCAGGTAGCATATTTTTTTTCGCGCCTCCGTTCTATTTTGAGTAGTAAGAAACTCAAAATCGTGCAGAAACTCTCTGTTTTTACGGGCTAGGCCGGCAAAATGTAGGAATTGAAATATTTTTGCATTGCAATCTGTCAAAATTTTTAAATTTATTTTATTGAAAATGTTAAAACGTCAATGAAAATATCTATTTTTGATTTATTATTCATATCATACTCGTCTTGTATGATTATGATTACGTAAATACTTGATAAATATCAATTCACATTTGTTTTATTTTTTAGGTTAGAAAAAATACGCTAATTTTTTTTTAATAAAATAAGTAAATTGTTTATATATCCAAGTGAACCGAATATATGTTACTGACATAAAAACCAATAGTGTATAAAATTTTAAGTAATAAATTTAATAATATTTCTTTAATAAATTAAAAGTGTCATTGGCGGAAAAAAAATTGTAAAAAAAACACTTTTTTTCTATAGCAGATGTTAAAGTGCAATTTTATCAACTCAAAATAGTGGATAAAGTAGCACTTTAACCGCAAGGGTAGATAAAGTAACACTTTAACAGCAAGGGTAGATAAAGTATTTTAACTTTTGTTTATTAGAAGTACATTTCCATTACAACGCACACTACTGACATTTTAAAATTGTTCTTAAATATTAATTTAATTTTTCTAATTCTTTTCTCTTCAAAACCTGCTATAGAAAAAAATAGAATTTTATACACGACGATAAAATTAAATTATCGACTCGCGAAAATTAATTCACGAGCGATATAATCGCGAATGAATTAATATCGCCCTAAATGTCACTATAGAAACTAGATAACCTAAGAATAAAGTTACTAAAAATTATGAATATCTGACAGATAACCTACATATTAAACGTCAAATAGTAGTTTATTATTTAAAATTTCTAAGTTTGAAGAAAAAATAGCATGTGTTATTCAGAGTAAAAGTGTCTTTGTGTGCCTCGCATGCAACTGTCCGACTCGCTTCGCTCGTCGTGCAAATTTCCATGCTCACCGCACAAAATATCACTTTTACTCTTAATAACACAATATACTATTGCGAGATTTCGCAATATTTGTCGCTTCTTAAGAAGCTTTCTAGATCTTTTAATTGAAGTGGATCAGGTCCATTACTGTTTTTTCCTCATTTCTTGCTTTAGTTTGTCAATTTTTTATTTATTATTGTTTTTAGATCGCCTTCGATTTCTAGCAACCATGTTGATTTGGATCGGCCTCTTCCTTTTCTTCCACCTGGTCTCCATTCCATAATTGATTTGATTGTGTCCTTTTCTTCTGCAAAACAGATATAATGCTAAAAAGAACGAATTTCTTTTATAATTGTAAGGACTAATATTGGGGCCTATTTTGTAACTCAGTGGTTAGTTTTAAGCAATTGCTAGAAAAAAATAAAAACAAACATTACAAGTGATGTTTTGATATTTTCTCCACTGTTGCCTATTTTTACTGGAGAAAAAATTTAGCAACTTGTTAAAAATTAACCACTGAGTTATAGAATAGAGATGAATATACAGTGTGTGCAACGAAATGCGGAACATAGGAATTTAACATGGGATTTCAAAAAATTGTGGATACTCTCTCTCCTGATAGATTTAGAGTAAAACTGCAAGAGAACAAAGTTGTTCAAAATTAAATTCTACGTTAGATAAGATTATAATTGTTGCATTGTATATTTAAATATGTCTGTATATAATTATTAATTTATGACTGTAAGAATATTACATGTTTTCTTTTATGTGATACAAGTGACACAAACTGTTTCATTTTACATGTGATTTCTTTTCTCAAGTGATTTTATTTTGGTATTTTCATATTTTTGTATATTATACATATTATTAAAATTCATTAAACGTAATTATAATTTCCATTCGTTTGATATTTCTGTTCTAATTTCCTTTTTCTACCTTATTAAAACTGTATCTTCAATAGAGAAAATATGACTTTTTTTAAAGTAAAACGTAATCTCCGATGTAAAAAATCGCTGTGTATTTGTGAAGGAGACGTGATTCAAGTGTTGAAATCCGCGGAGTAGTATTAGCTGACGTGCATTGCTCCCATCCATCGCGCGTTTTTACGGCAAACCCGTTCCTCTGCAAGGAAGAAATTGTTTAATTTTAATAAGCAGGGTAGTCTGGCTACTTTCTTGTGACAAGGTTGCTGCCGAGGTATTTTACTACCTTATGCGGGTCATTAATACATCTCACTCAAATTCTTTCATTCTTCATTTCCTTTCTGTAGTTCTTCTTCGCGGTGTATTGTTTCATAATCATTGCAAAATATATAATAATATTTCCATCATGAGGTAATTTGATAAATTTGACTAGTATTTTAGTGGTGTAGATTGTCAGCCTACGGTCTCCGGAAGAAATCTACAGTTCGTAATGGACACTGAAGCACTCATATATATTAAATATAGATTAAATGTCAATACTTCAGAATAAAACGCAGGGATATAAACAACACTTCTTTATTTTTATCAACAACTACTTGACTACTATATATCAGCACACTATATTATATGAAATTCAAAGTTGTCAAACTCAAATGATATTCGTCAATGTCAAATAATATCAACAATATACAATAGAATTTTCATTTGATTATTTGATAGCGATGCTGGCATTTGATTTCTTATCCAAAGTGAAACAAGGTTTTAAATAATGGTATATAGTGCAATTATTTGAATAAATTATAAATTCCTTAATTACATTGGACAATTATCGAACTATTATTACATTTTGTTTCCGTTCAAAAATTTTATTATTTTATATTTAATTTTATATGTGCCTAAATTAATAAAATCAAAGTCAAAAAGCTTTTTTTTTCTATTATCGCAGAGATTTTTTTATGCTACTACAATGGTACAAAGTAAAGTTTGAAATATTTATCATATTACGGTAAGTGGGGGGAGATGGACCAGTAAGAAAGATAGACTTTTGATTTTAAAAGTACCTTAGAGTGATATCTCTTACAGGGCATATTAATTTAATTGTTTAGAGACAGTGTAAGTAGCCGTTTGAAAATTAATGCAGTCAACACTGAATAACCCAATATTTACTTAAAAATTTGCAAAAAAAATTGTACCTCATATACACAATTAGTTAATTACTACTTCAGTAGGTTTTAACTAATTATTTATACACATACTTCATATTCATGTGCATAAGACTTAACGTAACCTAAATATATGGTTTTATCTGTACATTTAGTGGTCCATTTAACCTCTGCTCTGAGGAAAGATGGATCACCTTATGCTGAAGAGACATTAGACCAGAGGATTTTTTATTGTTAGAAAGATCTATACAACGGTAAATAGTAAAAAAAATCATTCACACATAGTTAAACACAGGGTGATAGTAAAAAAGAACGAATTTGCGGGATGCAAGGAAAATTATTAAAACAAGATGGTAAGGTTAAAGTAAAGGTCATAGAACTGAATAGGGTAACATGAAAGGTACCGACACGTAGTGTCGCTTCTGTTTGTAACTATTCTGTGCCTACATAGTGGAGGAGAGTTGGACTTTTTGAACCCAAATATTTTTTTTGTAGCTTTCAGAATATACGAGTAGTTTAAAACTTAGATTATATGTTGCAATAAATAAAATTTGTTTCAATATTACAGAGAAATAATTATTTTTCCAAAATGTGGTCCGTCTCACCTCCACTTACCATATATTGAACAAGTAAAAATTAAAAAAAGTTTATTAGTTTCTGAAAATACATATTTAAACATCCTTGAAGAACGTATAAATATAGACATAATAAATGTGATATTATATATTTGTTTTTTTACTAAAAATGATAAAGTTTGTACTTAATTATTTGGATTAGAAAAAAAAACAATTCTCAAAAAAACTTGATAACTGATATTAGTTGATTTTACAGCAATAAAATGTAATTAGTAAACTAAGTTTTTGCTTATCCATTTACCAAATTAGAGATTGATTTTAATTAAAACAAGGCTATGTTTTGAAATTGAATTTTTTGCTAAATGTTTTGAAGTGATAAATGTATTTGAACTTATACAAATAATTTAATATGCTGTCTCTTGAAATTAAGAACAAAATCAGAACGAAATATTTGTAATGAAGTTTATTTATTAGAACTAGGTGATGGTTGTTTTCACGTTGCTGAAAGAGATGGAACAAACAAAAACGAAATATTTAATTTTATGTTATATATATTAGCAAAAAATATTATAAAGTAAACTAGCATAAGACAAACGTTATATGTTAGCTAATAGGATTTGTGTTCATGTTATTTAGCAGAAAACATTCCAAAATAATATAAAGTTTTCTAGGGCTGAGCTGATGCACATATTTTGTAAAAATAATCAGTTTTTCTACGTTTTCTTATGAATCTAAAATGACAGTTAGACGATAAATTTTAAACTTTATTATCAAAAACTAAAACGTTTCAATTGTGGATGTAAAATTAAGTGTCCAAGCGTTCAGATCTGCAGTATGGAAAAAATTCCATATTGTTACATCATTTAAGATTTTGAAGTTGAGCGTACTTGAGATTTAATTGGGAAGTGGTACTATGTTTACTATATTTTTATTACATACCTCAGTCATAATGAGGTCTTGCACAATTTTTCATTGTTAGCTTTAATCAATATAATAATGAAAAATATTAGACCCGTATTTTTTATTTTTCCCCAAACTAACTTTTAATAATGAAAAAACTGCTATTAAAAATAATATCCGTGAAAACTGTCTCCTTGTCCAGTGACGTAACAAGGTTCTTATCCAACTTCACTTCGTTTTAAACATCAAATATTGTTATTAATTTTTACGTAGACAAATTGATAATTTTCTGGAAATATAGTGGCACACTAAAGCCTTACATTACTTTAAATCACAGACTGTCCACTTTATCAACTTTCAAACGGGTCAAACCACAATATTTGGAATCTGGCCACAGAATAGGTTTTTAGTTTTTACAGAAGCGACAGTAACGAAAATTAGAGAGAGACGGAGACTGTGCACAAATTTAAAGGGCTTATTGTTTAAAATCGGAAAGTTCCCTCACATCTGAGAGAGAGATAGGGGAAGAGCACAAATTTAAAGGTCTACACAATGCTTTACGGTCATAGAACTGAATAGGGGATCAAGAAAGGTACCGACACAGAGTGTCGCTTCTGTATGTAACTATTCTGTGATCTGGTCTCCACACGTAGATAACTTCTCACCAAAATGTATGGACATCACAATTTTTGCGGATTTTATTTTAGTATGATACTTTAAAACTATTATTATGTAACATAAAATGTAAATAAAAAAAGAATTACATCATACAGAGCAACACATTACATATTGTAGGTTCAATTAATACAAAAAATAAATATATTTAATTTTTTTTTTGCAAGACCTCATTTTTTCAATGAATAAATAATGTCTAATGAGTAAGATATGCATCTGTAATAATAAGCAAAATAACAGTGTGTCTGTATTTAGTCAAATTCTATATTGGTTTATCCATATTTTTAATAAATATAAATCATTTCGTAATTTCGAGCAATATATCTTAATTAAATCTATTTATTTATAACCATTTAGTACATTGATTTTTGATCCAAGAGTAAACAGATCACACAAAAATCCTTCGTAATACGTAAACGACATTTTTCAATTATTTCTCGCGTAAGGTACATCTCGAAAAATGGAAATCATAAAAAAATTGGCGAATAAAAAACGAAAGACGCAACCGTTTGGCGTCAGTGGAGTCTGGAGAGTTTGTTTGCGAGAGCAGAAGCAGAAAACAAGCGTTTGACCCGAATGTCGCCCTAACCTAAGTCAATATCATCAACGCCCGGCTTAATTGCCGTAATTTGAGCGATAGCAGATAAACGTGAGACCTTGGGGTGAAGGGTCAGCGTCAAGGAAAAACTCATATCTTTCCGGCAATACGCTACAACTATAGCTCTAATTATTTATTAACCTTATCGTGCTCTTTATTATATCTGCACAGCGAGCTTTTATGTAATATTCATTAAAATTTAATATTTTTGGAATTAGGAATTTTATTTTTATCTCATGTCATTTATATTTATTTAATTCAACTTGTTTTTGTACAAAGCTATTAAAATTTATGTATTATTTTTTTTTCATCCATATTAAATCGTAAATTTTTAAAGCGATACAATTTTATATCTATACAGTGTGTGCAACGAAACGCGGAACATAGGATTTGAATGGAATATCAAAAAAATGTGGATACTCTCTCCTGGTAGACTTAGAGCAAAAGTATAAGAATACAAAGTTGTTCAAAATGAACTTCTACATCACAACTGCATGAAATTTAATATAATAATTTTTTTAGTTATTTTTTTATAATTATTTTTTTTTTCATTCTTTTTTCAACCGATATATTGACCGGTTTAAACCAGTTTCAAATTTTTAAAAACCGGTTTCCGAACTAAAACCTTTATTATTTTACATATATAAAATGTCGTAAATTATAATACAGTACACAAATAGTTAATACAGAATTTGTAGTATTATATTTTAATTAGACGTTTTATAATTTCTTTGTTAAATATTAATAAGAAAAGTCCAATAGGACGAACTATTATGAAGAGGGGCTCATATTATTCAGTTTGTTTTTATATATTTTTATTTTCTTCTCTGTACAGAATGCCCGTTTTAAGAGGCTAACCATTGGAATCTCGAGAACTGTAAGAGATAGGAAGTCGGTTAAATTGGGGCAAAGTTGTCGGATTAGCCATTTCAATGATGCATTTGTTTTCCTGGAAAAATACATTGCTCACTAGACTAGATATGAGCACAAAACTGATTTTGGCCAATTTACTTTTTGGCTTATAACTTTCTTGTTTCAATTCATACAAATAATAGATTGCACATAGTATAGATACTTTTTTACTGGGATTTGACAGCGGTCCTCAAAATTATTGTAGCTCGATCACTTTTCGTGAAATATATACTAACTTTTAATTTTCATATGAGGCTCAAAGTTGTCTTTAGTACTGTTAAATTGAGATTGTTTTTCTCTTTCCAACTATACAAAATACGTGTATATTAAAATGAAAATAAACTAAGAAATTAGAAAATTACCCGAACATAGGGATTTAACATGTAAAATCATATTTTCGCAATTTCCTGCTTCCCTTATTATTTTAAGTAAAAAATAACAATTGTAGAGCATAAAATTCTTCAGTTGAATCAATGAGCAAAAATAATTTTATGTGCTTTATAAGCTCATAAATAGGTATGAAAATGACATGTTAAATCCCTATGTTTCAGTGTTCGAGTCACCACCCTGTATAAAGCAGTATTCATACTTCTGATAAAGACTAATATTACATGCAGGCTACGATTTTAATAGTTTTCAAATTGTACAAAAAGCAAATATATACATAAATATTAAAACATTGTATCTAATATTTAATCTAAAATATGTGCTGATTTTCGAATAAATGTATAAACAAAATTGGAATGACGACAGAAGAAATCATTTCTTTACATAACATATTTCGTCAATGCGTACAAATAAAACTTTAAATCTATATTTAAATAAAGAATAATATGATGCAATAAATGTTTTAAGTGAATATTTAAACAAAATATCAATGAAAGGAAAAGTTGGAATGTTAATAACTGAAGCATATCTTTCAATAAATATAAATATTTATAAATTTTTGTGTATTTTGTAAATAATAACAAATTATAATCAAAACAATTATTCTTTCGCTTCTAGCATTATCTAGCGAAACATACGCAATCTGTATTGTGGTCAAATGGCGATTCATTAGCTATGACACTGTTCAAATCGGAGGTCAGATCATGACGTCAATCCATCTTATTGATGCGAGTATGAACGCCGGAGCGAAATTCATTCCTACGCTTGTTTCGCAGGGAATGAGCCGTCCTGCATGTAGGACAGAGGGATTCTAATGAACGCCAGTTAAGTGGGTGGCGTCAGAATTGTCGGGGTCAATTAATGACCCACATTCACATCAGATTTATATGATTTCGGGCCACCAGCACAAAAAATAATTATGTACATTAATGTGTCGTTAAATGGGCCTATTTGCTTTATTAAATAATACATTTTATTTGGTGCAATTTATATGGTTTGTTGAGCTAGTTTCTAATTTTATTGCTTCTATTAATAGAACAGAAGTACCATATAATACTCATCCGTAGTGCAAGACTTTTTAAATATTGATTCAATACCTGAATAATTAACAAATTTTATAATACACATATAAAAAAGATCATATTAAACAGTAAAATTATTTTCGCTACTAGCAGTAGACCTCCGCTATTCTTAACCTTTATTTGACATGATAATTTTTTTTTTCGCTACCGCTTACTTAGTAACCATTGTCATCTAGGTCAATAATAAATTATTATTAACCATGGTCAATAATTAAAACTGTAATTTTTTACAGAAACTCAAGTCTCCAAATCCAAATATTCTTTGAATCTAAAATTCAAAAAAAATGTGAAATATGGATTTACAATTTAAATATGCCATTTAAATTAAATATGAAAATCAAATAAAATTAAAATTAAAAATCAAAAGTAAGGTTGACTAACGTCAAATATAAAAATAAAGTCAGTTTACTTTATTTTTGTGAATATTAAGAAACAAGTTAATGTATATGTGAAAATCACTTGAATATAGTAATGAATGTTCACGAGCGGCTCTATCTAAGGGAGAGACAACCTCTTGAGGTATTTCTATCCTTGTCTGTTCAAAAAGTTTCTAATGTCATAAAATGTGAACCTTGTGAATTGTCAACCATATGAAGACAGTAAAAAATTGTCTTGTGCGGAAATGATCACTATAAACGTATGAGTGAACCGGTTCATTATTTTTTATTTATAGGAAAACTAAAAATCAAATGAGATTTAAAAAAATAATTCCAACGATTTGTACGTTCCTGCTGAAAAAGGATAAATATGTATTTGGTTGTCAAACAGATTTGCAAACCTTAACCTAGCAATGTCATATCATTTTACATGTCATAATTACGATAATTCAAGATGAATATTTTTATAAACGGGTGTCATTATAAAAACTTTAGAAATAATTGCTACAAAAAATAACATTCTATTTATAATCAAATAATGTCATCATATCTGTACTAGTACAATAATGTTACTTTTTATGTCCCTGACTTACTAATGCAACAACAAAATTCAACGAAAAACTAGGATGACAGCTTTTTACTCGATAAAACTTAATATAACATATAGGTGTCCAAATAACTTGTTAAACATGGGGATCTCAAAAACGATAAAAGATAATAGGTCGGTTAAATTACATAGTTGCCACATTAAGGGACCATTTTAAGGATGTCTTTGTTGTTTTCCTAAAAAATGCATTGGATACTAGATATGAACGAAAATTAAAATTTTACAGTTTTTTATTTTTTCTCATAACTTCCAAAATTGAAACATTAGGTGATTTTTATGTGTACCTTTTTCATAAACTTTCAAGTTATTGATGTCATCTTTAATTTTTCGTATGGAGCTTATAGTAGTTTATAATAATTTTTAATAGATTTTTTTTTGATATTCTAGCATATAGAAATGTTCTATTTTATTTAACTAAATAATATGAAAAATTAAATAAACACGTACAGAAATTTTATGGAATAAAATTTAAACTATTTTATTGATTTATCTTATGATAAAATAGGTGTTTTATGTCATTCAACATATGTAATAAGAAGATTTATTCCTCTCTTTATAGTTTTTTGGGATCAGTAACCTCAGGAAACACAGTTTCCTTTATTTAAATAACTGTCCACGTGGAGTACATTTATTCACAAATACCTATAAAAACAAAAACAATTTTATCTAAATTTGACATGCAAAAAGGTTACTGAATTTAATAAAAAGTACATTGAAATCACACTTACATCAACAAGTAAGACTCTATTACACCGTACTTAAAAGAAAAAACAAAAATGTAAGTAAATTAAAACAAAAATTTATAGATAAAATGCACATAACCTCAAATCTTAAATAATTGTTGGTTATAGTTGGTTTCAAGCAGTAAAAATATGATATTTAGTGAGAGATTCGATGATGATGTTCTGTTTGGTGTGAAGTGGTCTATCGTAGATGAATTGCAAATGGTATGACCGCGCATGTAATAGTGCACGTGCGTTTTTGCAACGGAACCAAGTCCTTCGAATTTGCATCGGCGACGTATTGTAATCGCGATTTCTCTTGACAGATATTCGGCTGAAAGTAATTGCGATGTCATAATACCAACTTGCTGATATTCGTCACACACCAAAACCCCACGATCTGACAGCCACGAATCGATCATTTCTCACAAATGGATCCAAATCTTAAATTAATTATATAATTACAAAATTCAGTAGTAGGTCGAATTGCTCGCGACAAGAGGAAAATATATGTCTTTATATTTTATTTAATTTGTCATGAGTGTAGTTTTATTTTGGCTTTTCACTTGTAATATGTTAATTTCCTTTTCGCGTCACCGTTCTGAATTGTCAAGTGGCATATATTTTGCAAATATTTTAACATTATTAAATAAAGTTAAATGCTGCTGGTGACTAGAAATATATAGTAAGCGCTAAGCGACTTAGAATATAAGTAACTAATACAACTATCCTCGTCCACAAGCTCCGCCTCAGTTCATACCTTTTGAAGGTTATGATGCATTTACATATCTTGCAGGTTTAATAACTATATATGTAATTAAGTCGCATTAAATAAAGTAAATAAGATAAAAAAACGGTTAATGCAGTATTTCTTAACTGTTCATTATTATATAATTTTTTCTTTTGCATTTTCTAAAGAATACCTTCATATTTTATCATCTTATAAATGAGTTATTTTTAATGACATATAACTCGTTTATTTATATTGGTTAATAATTGTTATTTACTTATTGAGAATGAAACACTTTATATTATAAAAAAGCTAGTAAAATGTGTAACTAAGACAAAAGCACTTCTCCCCGAGTTACATAAAATTAGATTTTTCTATCGTCTTCTAAGCAGATCTAGAAATAAATAGTTAGACAAAATATATTTTTTTTAGAAAAGTAGTATTGATGAGTGAAAAATAGACTGTAGTTAATTTTAATTTCGCATATGTACCTATATAATGATAGTAATAATAGTATATTGTCCAACAAGTGCAGAAAATCCTCTATTTCCCATTAGAGACTGCAGGGTACTCAGCTGTGTGATCGTAGAAAAACTATAGTGCGCCACTGGTACAGAATCACCTATTTCCCAAATTGTTTGCTTCCAGTACTCGATTTCGTCTCGTGCCGAACCTTTTGCACCTCATAGGAAATACGCGACTTTCTGCACTTGCTTCACAATATAATAGTAGATGGTAGCAGTATGAGAAATATTGTTAATATACAGTGGATGACTAAATTGTTATACTTAAACAAAAAAAACTAAATTCGTAATTGCAAATGCAAGCTATGGCAACGCTTATTTAATTACCAAAAAATATTCCTATAAAACTTACAACAAGCTTTTTTCTACGATCTCTTATGCATAACACTGACTTAGTAAGGAGAAACACTCAGATTAAAGTGTGTCGAAAAAATTACATTCTCATGTTGACAGATTACTAGAAGTAAATCTAATTAATAAATGAAGAAACAATAACACCCATGTACTAATTAAATACAGCCACGAATTTAACGGATTATTTTGAATATAATAATTTAGCTAACTCTGTATATAATTCTATTATCTACTGATAATATTAAAAATTTCACGGTTCATTCTTGGTGCACATCTAAATTATGTTTAAGAATTGGTTCCGAATCGAAAGCCTTTTATTTGCCTCGTAAAAGAATTGCTTATTAAGTTATATTTTTTATAGTGAGCACGAACGAATTTCCCATGGAGTATAATTAATCGTTTGTTGTGTATGATTAACGTATGTGGCAGCACGCGTTCCTGCCGCTGCTGTTTTGTTTCCAAGCCTCCTGGGATCCTGCCTCCTGCACAGTCTGCTCCTCCTTATTTATTATTACGGTTACGTCCGGTTTAGAGATCGCGATATTAATTTGTTGTTTAGTCCAAACTAACTTATATTAATTGTTTTGTGCATTTAGCTGCGTGATGCGCGCGTGGTTTTTTATTGTAGTTGTTCTTTTATTAATTTTAATTTAAACGATTATTACTGTCATATTATTGCAGGAGCAGATATCTTTTCTGTAAGAGGGTTTAACTAACTTGGTTAGCGTGCTCTGACTAGAAGTGAGACGTGAGGTTCAAATCTCAGTATAGCCAATGTTAACGAAATACCGCTGTACTTATATTTCCTTGGGGATGAAATCATGGCACTACAAAGAAAAAACAGACATACTGAAGAGGGATACAAAGATGTCGTAGTTCGTACCTACATTTTTTTCAATTTATAATTTTATTTCGGCAGGAATTCTAATCTAACCTCAAATACCAAAAATTGATTGGAATCGATAATAAAACCATTTAGGATACCTATTATATGCTGTAAACATAAAAATATACATTATTAATTATTGGCATTATTTTAAAATATGTATTTTAAATGCAAAATACTCCAAAATAATCTGTTTTTAACAAATTTTCCAAAGGTAGCAATATTTAGGTACCTTAGTAATATTTAAGCACTGTTATTTTTTTACTCCTTTGTACGAGATAAAAAAAGTATAGTAATCGTGAAAAATTTCGGCTTGCGGAATTCAACGGAAGTATTTATTTTGACCATCCCTGAATCCATTTTGACTAGTTCTCTGTGTATGATTTTGCATAACTCAAAAATGCACTTTTTTTTTATTGCAACCATCAATGCCAAAGGGGCATTTTGCTTGAAGTTTTTTTTTGTTTTTCACTTAACTCAAAAACGGTTATCTGTAGAATGTATCTCACTTTTCAATTAAACAAACTTAAATAAAGTGGAGCAAAAATTGTGTATAATTCAATAGACGTACAAACAGTTTATTTATAAATATATAAAATTATATATAGGTATAAAATTTATATTGGCATTATTTAAAAAAAATTGTAGTTATTTTACAAGTAAAATAATGACATTATATATTCTGCGACCTTAACATAGGATTTAAAAAAATTGCAGGTACTGTCTCCTGATAGATTTAGAGCAAAACTACAATAGTACAAAGTTGTTTAAAATTCAATTCTACATTAGATAACGTTACAATTGATGCAACGTTTGCAGTACGAGATTTATTAAATATAAAATGTGAAAATATCTATGTGACAGTTGTGACAGTTAATGACATGTCATTATAGATAGTTTTATATTTTTGTAATATTGGTATGTTACTTAAGGAGAAGAATCTAAATTAAACTTAAATAATATTGAAATATAGATAAGAAAAATTATAATTAGTGATACTTCACTAAACTGTCACATAGATATTTTATTTTATTTCCATGGATGACTGATTTTTAACGAGTGTGTTACATTTTATATTTAATGTATATCATACTGCAGACGTGCTATTTAATCAATTATGATCTTATGTAATGTAGAATGTAGAATTTAATTTTGAACATCTTTGTACTCTTGTAGTTTTGCTCTAAACTATCAGAAAGAGAGTATCTTGCATTTTTTTTAAATTTCATGTTATAGTCCCATGTTCCGCATGTCATTAGACACACTGTACGATTTATATATTTGTATTATTGAAGAAAATACGTTTGTTATATAAGTATCCAACCTACTTTTTTAATATATATTTCTGTGTTTCAGTTTCAAAAAAAAATGTTTATTAAAATTAAAATATAAGAATTAATTGACGAAAATTTAATTAAAATTATTGGTTATCTGTCATATGAAATTTACGGTGTGAAACTGTAGCATATCTTAATGAATTTATATTGGAGGTACAAGCAACCTTAAACATAATATTTAATTATCTGTTACCCACGCAGTTTTTTTGATTAATTGAAAGTTCTATAATTTCCTATCAATAACTATAAATAACTCTTTAAATGCATATTCAGATCACATGCATTAACTTTGATTACAGCCATGAACCTCGCAGAATACATTTGACCTTAGATTAAACTATATAAAAACGGTTCCCACCAGTGGCTTCACAGATGGAATCTCGCATTTGGGATCATCCCTTTATATTAATCAATAATTATTTTTTTATAGTGTAGTCCAACAATTATCTGGAATGTAGAAAATGATGGAAACTCCATTTCGTATTTAGAATATAGAATTCATATTTTACCCACAGAATATTTCTTTTATTTAATTATAATTTATAATAAGCCAATGTTAGTCAACAAGTAAATTGTCATGTATTCTTAGCTGGTTTCTTAGTTTCCTAACTAGAGTGGTTTGGTCCTCTTCAGTTCCTTTTCTTCATTTTTATTGTTTAATATGTTATTCTACGACCAATATGGAAAGTGACACTTTTTTTACGCTATATAAAGCTTAAAAAATATGTCCGCATAGCTGGATGCGTTATGTCTAAATTGGAATAATAATAGCTTTGTATATTAATAATTTAATCTTAAGGCTTAATTTTGATTTTCTGCCAATTACTATGTGTTAATTATAAGATTAAAATTGCAGGGAAATATAGAACATATAATAATGATTATGAAAGGTAAGGATATGAACTTTATTAAAAATGAAATTTGGACTAATATTTTTTTCTAAAATTTTTGCCCTTTTTACCTCCCGCCTATCAATATATAGATAAGGGAGGTATTGTTTTTGGTCAGATTTCTCGAGTGTGGGTTTTCAACATATGAGCACGAATTAGGGTCCCTAGAATACGATTTTATTATTTTTACCGTGATGTCTGTATGTCTGTGTGTGTGTGTGTCTGTGTGTGTGTGTGTCTGTGACGATTTTTCGTCCACGATAACTCCAATATGATACATGTAAAAAATATAATATTTGGTATTTACGAGTTTTATTGTAATATGATGAACTGATTAGATTTTGACTACAATTGGTTAACAGGAAGTAGTACTTTACTTGAAGCTTTAAACAGTTTTTCCTAAAAAATACCTCTAAATACACTATTTTCGCAAATTTCGTTGTTATAAATACAAAGATTTTTTTATTTTTTACCGATCTGTATAATTACGATTATATATAACTTTTAGCTAAATAGAAAAAAAATATATATAAATTATAATAATTTTACATATCGTTTAGGCTGAGGAATTTTGATAAAACAGATGAGTTATTCATATGTTCACAAAATTTGACATATGATGTCAAATTTGATGTAAGAAAGTGTAAAAGATAAAATAAGTAAAAATGAAATAATTTTATTGTAAAATTTAAAAAGATAGAAGAAATATATTAGGAATGTATTTGCATGCGTGAGTCAAAGTAAGTTCAGTTCCGGTTTTAGTAACTTCAAAAATAGCTGTCATATTGGTGATACAAAATTTATGAAGGAAATTTTAGGTATGAAATGAATTAAAAATATTCTGAACTGCCATAACAAACTAATTTTAAAACTACAAATTAAATGTATTGAAAAACTTATATAGAATATATTACTACAGTGGCGGGAGGTATTGTGTTGGACACACCAGATTTTTTTTTGATTTCTTTATTTTTAAAAAAAATTGTGTATACGGAAACAAATATTAGAAATAATACATAGAACAAAATACATATTTAAAATAAATTAAATTTTATAAAATTAACATTTCCTAAAACAAAAAATAAAATAATTGTGTAATATTTTTATTTGAAAATTACAATGTATAAAAATTAAAACACATTTGGAAACCTTATTTGCGATACTCAGTTTTTCTTTTATTCATAAATTTTTATTCCCAAAAAAATATATTTATGCCTCCGCCACTGATTTTAAATTTGGAGTTCGTTGTTTGAGCTGTGTTTGCAATAGATTGAAGTTATTATTATTAACCCAGAGGGGGTTTTCGGGA
Source organism: Stenolophus ochropezus (assembly GCA_035578165.1). Classification (NCBI taxonomy): domain Eukaryota; kingdom Metazoa; phylum Arthropoda; class Insecta; order Coleoptera; family Carabidae; genus Stenolophus; species Stenolophus ochropezus. Next base: position 24,472,282 of record JAQOWZ010000003.1, on the reverse strand, counting down.
TTCAAACACCCTTCGAAATTTTCAATGATAAGATAATTTCATCCTGACGAAATAATAATTGATTAACTTGAGATTGAAAAAGATCGCAGAATAGTTTTTGTAGTGTAAATCTAATCTGAATGTATATGACAAGTAATTGAATTTTTCTAAAATTATTAGTAAGTACGAACATGGTTCTTATGTAGGTATGTAATGTAATATTTTTCGTTTCTTATTTCTTTAAAAAATATATGTTTTTTTCTTCAATCGACACAAAAGTGGCATCTTTTGTGACATGATTGACAAGGTTGAAGTATACTCTACGCCGCCGAAGTAAAAATTTTTACTTCTACGCCGCCGGCGTAAAAATTAAATAAATAAATATCCATAGAAACTGTAGAATCAGCGAATAAGAAATAACTACAGCAGAAACTCGTAATATCGCCGTAAATGTCACTATAAAACTAGATAACTTAAGAATATTTTTTTTTAAATATCTCCAATTGACAGATAATTGATAATCTACAAATTGAACGAATAGTAAAAAATAGTATGTGTTATGCAGAGTAAAAATATCTGTGTGCCTCATGGAATTGTCCGACTCACTTCGCTCGTTGTGCAAACTTTCACGCTTCCCTTCACTGTTACTCTTAATAACACAGTATACTATTTTTTCATGCTAAATGTTCAATAAAATATAATACTACATTTTTCCGAAAATTAATTCTGGTTACGGCCCTGGTCATTATATTTATTCGCGTAAATATGAACGATAATTTTTTATCACTAACGTAATAACTGCCCACTAGATACGTTATCAATTGTCTGTAATAACAAATGAAGGAAATACGTGAACTTGATATATTTTTAAACTGTTACATTATGTAGATAGAACATTAATCTCATTATAGATAAGTAATCATAAATATACCTACACTTTTATTTATTAAAAAAATCAAATCAAAATTGATTTTTTTAAGTCATTTATTATAAGAATGTTGTTTTTACCTCCCGCCTATCAATATATAGATAAGGGATGAGTTTTCAACATATGAGCACGAATTAGAGTCCCTAGAATACTATTTTACTATTTTTACCGTGATGTCTGTATGTCCGTGTGTGTGTGCGTGTGTGTGTGCGTGTGTGTGTGCGTGTGTGTGCGTGTGTGTGTGCGTGTGTGTGTCTGTGTGTCTGTGACGATTTTTCGTCCACGATAACTCCAATAAGAGACATGTAAAAAATATAATATTTGGTATTTATGACTTATATTCAAATATGATGAACTGATTAGATTTTGACTATAATTGGTTAACAGGAAGTAGTACTTTATTTGAAGCTTTAAACCGTTTTTCCAAAAAAAATACCTGTAATACAATTTTTTCGCAAATTCAGTTATTATTAAATATAAAGATTTTTAAATTTTCTACCGATCTGCATAATTACGTTTATATATAACTTCTAGCTAGATAGAAAAAAATATATATAAATTATAATAATTTTACATATCGTTTAGGCTGAGAAATTTCGATAAAACAGATGAGTTATTCATATGTTCACAAAATTTGACATATGATGTCAAATTTGATGTAAGTAAATGTAAAAAATAACATAAGGAAATTTGAAGTAGTTTTATTGTAAAATTAGAAAAGGTGGAAGAAATATATAAGGCATATATTTGCATGCGTGAATCAAGGTAAGTTCGGTTCCGGTTTTAGTAACGTCAAAAATAGCTGTCATATTGGTCATACACATTTTATGAAGAAAATTTTAGATATGAAATGAATTAAAAATATTCTGAACTGCAATAAAAAATTAATTTTAAAACTACAAATTATATGTATTGAATAACTTATATATAGAATATTATGTATTACTACAGAAGCGGGAGGTTTTGTGTTGGACACATCAGATTTTTTATGTATAAATCCATGCAGTCATGGAAAGCGAGCATTAATTTAGAAATACTTGAGCATCGTAAAACACAAGTTCATGTGTACCTTCAGCTGTTTTCAAAGACCAACGGGGACTAGATGAAGGCGACTTGACTTCTCTACTCATGAATTAAACATGAACATAACCTAAATACATAACTTCGATAGTTTTTCCATCACACATTAAGTGTTACTAACAATAAATAACCTATAATTATTTTTGTAATGGCACATAATGAGACTAATTTAATTATCAAATTAATACCGCGAATTCAACTTTCTTTGTGACACCTTCGGGTTTATGTCTGCTACTTTGTTTATATGTTAATTTCTATTTCATTCATTGTTATTTGTGTCATTGATAAATTGATATCATCCCATGTACTGAAATATTAGAAAATTATCAATTATTTTTCATTAATAAAATATGTCGAAAAAAAAATTATTTACTATTAAAGTTGTGCAAATTTCATCGTAAAATGCTAAAATATTGAAAACATTAATGACAATGAGATAGATTTTTAAATATAGTGAATATTTTATTAAGATTTTTTTTAAGATTAATTCAAATTGTCAAATAAAATAAGTTTTCAATTAAGATATCATTTTATTTATAAATACAGAAAATAATCAAAAATAAATAAATCTGAATTAAACTCGAGAATTTCTCAGGTTTAGTTAATATTAATGCAAAATCTATGCCTATATTGTGTTTGTTTCTTTTTATCTATTGATTGATGTCTTAGAAGATATAATTGACACTGAACTATTTTTAAACAGAAGGATGCGTCTCATTTTAAAGATAAAAATTAAAAAATGATAAAAATTCATAAATTTCGGTGGTAAGAGCTTAAAGAAAAATATTGATCATTTCACGATTTCCTGATTTTGATTAATAAGGTTTTCAAAGATATCTTGTTTATATGTTATCCTTAAACAAAACTGTAACAAATTTATTGTTAATGTATTAGATGAAAAAACTAATATACAGGGTATTTGGGAAAAGGTCGGAACTGAGAATATTTTGAGAGATACAAAAAAAGGACAAGGGGGCTCATAAAATGATCGTAGTAAGATTTTTGTGTTACTTCCATGTGTAGAAATTTAATTCTACCAGAGGGAATCGGTGTTTTTATATTTTTTTTTTTCGGAGTTTTTGGTTGAAATATAATTAATGATAATGTTATTAATCTCAAATTAATATGTAGCGCATAAACGTTTAAATTAAAATATTTTCTTTTTCTCAGCGTTTATCTTTCAAAGTTAGAGTTATACTATCGAATAGGAATGACGAAACCTGAAAATTTTGGTACCCGGGTACCCGATATGAATACCCGGGTAGTACCGGATACTCGATAATTACCCGTTACCCGATAATTACCCGATACCCGATAATTACCCGATACCCGATAATAACCTGATGCCCGATAATTACCTGATACCCTTAATATATCCGTTATTCTTTCATGTTCATCTTTTTAATACAATTTTTTGTTATTTGCATATTAATTTATTAAATGAACAAAAAAAATATTATTTTCTGATATGGAAATTAAAAAAAATGTTATTTTTTATAATATACGAGTATATCAGTAATATAAAATTACAAAATTAAAGAAGTACATTTGATTTAATTACTTAGGAATATCTCATATTTCTATTCGCAAATATCAGAATGGATGATGTATCTACACTCAGTCTTGATCTTCGCTTTGTTACGATATTTCCGGTAGCTGAAAACTGTCTTTAACTGGCAACAACAGATTTTAGGTAATGGGTAAATTTCGGATAACGGGTAATAAACGGGTAACGGGTACATTTCGGGTAATCGGGTACTATTTTTGATACCCGGGTACATTATTATCGGGTAGGTTCCGGGTACCCGGGTACCCATCGTCATTCCTACTATCGAATGTTCAGCTACGCTAAGCGTTCCCTAGGCTTCCGGCGTCAATAAAATAAAATTTTATGGCTAATTTCAATTCTGCAATCCAGCTCTTGTCGAATGCTTTAATTTGATACCAACGACATACTTCAGACAAATTTTCGCAAAAAACAAATGGCGATCGACATGGCAATTTTTTGTCATATCTGCAAGCCAGCCCTTGTCGAGTTCTTTCATTTGATGCCAATCACGTCTGACAAAGTTTCGCAAAACAGAAGGCGTCGACATAGCAAATTTTTGTCATTTCTGCAAGCCAGCCAAGTCAAGTATTTTGTTTCGATACCAAACGCGATGTATTTCTGACAACTTTTAACAAAAAACAAAAGCCGAGTGGCATGGAAAATTTTTGAAATTGCCACAAGACAGCCTGGTGAGTGTTTTCATTTGAAACCAAATATGGCATGCTTTTGAAAACGTTTGGCAAAAAAACAATAGTCAATCGACATGGATAAATTGTAAATACAGTTGTTAATCCTTTTCATTTCATACCAAAATCAACTACTTCTGGTAAATTTTTGGAAGAAATTAGAATGAAGTAGTTAATTTTAAAATTTATAAATTATTATGACAATCTTTATATTACTGCCACTGCATTCAACTTATTTTATTTAGGAATATTTGATTTATACAGGTTATCAATAGCAAGTGATAGAAGTTCTCAAATTTTATAGGCATGTATTAATATTATTTATTGTTCTGTCACTGTGCTGTTAATGCTTCAAATATCCCTATAAATATGTCAGTACCAGTAGCATAACTAAAGTTTTAAGAAGGAGAGGCCAAAATAAAATTTATGAAAATTCAAAATACTTATATATGAATATATAAGGCAACTTTCTAAAAAAAATGCCCTTTTTCAGACGAAGAAGGAGGCCTGGACCCCTTGTCCTCCCCTAGTTACGCTACTGGTTATTAAAAAATATTGCCAGTTACGTAAATATCACTTGCTATTGATCACCATGAATTATTTATTATAGCAGAAACAATTTTGAACACACTGAAATATAATAATATATTGTTTGAATATAAAAGATATATTAGCACATTGAAATAATTTCCAATGGTAGCACGTGTGCAAATGGTGAATTTATTTATTATCAAATTTATAGGCTCCATTCAGCAGTGGAAACTATAAATTTTCAGGTCGATTTAGAAATGATACATAAATGTGGTAATAATTTGGGAGTTTCTCTTTGGCGACTTTTATACGTTTTAATTATTGCGGTTGAAAGGAGCCGCTGGTGTCAATAACTTAGTTTTGATTTATAATAATGAAGGATAATTGCCGAACCGCCGTTCAAATTTATGGCTGCATATTCTCGCCACTTTGTCAAAATTTTATCGGCTATTTGATATTTAACTACTGGTTTGAAATTACACTTGCTTGCCGTTTGAAATAATTATACAGTCTTTAGTAAACAGCACCTAAAGATAGAAAGGCGTAAGGTTAAATAAAAAATAGTAAATAATTCTCAGATCATTTGCTTCTTTTTCGTTTAAAAAATAGTGGTTAAAAATAAATTTGAAGAAATCAAAGGTCAAGTGCATATAAATTAAATAACAATCAAACAAGCCATGAAATACATGCATTATCTGTTTCAACAGTTTTTTGTTTTGATAAAGTGGTAGCGTATGAAATAGTACTTATGTAACAAACTTATGTAAAAGTAGGTACTTTTAGTCGAGTGCGAAAACTATAGCATGAGATAAAAGCAGTATTTTATACATATGTTTCGTACTACTTTTCCTACAATCGAAAAAAAAATTAAATTACGAAAATTACTTAAGTGTAATATAGGGATTTATATAAAATATGGTAACCCATATATACTTATAACTATCATTCAATTATAATATTGTGAAAAGAAATTCAAATCTGTACTGAAGATTTGCAAAATAGTAGTATTCTTTTTAATTAGATTTGCTTATTTAGTTTTCATATTTATAATAATTCCAAATTGCATTAAAAATAATATTTGAGGTTATCAATTTGGTATTCACCGTGGAGCGCAGTACTTGGAAATACTAATAATACAAAAAAAAATACCAAAAATAATTTAATTATATCCAATATTACTAAACCGTTTTTGATGTAACAATAGAACAATTGTTAACGCAAACTATACTATATGTTAATAATATATAAAAAAAAACTCAAAATTTATTGATTTCAAATAATAATAAAAATAAACTAACGCAGCAAACTTTTTACGTCATCTTTAAACCTAATTTCTGAACTTATAAGGCACATAAAATTATTTTTGCTCATTAATTCAGATGCAAAATTTTATGCTCTACAACTGTTATTTGAAGCTTTTTTACCTAAAATAATTAGGGAAGCAGGAAATCACGAAAATATGATTTTACATGTTAAATCCCTATGTTCGGGTGTATGTATAATGTAATATTGTCTGTCTATTTTATGAAATTTCCTGGCACGAAAAGATAACAAAACTCTTATGAACTTATAGTTTATTTTCAAACTAAATTATTTGGATCATTTTGGGGAACAGTGTTTAACGTAGGACAATAAATTGCAGTGAGACTTTGGTGGACAGTTTTCAGTGTGGAACAAACAATTCTAATGTGGGAGAATCCCAGCTAACGTCACAGGCGCCAACTTCTCTAAATTTCCTTGGGAGCAAAATTTCTTATATAATAATCAACATCAAAATATAAAAGAAAAAAACTTCTTAGAATGCTTTAATCTTGACTCTTTGAAACCAGAGCACAAGCCAAAGAAGCTAAATCTACTCCAGAATGTTTTGATTTCAGCAGACCTAGAATTAGAGCCACTGAAATCAGAGCACAATCAATGGTAGTCAAAACTGTTCCAGAATGTGTTCTTGTTTCAGCAGGCTTAGAATTAGAACAAAACTTCTGAGTGCTCTAATTCCTGGCCCACTTAAACCAGAGCACAATCCAGAGCAGCTAAATCTGCTCCAGAATGTGCTCTGGTTTTAGCAAGCGAAGATTTAGAGCACACGCTGAAGCGTGTTCCAATTCCCGGCCGGATGAACTATATCACCTTCAGGGTGTCAGATACCCAGGAAAGACGAAGGCCCGAAAGCCTACCACCACCCAGGCGCCTTTATATCCTAAGACGCACATTATTACCGGACACATGGATTCCTATTGGATGATATTTAATCTGTAATTGTAGCTGTATTAGTAGGATTTTTTAATAAAAATTTATAAACGTAGATAATTTGATACGAGAAATTCACTTGTAATATTTTTATAGGTGTAAATAACACCCATTTTAGTTTAGGATAGTAGTCAATTATTTAAAAATGGAAGGAGATGCGACAATTCTTTAAAATAATAACAATTCAGGACTTTATTGCTAATGTAAAAAAAATGCTGCGCTAAGTGAAATGTCCCATGCCTAACGTAGGACATCTAGTCACCTTAAGTATCGCGAAAAATAATATACTTGAGCTTTGATATAGACTTAAACAAATATACGACAATTTACTGTGGTAGCATGCACTTCATTTTTCACTTGTAACAGAGATTGATTTTGAGTTTTATGCAGCTATTAATCCAGAATAAATTAGTCGAGTTTTTCGTTGCATGTATTTACGTACATCCATATTTTAATAATAATTTATCATATGACCACAAATTAGTCCATATAAGCTCGTTGGGCAATTACCGCACATTATAATATACATGTAAACAGCAAGTTATCTAGCGATTGCGACCCTAGCCGGTGACATAAATTCCGCCACCAATGATTACCGTTTCCCTGCACTTCCTTATTGCGCGGCCGACAGATATAATTATGCGCGTTTCTATTAACATTATTTAAAAGCGAAGCTCGTGTTCTTTAATTGGAATCGTAACAATAATAAACCCGTAATGAGCTGTGGATGCACAGGTGTAGATCTCCGATCGAACTCAGCACAAAGTGCAGCAGGAAATGCAAGTCCGCTACACCGCACATAATGCGATATACGTTGTTAATTATAATTGCCTGACGTTTCTGCAAATTCATAATTTATTGATAATTTGATCTGGAAAATATGCTCCGGCTTGTTATAAAATAGTACGCTACAGGTAACTTGTATTTTATAGGACACTTATTTCGCTAAACGGTAATTATATACTAATTAAATTTGATTTATTTTATTACTTTTTAAAAACATATATTTGAACTAAATCCAGAATCTGTCTTCAATATATTTTTATTATTTCAATACCGTAAACAACAAATATTAATCAATCTTCATGCACACGATAATAGGTCAAACGTCACATCAAAATTAAATCAAAATACTACTTTTTCAGTGGCGGCACTAGACATTATAGATTACAGAGGCTCAGCCTATAAAATCGTATATAATGAAAAAGCAGTTTTTGTAAGCAAAGCCCACTAGTCGATCGTATGGGATTCCTTACATTTTTCTCGATTTTTGACGAATTTCGTTTTTCTGCCAAGCTCGTATTTCGACCCTTTAGATGGCTTAAAAAAACCTCTTTTTTGGGTCTACCATTGAACTGATATGTCTCGGAAACTGTAGAAGATAATTGAATTTTGATTTGAAATACTGAAATTCTTTCTGATTTCTCCCTTGTTAAGATTATATCTCTACCAAATTTAGAGGTATGTCTAAAATATATACTTTTTTGAGGTTCAAATTTGAAAGCGAAAATCTCAAGAATAAAAAGAGAAAGAGATAATTAAATTCTGTTTGTAAGTTTTAAATAAATGCATTGACGTCTATCAATAACGTCTATTAATATGAACAATTTCAAAACAAAATTTTAGACTAAAAAAAAATAAAAATCGTAACTTTTTATGTTTAAATGTGATTAAAAATATAATAGTTAGTGAATTGATTATTGATTGAAATTTAATTTAGAAAAAGTAAAATTAATCTATTTGATATACCTACGATGTTGGCAATAATAACTGCTACTACTACTAAGATTGACAGCATTTTTTAGCATTGAAATACATAACCACAAAACAGTATTTGTATACAATACATATACATATTTGTACAAAAAGAACACGAATTATTGTTTTTACGATTTTCGTACAAAAAATATTGTACAAACTACCTGCGTGAACTTTTTTCCCGGATTCGTTCTAATGCAGGGCTCACAAGCTCGGGCCATAAGATATTTATCCAGGAAAATGGCGTTCCCACATTTGAAATGTAAATAATTATTCCAGCTCTAATGGTATACTATTTCTATCTGGAGAATTATAAAAACTACAAAGTCGGTTGAATTAGTAAACATTTTATATTTTCCAAAATTATTTCAATGATCATAAAAATATTCTTTTCGACTAGTGGTACTCAAAATATGGGGACTAACCTTATTATTTTAAATGGGACTATATAGTTCTTATTTCTTATTCGATAGAATTTTATTCGGAATTCAGAAACAAAATTTTTATGTAGGTACCTACAGTTACATTTTTTTGTAGAAAAATACCTGTTTAGGATATTTCAGTTTTATAGCTAGATAGCTAAAACAAGTGTGTCACGGACCATGGATGTCACAAGTGAAGGTGAAAAACTCTAAGTTCAGAACAAATACCAACAAACAAATAAATTTACAAATACTTCTCAAATTGTCCTCCACTTTCATTGATACATTGATACAATTTAAATCTATATTGAAATCATCGTGCGTGGCATATTTATTGTAGACATGTTTGAAGAACATATATATATATATACATCTTAACATGCATTTAGAAAAATGTTATCTCAAATAGTTTATCATTGTATTCAGAACCGGATTATCATATTCAGCGCCCCAAAACCAGAATTAACATTGCAAAACCAACTTTTTTGCAAATGAAATATTATTGTGTGCAATTAATTAATTAACAATATAAAGTGATAGTTTTTTTTACATTATAAATATAATATATATTTATTAATTTATAACAAATTCACAATTCAGTTCAAAATAAAATTTTATATAAAATTTATATAAATGCAAAAACGAACGCTCTGTTGAACAATTATACGACGGTGTTCATAGGAAGATTCGAGGAGCTATATTCAAATTGAAATATATTGTTATCAGGTTTTTATACCTTCATATCTTACAAATCAAGAGCGCAGATATTATCTTTTTGTAGAAGTATGTATTTCATTATATTTTTCTATTCTCTTAAATTATTTTCATTTAATTTTCGGTGTTTTTAAGTGTCGTAAATATTTGTCATGTTAAGTAAAAACTATTTCATGGAGATGTAGAAGATGTCATTTATAAGATAAAATTATGATATGTGAAACGTTTTATTGCATAATAAAAAAAAGAAATATATACAAGGTACAAATATTACTAATTAATGTTCCTTGAATGATATACCAGGTGTTGCGAATTCGAATCTCATGTTCGCAAGTATATGTGAATATAGGTATGTGTCATTCATTCCATCGTGAGACCCTCATTGAACATCAACTCCAATATAACCTTTAGTAGTTAACCAGTCATTAAACAGACCAAAGAAATATCTCCTGAATCGTCATTATATCCGTGTCCTACATCCACATAATATATCACTTCCTTTTGACTTTCGCCACAATTCCCAAGTCCAACTCCAAGTCCTGTAACCCCGTAGAATTCCCACACCGTCTCCCTGATTACCATACCCAGACATTCCCCGGCTTGGTAAAAATAGTAAAATCGTATTCAGGGACCCTAATTCGTGCTCGTATATTGAAAACTCACACTCGAGAAATTTGACTAGAAACAATACCACCCTTATCTATATTTTGATAGGCGGGAGGTAAAAAAGAAGAAATATATATAAGGAACAAATATTATTAATTAATGTCCCTTGAATGATATACCAGGTGTTGCGATTTGGAATCTCGTGGAAGCAAATATATGTGAATATATGTATATGTCATTCATTCCATCGTGAGACCCTCATTCAACTTTAACTTCAATATAACCTTTAGTAGTTAACCTACAGCCGAAAGAAATATGTATTGAATCATATCTGTGTCCTACATCCCCATATATCACTTCCTTTAGATTTATATGTATTTTATTTATATCTGGCTGAAACAAGAGCACTATGGATAGAAAACATAGACATATTGTTCTGTCTAACATTGTTTGATTATTTTTTGTTAAATTTTATGTTCTTAAACTGTCAGTTTTAAGAAGAAAATGAATTGTTTTCTATCCAAAGCACTCATGTTTCAGCCAGATATAAATAAAATACATATAAATTTAACATGCATTTTTCTCAGTTATTTTATAATATTAGTATATGATAAGTATATATCGTTGAATTCAGAAAAAAAATACTCTATCGAATAACCCAAAACTAAATATATGTTGGTTCTTTGCTAATTTAACCAACCTCGTAGCTCTTATAGTTCTCGAGATAGCAATTTTGGCACACTTAAATGGAACACCCTGTATACTGATAGGCGGGAGGTAAAAGTAGAAATATATATATATATATATATATATATATATATATATATATATATATAAGGAACAAATACTATTAATTAATGTTTCTTGAATGATATACCAGGTGTTGCGAATTCGAATTTCGTGGAAGCAAGGATGTGTGAATATAGCTATGTGTCATTCATTCCATCGTCAGACCCTTCGGCTTCGCCTACAATATAACCTTTAGTAGTTAACCAGTCATTAAACAGCCTCACGAAATATGTATTGAATCATGTGTCCTACTTCCCCATATATCACTTCCTTTTGACTTTCGCCACAATTCCCAAGTCCAAGTCCCTTAACCCCGTAGCATTCCCACACCATCCCTCATTACCATACCCAGCCACTCCCCGGCTTGGTAAAAATAGTAAAATCGTATTCAGGGACCCTAATTCGTGCTCATATGTTGAAAATCACACTCGGGAAATTTGACCAGAAACAACACCATTCTTATCTATATATTGATAGGCGGGAGGTAAAAAGTAGAAATATGTATAAGGAACAAATATTATTAATTAATGTTCTTGGAAAGATACCAGGTGTTGCGAATTCGAATATCGTGTACGAAAGTATGTGTGAATATAGGTATGTGTCTTTTATTCCATCGTGAGACCCTCATTCGCCTTTGCAATATAACATTTAGTAGTTAACCAGTCATTAAACAGACCAAAGAAATATCTCCTGAATCGTCATCATATCCGTGTCCTACATCCCCATATATCACTTCCTTTTGACTTTCGCCACAATTCCCAAGTCCAAGTCCAAGTCCCGTAACCCCACATTCCCACACCATCCCTGATTAGCATAGCCAGCCACTCCCCGGCGGTGTCGCGTGGTCCTCCACTATCCCACGCTTGCGTTGCGTTGCGTCACGCCACGTCACAATAGCGCGCCAAGATAACGGACTTGGGGTGTGCGGATACGGAAACCGCCAGGTGGGAATCTCAGCTGATGGGGGTTCAAGGTGGGAACGGCGTTGGATGATAAGAATGAATATGCGCAAGTTAAGGTTGTTTACGGTATAAGTCCGTTAGTTTTGTCACTTAGACACCTACCACTATATTCCTTAATTTCATATGAGAAATTGTCTTTAGAAACCGTTTACTTGGTAACCATGGTAACTTAAATTATTATCATTGTCCTAAGTCAACAATGCAAATTGTTATCCAAGCCTTGAAACATATAAATTATTATACTCATTAAACTCAAGAAAAATATGTACTAGGGTAAAAAATTAAATCAAATAAAAAAATCAAACATCAAAGAAACAGGTAAATATTGACCAGCATTTTTTATCCCGAAGTGCGAAGCAACTGGAGGATACAATATGGATACTAGGTCAATAATGACAATTTTCTCAACCGTGGTATATATTATATACTAGAATTTGTTCCTTACTTGTAAACCATCGTTTATTTGAACAGTTTATTCATCAGGGAAACTTACTTTTACAAGTTACTAACTTGTAACACTTTTACAAGTTAGCTATTAGTTTTGTAGTGTTGCTTACATTATTAAAAATTGAGTCTTGTTATTGTTTAAAATAAAATAAACAAAAAAAGTACTACAAAATTGACGTTTATTTCTAAAAATAAATTATTTTTTCTTATATACTACAGAACAATATATATTATCACATGGTATATAAAAATAACAACCATTTTGAGAAGAATATAAATCACATTAAAATGCATATAAAAATATCAGAATTTTAGTAGGAATAAAAGTAAAAGACACGTACTGATATATCTTTGAAAGAATTTTCGAGATTATCAAAATATAAAATTAGTACATGTGCGGATGCCTAATTCCGTAATTATTTTAAATTTATATATGGCCTGCTATACTGGTGTTTTGCATACAAAACATGTCTTAAGTCACCCCTAAAAGTGCGCAATTTCAAATACATATAGGTACAAGCATACAAAAACAGAGAATAGAATGTTGTTCAAAAAAACTATAAAAATAAATAGACAAATTAATTATATTTTATGAATTAAAACTTTCCCACGCGGCCACACATCTAAATTATCACGAGTGATAGCTATTGTAGCAACTTAATTTTTTAAAATTCAATAGATTACTCCAGCGTTCGAACAATGTCTTTTTTCACTTCCACGGCTCGAGCCAGTCCGGTTGACGGTATTTCCTTGTAACTTATTAAAAATAAGTTCAATTCAGTTGCTAATAGTTATTTTTGAACAAGATGCGATGTCATCTATCCCTCTTTTCCTACTGGCGATTGGAATCATATGGTTACAATTAATGACGAGAGAATCAACTCTTAGAAACAAATCTTAATTTTTCTACTCTGTTATTAGATTTTATGTCCGTTAAAACTTTTAATAATAAATAAGTAAATAATTGTATAGGTACGAAAAACCTTCTGGTTATGATAAATAAGTTAATAAATTAATATTTTTAATTATACATGGAATACGAGAAACATTAAAAAAAATCTTTCATATTTTTAATTACATTCCAACATCCGACTCCATTTGCAAATTAATTGAAATATTTCATTACTAGAAAATGTAATGAAGACATTAAAATGAAAAGATTTTTAATTTAATATTTTTATTAATTAAGTAATTAACTTCACTACTTTAATAACAGTACTACAGGGCTACTGTACAGATAACCTGTAATTAAAATTAAAAATTCCAGATATTAATGACTCCGATATCAAAAGAAAATCAACTAATTGATACAGCAAGATGTGGATCGATTTTGTAATATTTCGAATCAAGGTTTATATTTTTGCACTGTCAGCAATATTAATCGCATTTAAAAATTTAATATCCTGGTAATAAACTGTCGATATTAATTAAAAGAAATGAAAAGTCTATTATACTGGAACTGCAGCTCTTGCTTTCAATTTTGCTAATTAAATATGATATGTCAATGCAGTACATTCAATTAAAGACACACGTAGAAACATGTTGACAAATTAAATTTCATGAGCAAACATATTAAATGTGGTAAAATATTCTGCCATATCACCTGCACCAAATTTAACTGACAAGATATTGAGATTGTTGCTGTAATGTGTTTATTTACATTTTAATATCATGAAATAATATTTTTATTGTATTCATTCTTATAATATATCTGATACCGTTTACATAAAGTAGATATTGAAATAATAAAACGGGCAGCGGTGATTCACTTGGTTTGCGCGTTGCGATTCGAACTGAGCGGAGTGTGATGTCTAGGGTTCGATTCGAATAAAAATATCGCTGTGTCCGAGTTGTTCAGAACCCACTATAAGCTGTAGGTCACCTGCAAAGGCAGTTGTTAAACAACCTTTCCATTAAAATGCAAGTTAAAATGTCCAAAGAATTTTCAAATCTCGACGCTCATCAGCAAAAAAGATCATTCAGAAAAAAGACACCTCGTGCATGACTTCCTTGTACGCTAAATTATACATATTTTTTGATGCATTTCATTTAATCTTATTTCATTTCAAAGTGAGATCATTCTACAGCTAATCATTTTTCAACTTCCTCTTCGAAATGGATAAACTTTTGAACATTTTATAAAATGTATACCATTATTCTTTATTACATTACACAAAATTATTTACATCGCTCAAAAATTTCCCAAGAAAGAGATATGGTCATCATTTACTTTTACTTCGTACATATTTCTCACGAAATATATTCCAACAGTCGTCAATGTCAATTTATTATGAATGGTTTTCTACAAAAATTAAAAGCCAGCTAAATTATTATTTTTATTAAGTTTTTGCTCTGTTGAAAAGGCCGATTGTAACAAAAAATGTGGGTGCATAAGTAGATTTTATAATAGCTACATAAAAAAAATTCAACATTCTACGACTAATCGTTTTTGAGTTATGGGAAAAATTCAAAAAAACACTATGAGCAAAGTGACCTTTTAGCACTGTCAATTGCAATGAAAAGGGGAGGTGCACAACTAGAACTATAGCAGTCTCATATAAAAGCTTTTAAAATTTTTCGGCTAAGTATTTTTGTATAGTACAGACGTTATGCCGAAACTAGTCAAAATGGATTCAGGGATGGTCAAAATGGAAAACTGAAAACCGAAATTTTTCGTGCGTGCAATACTTCCTTTACGTTGTACAAGGAAGTAAAAAACGTGGAAACCACCTTATATTTCAATTTCATTTATCTGTTGTTACCTATTTACATTATTTGAAATTATGTTGTTTTTAGAAGTTAAAAGTTTATTATTTATTTATTAAAATCAATTTCATGATATTTATAATTAAGTCAATTTCAGAATTTGGTCAACATATCTGGATTATAAGTGTACTAGAATATATACAAAATGAATGATTTTTTGTGAAATCTATCGGTCGGTAAAAAAATCCTAAGGAAGTAAAACCCAACCTAACTTTCGGGTAAACTTGAAGTAACCTTCGGAAACAAAACCTAACCTATCTTTTGATTAGACAGTAGGTACATAAACAAGAAAACCTATAGGAAATAAAACAAATAAACAATTTTTTTAAGATCATCTGAATCAAACTGCGATAAATTTCAGAAAATATTATCCATTTTAAAGGATAGGTAGTACATCGCCAAGTTAATTTCCCCATAAAGATCTTTTAGGTAAACACTGTTGCGCAATTACTAGAACACAAACATTACCCGTTTTACAACAAAGTAACAAAGTATAAATTAACATTCGGCAAGCAATCGCCTGCATCTACAAGTATATTAACCTGTTCCTCTTCCCATAAAGCTCGTATCAGTCCTTCGCACATAAACCTCCACTACACATGTTCTCCTCTCGCGTAAATTACCCGCTGTCCTGATCGATTTCCCGAGCGGACGTCGCCACAATCACACATGATGTATGCCTCGCAGGAGGTAAAAATCCGCGAGAAACGACTGTTCACTTCAGTGCGGGATGTTTATAGCCGTGCGCTATGACGATATCGGGATATAAAGTACCTACGAGAATGGTACATCACTTCAAATCGAATAAATTTTGGATTAAGTTGCACGGTTCCGGGTTGGGTTTTTATTGGATAAATCTTCTTGGATATAAAAATTTTAAACTTTCAGCTGAGTATTTATGATATGTGAAATATCAGCTAACACGGTTATGTGGTCAAATAATCAACTGATCATAGGTGCAAAGAATATTGTCATTCAATAATTGGATCTGCTACTGCTACCACAGAATATTTGATCTGTACGGATCTTGCAAAACTGACTACTTACTATCCTAAAATGCAACAACTATGACATTGAAACATGATATATTGTATGTTCTAAATTATACAAAACAAAATAGGTAATCTAGCTTACTTAGGTGTGATAAACAGTATCACTAAATTGATAACTTTTACTAAAAGAGATGTAAACGTTCTTTTTGATATTCTTAATACGTCGAGACTTATAGTTATTTATGTAATAAATAAGAAAACAAAGGTAGTTATTTAATACATGCGAAAATTACAAAACGAGACGAAGGCGAGTTTTGTAAGCGCAGAAGTTAAATAACCATCCAGTTTTCTGACGTTCCATACAATATTTTTTCTATTTCCGTTTGAATAAGTATAACATGTATTTGAAATGATGAATTTTTGACATTTTGATGAAATTTACAGCTTAGTTTTGTGCGCTACTAAGTTCTTGCAACAAAATTGTTGATTATACACATCAGATTAATAATATAGAATAAAGTTGTCATTTTAGTTTTTTCAATAGCTGCTAAAAACTGCTATAAACCTAAAATAGTAATTCAATAGATGTAATTGTATATATTGAAAATCTACCCGTATTTTTTGTTTTGATATTTAATATCTGTATATTTTAATTTCTGTATTTGACATTTTTCTTTAATATCCATGACGTAAATATGTGAAAAGTTTATTAATAATCTAATTTAGATCACCTTTTTATTATAATTATTAAATCTAATTAACTATTTCATTATTTGGTCTCGTAAACTGATAATAATTTATATTTCTCCTAATAATATTTACGTTAGCGCACTTTTCTATGTTCTAAATAAATAATCATATCTATTTGATATAACTTTGTATTCGAAACAAAATAATCAGATGTGGACATCATAAGACTTCATTGTATATTAAATTGTACACATTTTTGCTGCACTTCATTTATGCTTATTTCATTTGAAAGTGAGGCCATTCTTCGGCTAAATTCTTCTTCAACTTCCGTTCGTCTTATATCTTCAAATTTTCCTTCGAAATGGACCATCTTTTTTAAAATTTTATTAAAATGTTTATTATTATTCCTTATTGCATAAAACATAATTATTTCAATCACTCAAAAACTTGCACAGAAAAAGAGTTTTAATTTACTTCCTACATATTCTAAAGAAATATATTCTGACAGTTGTTAATGTTGTCAATCATATTATGCAATTTATTTACAAAAACCAAATGTTTTCTAAAAAAATAATTGCCAAATAAATGATACATTATAATTTTTATTAAGTTTTTGCCAAAGGAGAGTAAGTTTTCAAAAGGCCGATTGAAACAAAAAATGGAGGTGCACAACTAGATATTATAGCAATTCCATACACAAAATTCGCACTGCCGATTATAAAAAAAATGGAGGTGCACAACTAGATACTACAGCAGTCACATATACAAAATTCAACATTCTATGACTAATCATTTTTGTGTTATGCGACTATGCGAGATACGTATATACAGACGTCACGCCGAAACTAGTCAAAATGAATTCAGGGATTGTCAAAATGGATATTTCCGTTTAAATCTGAAAACCTAAATTTTTGACGATTACAAAACTTTCTTTACTTCTTACAAGGAAGTAAAAACTAGAGTTCAATTCAAGCAACAAAAAAACCCTTGAGGTGTAATGACGTAATGAGGGGTGTTAGTAGAGAAATGTAAACAATGCGAAAGGCATGCAGCATGCGTGGAATCACACAGTAAATCAGTGGAAGTCACGAAGTGATATTTGTGTCCGGCGTTCTCCAACATAATCAGCAAAAACAGGACAGGGTACATGAGAAACGCGATTTACAGACCGCTTTTTCACCATCGATCATAGGATCATGTTCTCCGCATTGCAGTGGTGAAGCATGCAAGTGCGATGACACCACCAACAGACCTATTCTTACATTTCACAAAATATCCGTCATGGAACATATTCGTATTGCATGAGGTGAATAAGTAAAGAACTATAAATTATTTAAATAACTATGAATTAACAAAATGTTTAATGAAGTCTGGCAGAAAAGTTAAATTATTGAATAATATTTATTATCCCCACAATGTTAACATAGAGTAAGTGGGTGAGAGATGGACCAGTAGGGTAGTACATTAGAGTCATATCTCTCATAGGGAAACTTAAAGTTTGTTGTTTGGAGACAGCATATGTAGCCGCTTAAAAATGAATGCAGTGAACACAGAATATCCCAAGATTTAATTAATTTTTTTTTTAATCTTACATATACAATTAGATAATTACTACTTGGGTCTATTGTACATACTGTATAAATATGTGTATAAGACTTCACGTCACCTAAAAATGTGATTTTATTTGTACACAGTCCTAAGTAATTTAGTGGTCCATTTAACCTCTGCTCTATTTTTTTTCCTCATTCTTATAAATAAGTTTTGATTATATGTTATTATAAATAAATTTTATTTATTAAATATTATTCAATATTATAGAGTTATAATTCTTTTTACAAAATATGATCCGTCTCTCCTCCACTTACACTAAGAATTGTGTACATACAAAATCAATGGTATAACTTACTTCCACAGCAAATAGGTCGTAGTTTCTGATAACATATATTATTTGATTAATTCGATGGAATAGGTTGTTGGTACTCGGTGAAACATATTAAAATAAAATAAGAACACAGCTCTCGGTATAGTTTCACAAAAAAGTTTATTTACTATAATGTATAGACCAAAGGTGTATAAAATTACATAGTATGATTTTCATAATTACCCTATCAGTAGTACAATTACAGAAACTTACAAGTTATGTTGCTACGGAGATAAGTTTCTGATAACATTTCTTATTTGGTTACCATTCTCAATTGAATATATTCTATTAGGATAATTATGACATTCAACTTCATATACATTTGGTCACCTAGAAACGGGCAAATGTGAGAACGGGTTCATTACCAATAACGATTTTAACATTACATGATTTTACGTATGAATTTTTTCCCGAAGCACTATATTTCATTTTAAAATACCTATTCGTATATAATTGCATTGAACGGTTGGTAGATGATATATTCATAATCCTAGGTTGGTTTCAATCATCATTTGTAATCGGATTCCTGTTGTAATATGATTCAAATCAGGATGCAGTACGGAGGTGGACATGCGAGCATATGAATATTGTTTTTAATTGCTATTCATTAGACTGGATGCAGTAGGCTGAGCAGAATGCAGCAGCCTCTCACCGATGCTGGATAGTGACACGTTACCCGCGGAATTTCAACAGATCTGGACTATTTATCTGCTGGTTTCAGTCTTCTCATCACCCGTACAGATAGTAAGAAATATATATTAATATCTATTGCTCACAATATCGACTAAAATAAATTAAATTTGTTAGTTCATAAGTTACTACAACTTTTTTTAACAATAATCTATCGCTGTCTTATAAAAACTATAAAAGAATTATATCTAGTACACTTATACTCTATAAAACTAATATCTATGAATATTAAATCTATTGTTTCAAACAAACATATCATTCAATATTCGCCTAAATTTCTATAATACAGAAGCAAATACGTCGAGTGCGGTTGTAACCTCTTTAGATAAAGCTGAGTAACATATTGAACTCATACTTGGATTGATTAGTCAAAATAATGTTTCAAACATAAGATTTTCGATTTTGTTTCCAAAGCACACTTGAAATGAATAAAACCAATAATTTTCTAATTTCTTAGCTTATTTTATTTTAACATTCCTGTGTTTTTTATCAATAGAGAAAGAAAAAAATAGTATGAATTTCTTGAACAGTGTTGGAGCTACAAAAATTTTGAGAAATGATGTCAATTCTTTGTAAAAAGGTGTCTACAGGCGACTCTGATTTACAGTGTCTGAATTTACTAAATAGTAAATTCAGACACTGTACTCTGATTAAGCTCGCAGCGCCAAAGTGTGAATTTGTGAAACTAACGAAGCTGTGATAATTTTTGTTTTGACATAAGAATCAGTGTTATTTAATAGGCGATTTTCTTTATTTTTTTGAATTATAAATGTGTTAATATTTATATTAACTTTTATACAATAAATCTTAAGTTATTTATTTTTGTATAATAGTATAATTTTCATTGTTTAATACATATATTTGTTTTAGTAGCAGTATATAAATTATTTGATTTCTCTGCATCGTTTGAGAACGTTAGAACGAAGTGTGTAATTCTTTTTAAAGAAAATATAAGAATTTTTGCCAGTCGTTATTAATATTAATTGATATTGTTTTTGAATTAAATTTTATGTCTTTACTATACGATGAATGGTTCATTAAAGCTGATTAAAAGAATATTTTATATGTGTGTATCGATAAGAAGAATTTTTAGATTCTCAATATATTTTATTAGGTGTCATTTTAAATAATAAGAATATAAAAAAAAACATTTCTAATATCTTCTATTCATTACTGAAAATTTGCACAATATGTAAGGCTGGAAATATTGGTTACATTGGTTATAAAACAAAAACACGAGTAAGCAAGAATGATTAAGTTAAAATTATTTATACAAATTTAAATTAGTTTTTAAGGAATTTGCTTGCGAATATTATTTTTATTTAGTTTCATTATCTTTTTATGTTTGTTTCTAGTATATTTCAGGAAATCTATAAAGCAATTGGAAATATTGCATATAATAAAGGGGAATAAATATTACATTAAATACGATATTAACTAACTTCTAGAAAAGTAGCCATTCTCTTCAAAATATAGAACACGCATTCATATAATCTGCTTACGGGTATTTTTAATTTAAAAATCCGGCCTTCAATTTATCTATTTTTAGTATTTTCCTAATTTATTATAAATATTTAAAGAACATTCTGCCTTTTTTGTAAAATGGTGGAAACTTATATTATTATATTGTTATAATCAATAACAAATATGTCAAATTAAATGGTCAAATAAATTCTGTAACCACCACACGCAACTAAAACAATGCCGTCTATCACAGCTCCTGTAGTTTTAAAATTCGCCACCAGATAGAGTATCGCTTAGCAAGAGTCGCCCATAGAATGTGCAAACTATAAACTTGTATGAATTGAAACAAGAAACGATATAGATGGATGTTTGGATAAAATATATAAATTGTGGTTGCTGTTTATACGAAGAGTGTACTACATATGACAAATGACAACAATATATTAAACAGTTCAGTTTTTCTAGTTTTCAGAACATAGTTTAGATTTTTTCTTCATTCTTACAAGTAAGCCATGATTATATGTTGTAATAAATAAATTTTGATTTTTAAATAGTATTCAATATTTAAGAGTAATAATTAATTCTCCAAGAAGTGGTCCATCTCACCTCTACTTACAGTATGGATTTATTGTTTTCATTTTGCTGTTCTGTTACGTTGATATTCACGTCCATTAGGAAATAACGCGAAGATCTCCGACATTGTGCAATACCTATAATCGGAAGAAACTCGGAAGAAAATCTAATTAGAATATCTAGTAAGAAAATAGAGAAAAAATTATAATGTATAATGAGCTTTATAATAAATAATAATTGTCGATATAAAGCTTGTCGATATTACAAAATATATATTCATATCCCTGCGCTCCAATCTCAGATCTTCAATAGATGGATCATTGTTGACAACTAATTAACTGAAAATTGATAGAAATTTCTCCCACTTATTCCTTGCGCGATATTATCTGCCTACGTCTTTCTCCGATGCCTTCGGGTAGCATCAATTACTTTTATATGCTCTAGGATTTATTCTGTTAATTTATCTTTACAAATCACACAATTAATATTCAAGTGGAGCGAAATAAAAATGGTAGGAGTTGAGGATGCTGATGGTGAAATACATGATTGATGGTTGCGGAAGATTTGCGTGGGTTATGTAGGACGAGGAAGAAAAGAATTATGAGCGTTGTCCAGGGTATTGACATGCGGCTATACATGATGACAGAGTAATCATCAACTTACTTATACTTTATTCATGTAGTACTTGTTCCGGAATATGAATTGCTTATTAAGGTTTGGGGCTGACTAAAATTAATTGAAACATTGGAAAACTTCATAAAGAACAAAACTGATAAATTTAATTGCAGATTCTTGATTACATATTATAAACATTTGCAGTGACGTACCCAGATTGTTTTTTGGGAGAGGACTAAACATTTTTTTTCTTAAGAAATTTGTTACAAATTAACCAAAAAAAAAGTTCAAGGTCAAAAAGGTAAAAACCAGGATGTTTCACTCTCTTATGCACACATTATTTTTTCGGCAGCTTTGCTGATAATATTTCATAAAAATGACTGAAGTAATGTCGCTTAGATCAAGAAATAAACTTTTTAGCACCACCGTACACGTAAATTTAATTTACTTCCATAGTTACATAAAGCGTAAGTTACATAAGTGAAAAGTTCCGTTATTCAATTACCTTTATCAACGAGAAATTATAGAAATAACTTTCCTCTTAGCAGGGTATTTATAAAAACATAAGAATTTCATGTACAATTGATCGTTTAACAACGGGCAATAGTGATTGTATGAAGAAGCGTGTAAGAAAAAAGATTATATTGTAATTATTCTTGTTGTTAAAACTGGACGAATATATTTTAAAATTTATTAAATTATTCTTCCGAAATCCTACTCCCATTTGAAATTCTGGTGACGACAGTGAGTTAAACAGAAAATTGACCATAATCGATTCCATCTTTAATATCCGAATTTGTGAAATAGTAGGTATTTATTTATTTCGATTTTGTAACAAGGTAATAATCATAAAGTTTGATACGAAAAATTAATTCATATTTATATTTGAAAATTTTAGCACGATCCCAAATAATTTTTAATTAAATATATCATATAAAATACATTATATACCTATTATACATATGAATGTATACACTTTTGTTAAATTTCTTCTATATCGTATTTCATTGTCGTTCATTTACACACATACATATCTGAACTCATAATAATAAACGTGTCTATACGAATTTTTTTCGCTGAGTTGTAACTTGTCAACACAACAAATAAAACAAAACAGTAGCATATTGACTCTTGAAGTGATAAGTGTAGAAATAATCTGTGATATTACCTTTGGATTTTTATAAAAAAATTATTTATAATGTGTAAAGTTGTGTGTTTTTAAACTATAATAGTTATTTATTTAGTGTTAATATACATTTAATAAGTGAAAATGTGCATATAGTGTTTATTATTTATTACAGAAGTAACGATGTTATCAAATGAAATTGAAGTAACATATCTTGTTCTACATTTACATTGTAAGTGCGTTATTATTAATATAATTATTCCATTTGCATATACTAATAGATTATTACAAGTGATATATTTTTTAAGATTTGTATTTAATTGTTCAGCATTCCATAAAGTTACATATGCATTTTTCATGCAATAAGCAAGGTCGTACATATCTTATCTGTATTTGTGTTAACCTATAAAATAATTTGCACAGTGACACCAGCTATAAATATTTGGTATTATTTCAAAACAATCCAGCGGGTATCGAAATGAAATGTTTTTGATTCCACACGTGTGGTTCGCCACGTGGGTCGATAATGATATATGTACTGGCTCAATTAGCGGAAAGTGCTCCAGATTTGGATGGCCCGCTGGGCTGCACACAGGACCGGATTGGGGTTTATTTAGAGAATCTAATATTACTGATTCGTAGGTCATAATTCTTAGATTAAGTTAATTTTCCTGCACATGTTTTTTAAGAACCAAAATATTAAAACATTTTTTTGTATTCCTATGTACCTTAATTACAAATACATAGATATAAGTAAGTTTGATCTGGCATTAGAATTAAAAAATGAATGTTTATATATAATTTCCGCTCGATAACATTTTGGAAGGACTGAAGGGTGTAAATAACAATTCACAAATGTATGTACATAAGTAACATGTATTTATAGCTCTATTTCGTTATAACGGGTGGAATATGTAATTGGAAATACCTTTTTTTTATGTTATTATAGATAATGAGAAATTTTTTAAATAAAGTTTTAGTACTTTAAGTAATTGAAGCAAATCTGTATAAATTTGGTTAAAAAAAGTTTAATTTTCATAGATATTGCCATATTTGTGCTTTTTTAAATGGAATAGCCATAATAATGCACTAATAGAAAATAATTTTTGCTTTAAAAAGTTTAAGGGTTTTTACCTTCAAAATATTTAAATATTTCTTATCACAAAAAAACTTCAACGCACACTTTATTTTCTTCTTTTTCATCTACCCGGTGAACCTCTAAGTACGAGTACTAGTTTCAATTTTACTGTGATAAAAAATCTGCCATTAATTACAAGAATGATAATATTAAGGCAGATTAAAAGAATTTTGAAGTGTTCATTTCAAAATCACATCTTGATTACAACAATGAATTATTCGTTAAATATATTTTATGTCTTCTTCCACTTGATTTGGAATTTTGAGATATTTTTTATCAATAGTTTGAAAAGATCACCATAATATTAGAATAGATTTTTGTAGCTTTTAAAATTCTTATATTATTATCCATTTCTGTTTGTTAGAGAAATAAAATAAAATAATAAGATAGTAAATGATACAAATTACTTTCAAAACTGTAATATGCACTGGAATAAATTAAAATTGTTCTCCGACAATATTCAAGACTACGAATTATGCTAATAGCACTACAACATCAATTTTTTAAATGAAAATTTTAATGAAATCATTAAGAATTAAATATATCGGTATGTTTAAACAGAATACGAAAATAATGATTTTCTTTAAAACACAAATAACAAAATCCGTATTAACAAATTTCCTGATGATAACGATTCGTTATAGTATTTTTTTACTGAATAAGCCTGTTAAATTGTTTCATTTTGCATTGTCTTTGGAATTTATCTTACAAATAGCACACAATCTTTTTGATTTTCTCAGAAAAACATTCATTTTTTATGTTTTTCAACGGAATTACTCAAGCAAGCTGACATTAGGTAAAACCTCATTCTTTCGGAGTCGGTATTTGTCAACTAATTTGCTTTAGTATTTGCTGCTAAGCAAAAATCAAATAATGCAATATAAAAATTTATCGGTAAAATAAGGTCTTGCGACATAATATCACTTCTTCAAATTATTATATAAAAATGTAAAACCCTATTGCAAGTTGCTTGCTATATTTAATTAGACATCAAACACACAATCGTAATGGCTGACTTGAAACTTTACTGCTTGCTCTATTTAATCGCAAGAATAATATCCCAGCCGGCTCTGGCCTAGGGCCCGTGCGAACCGGCCCAGCAGGAGAGACTATTAGATCCACATCAAACTTGCTTTATGGAGCAGATTTGAGTACATTGCTATGCCCACGCTTTAAAAGCGTTAGAGAATTAATATATCATTTTTATACCGAATTTACTTTCGAAATTTTGTTATAATTGATTAGTTCAGCTACTGGAAAGTTCGGATTTAATTATGGCCGTTATATATTTTCATTATCAGCCTAAAGTAACTTTAATGGGCAGGCAATAAAATTTGTATTTTAAAGGATTTATGTGATGGATCATGCTGGGTGACATTCCTGCATTTGATAGCGCACATTAATATTTTATTTGTATTCCACTCGCGTAGATCTCATATCTTTGCTTTTTCTGCCTATTCCGTATTCATGTGTTTGTATTATTTTACATATTTTAAAAGTTTGTTTATTTAAGAATCTAATCTAATAAAGAATAATAATTATTTATGGTATAAATGTTAAAAGCGACATTTTATGAATGAATGGGGAAGTTTGAAACGAGACGAAGCCGAGTGTAACAAACCCCACGAACGAAATAAAATCACTTTTAACACAAATATCATACACTATTTTTCCTACGACCCTAGTTATGTATTAGTAAATAAAGACTAAGCATTATAGAATGACATTTATGACAGGTCATGATGTATTTGTCATGAACAACTGACTAACGTAAGTGTTAAATGTAAATTTGTTTTTAACTTTTAATTAGTTGTCAATGACAACGATTTAAAAGTATTCACTGAGTTATAAACTATTATTTTTCACTTGCTAAGCAACTGTTAAAAAGACTATTTTTAACAGTGGTCGTAGGAAAAGAGATTTTCTATTTTTTTATTTTGCCGGATAAATTCCTGTTGATCACAAAACCTTGTTACTTAGCAATTTGATAAATATAAACTGTTTCAATCATGACACCGTACATACAATGATTTTATTTTTTCTTGTATTTTTTTTACCAGTTTCAGAATATTAAGCTTTTGTTTACATAGATAAAAATAAGCATAGTAACTAAACCATAATTTTTTCAACCCATACAGACTTGATCACGAAAACGTTAATCATAAGAGAATTTTATAAAATAATATTTATTAATAGCTTAAAACCAGAAAACTATTCAACAAACCACGGATGTTATGAATCATACCAGACCATAGTTCGGAATTCAATTAACATCTGCGGAGGTTATGATACTTATAACTGTCCTAAATATATTAATAGCTATAAATCTGACATTATATTAATATAATTCTTTTGAAAGTTTGCGAATGACACGTCATAAGTGACAGATGACATTTTTTTAATAATTTTCATACTAACAAAATTTAAATTAATGAATTTGATACAGTATAAATTAAAATGTTGTACGTTCGAAATTTCTGTAAACTTCATACCATAAAATAGTTATTTATGATATAAGTGTTAAAAATGACATTGTGAGTGAGGAGGGAAGTTTGAAACGAGGCGAAGCCGAGTGTAACAAACCCCATGAACGAAATGTATGTATTAGTAAATAAAAACTTAGCATTATAGAATGACATTTATGACAGGTAACTAGATTTAGTTCCTTTTTAATACAAGTGTTAAAAGTATTCACTGTGTTATAAACAGTTATTTTTAACTTGCTAAGCAACCGTTAAAAAGAAGTGGTCGTAGGAAAACTCATTTATGGGACATATAACTTAAATCATTATTATTAATAACGTAAAACCGGTAAACTATTGAACAAACCACGGATGTTATGTATCATTTCAGGCCTTAATGTCTTAAAATCCTCGCTCTATGAGCTCGGAATTCAATTGATATCTGCGGCGCTTATGATACTCATAACTGTCCTGGGTATGTTATAGCTATTATAGTTTTAATTTAAATATTAAAGAAATACGTCTTTCCTGCAAATTTACCTATTAATTTTTCATTACACTTTTTGTTAAAAAAAAACAATGTTCGAGATAAATTACTGGAACTTTACAAGAGCGAGTTGTCGAACTGAAATTTGGCGAGATAATTAAAAGAAAAATAATGCAAAGGACATTACTGTATTTTTGATTTGAGATGATGAGAAAGGTAAATACTATTTTATCAATAGCAAAAGTTACATTCCTTTCTATCTGCTGTGAAAACGAAACAACTGTGTTTTTCTTTATGGCTTACTTTGTATTAGAATTAAATCCGTTACTGTAATTTTTCATCCATGATAACTCCAGTATTACATTTTCATTTAATATAAAAATAACTATTTTGCAACAACTTTCTTTCGTAATATGTTTCTCTTTATAATTTTATTAAATGATAAGAATAAACTGTCGTTTTCTGTTGACCGATTTCTTCGGAGTTAAAATATTAAGAGAATGCTAGAAACATACTGTACTCGATATGCAAATTGATTACAGAACCATATTAATAATTTAGCTCTAAACTTACTAGTTAATACAAGAAGATTGAAAAGAACTAAACCTCTAGATTTGGCATCTAAAATATAAAGTAAAAACAACATAAAACTGATAGAACTCAAATGAGCGTTATTTCTCGCATGTTATTTTATTTTAACACATTTGCTTTTTGGTTTTTTTCTTAACCAGTTGTAAATAAAGATTTAAATATATAAATACATAAAAATATGTCATTGATACCGGAAAGTTAATAAGAAGTTTCTTAAAAATGAAGTTTCATTAAAATCCGTTCAACCGAATTTGCTCTACACGTTTACATACATCCGCAGGATGGACATACCAACAGACCTCAAGTTAAAATAGTCAAAGACCATTCATGTACCTTCGTTAAAATTTCAATTGTCAAAATCGTTCGGTAGTGAACAAATTAAAAAAATTATTAACAAATTTCAAATAATATGAAGTACCTGCTGTAGTGTCTCTAACTAAAGAATAGAATAACACATTTGAAATGGACAACGCATCTTGACTAAGAAGAACAACTTGCAATCAGCGTTTGAAAAAAGGTTGTTGAGTTTAATTACATCATTGAGTCTTCATTGAAGGCAGAGCACAGAGGCGATTTTGATTTCTAGTGCGCTCACACACCGCGGACAAGGGTTTGGATAATGAATGGCGCTCTCACAGTCTCGTTGGCGCTCGCCAGCTCAATCACATTCCCAACAAATGGGGATCATACCGAGGTTTGTTCTCCGGCAGGAAAAACTCACAATTCATTGTGTTTCAATGAGGATTGTTTCGCTTAGAGAATACATCGCGTACTAGGAAATGCTGTAGGTGTAGAGGATATATAGATTGTACTTAATGAAATATAATATACAGGATGTAACTCACCCTGTGTATCAAAATTTAAGGGTTTATATTAGTGAACTAATGAATGTAACGAATGAATGAATCTAAAAGAATTGGGTACCACTGGTTGTCACATTTAAATACAAAAAAGTTATAAAATAGTTATGAAGTGTTTATTAGCGTAATTAATCATAATTATATTAATGTAATAATAATTTTATAAACAGGAAAAAATGAAATTTGTAGGTATTTATAGAATGTCACATAATTTACAAACGCGGAAAAAAAATCTGATGTGGCCAGCATATAACTCTCGCCTGCCCTCTTTACACTTTTTATTAATATTTATATTTTTGGTGGGTTGACTGCGGACACGGTAAATGCATTTTTAAATTAATTAATTAGCTCAGAATAGTTACATACAGAAGCGACACTCCGTGTCGGTACCTTTCTTGTTACCTTATTGTTGCCTTTCCCTATCTCTCCCTAAGATGTGACGAAACTTTCCGATTTTAAACAATGATCCCTTTAAATGTGTTGGCTTTCCCCATCTCTCTCTAATTTTCGTTTCTCTGTCTCACTGTCGCTTCTGTATAAACCTATTCTGTGGTATTAGTATAATTCGATAATTATTCATATTTTCGCTGTCAATAAGATGAGTATAATAAGTTAATAATAAATCAAAACTAGTTTATTTAATTAACGTTTTACATTTCCAATAAAATAAAATTTTAAATTTTGACAGAATCTAATGCTAAAATATTTAAGTCGGCATCCCTACATTTTACCGGCCTAGACGATTTTGAGTTCTGTAATACTTGTCATAATGAAACGGAGGCGTGAAATAGTATATAACATATATTTCTGACAACTTACGACAGGTTTTCGATGCGAGATTTTCATATTAATCGACAGTTAAGGTAATTGGCATTTTAACCAAAGGTGAAAAACCGGCTCTCAGAGTTGTTTATAATGTAATTTTCTTTTATTATTTGTTAAATAACATTTATTTATTTAAAAAAAAAATGGTTTTTAATACTTTGTGTGTCCTCCCTAAAAAATTTGGAGCAGCCTGTGTCCACCCAAATAAAATTGGTTGACGACGTCACTGCCAAATAGTAAACAAATTTGGCAGACACTGACTTAGATGAAAAATCAAAAACATCCATAAACATAAACCTACAACACCTGCATTATAATCCTAAAGTTGTTTGTGAATGATTCTTCTTATATTTCAAGATTGAAAACCGATAATTGTTTTTCATTGGAGTTTGTAACGGTACAAGACAAAAATATAATATGAAGTAAACATTCCCAACAGCATTGATGATACTTCGCACTAACCAAACCACAATGAAAGAAACTGCAAAAACCTGCGTCCAGCACGAGAGAGGAATTTTGAACGAACGTGTTCAACTTTTAATTTCATTCTCGCTGTGCTTGTTTTGCTGAACATGTATCATTAACCAATTATTATATGACATCGGAATTTATAAGGGGAAAATTACATTTCAAATTCAAGTCTCAGCAAGCAAGAACTAGTGTAGTGTGGATGTAGTAATCTTAGATTGTTTTAAATATTTATGAGCTCGCGCGAAAAACTGGTAGCTGCTTGATTTTTATGTAAGTTTATTCTTTTGCTAATTGAAAATGAATTGCAGCTTCTGTTAAATTGGTTGTAAAGCTATTAATTACCATCAAAACAACAAACGTTGACGCTTAATACATATTTAACACACACTTTTTGTGTGTTTACGATTCTAATAGAATAATGATAATTGTTTTGCAATTATAAAAACTAACAATTTATATAATTTGTTTCTTGTTATTAAAATTAGATATACCTCTCTATTGTTTGACACTACAGTAGTATAATTTTCTTATAAGTAATATAACGAGAGCAATGAATTTAACGATAAATTTTACGAATAGTTTTTGCGTATAACAGACAAACGAATGTCAAAAATGACATTTAAAGTACAACAGCGAAGGTGTATAGATTTAAGAATAATTTTTGACCAAAGTTGTCGTTACTTCACAGAAATTATGAGTAAATTTTACCAATTAAATTGATAGCTCGAATTATATTGATTATTTCACGAATGATAACAGTTGAAATATAAAATTTTTCATATCAACAAAAAATAACCATGGCTGTGGTTTTATTAATTTTTTTCGTAAGTAATATAATAAGAGACAGTAATTTATTGGAAAATTTTACGAATAGCTGTTTCCTAATAACAGACAAACGAGTGTCAAAAATGACATTTAGATCAAGACAACGAAGAGTCATTTTTGACCTTAGTTGTCGTTAATTTGCAGGAATTCTGAATAAATTTTACCAATAAAATTTTTGATATCAACAAAATGTAACCATACCTGTGGTTTTATCAAATTTCTCCACTGAAAAACTACCTACGGTCAATAAAT
This sequence comes from Stenolophus ochropezus, assembly GCA_035578165.1. Taxonomy (NCBI): domain Eukaryota; kingdom Metazoa; phylum Arthropoda; class Insecta; order Coleoptera; family Carabidae; genus Stenolophus; species Stenolophus ochropezus. Next base: position 24,440,833 of record JAQOWZ010000003.1, on the reverse strand, counting down.
AAAGTATTCTCATTGGGTGAAAATGACGTGTGTGTGGAATAATCACTAAAAAAAATTATCATATTCTTACATTAATCAATGATAGTTATTAAATTAGGGTAAGTGGGGGTGAGATGTACTCTTTTTTTGAAAAATAATTATTACTCTATTATACTGAATAATAAATAAAAAAAACAAAAAAAAAAATTATAAAAACATACAATTTAGGCTAATTGTTAACCAACTTTTACTTATACCTAATTCTTATTCTTCATTCCTTATTCTTATTTCTGCAGCATAAACCAACTCATATGCCATAACTATTTAAATTGGCTAGTATCAAACAGTAAATTGGTTGAAATATTATACATATACGATCATAAATTTGTTGAAAAATATAACGCGTTCTATTTTTCATACAATCTGTCAGTCAATTTGGTGCGTTTCTAACGTTTATTTATTTACTACTTGTAAAGTTGTAAGTATGGTAAACTTTAAATGTAAATGAATTTATGGTTAATTTTGCTTGTCACATTGACATATTCAAGGAAAGTGCACAGAATCAGAGCCAATATATTGCACAAGGAATTGCATTAGTATCACACAAAACTTCGTCAAAATCTAACAATTTCTGGTAAGATATTGTAATTGTACCATTTCTTATTCTATTTATTGTCCCATATATAGGTTAGTCTAAAACGGCCTTAATTTTAGAAATCACTTTTCTATTGCGTTTGAAACATAATCGATAAACATTAAAAAATATTCAATCGTGTATGAATCATTTTTAGCACGATTTTTTCTTTTTATTATTTTATTTTCGTGTTTATTAATGAATAGTAATTTCTCACTTTGACATAATTTCCTTGAATTGAAATATGAAAAATGAAATTTTCATATTTAATAAAGATATATAATTAAAAAGCAGATTAGAAACCTCTGTCGCATATTAATTAAAAGTGGATAAATTTTAATTATAAACCATGCGACAAATTATGCAAATTTTTCAATAATTAATCACAGTAGGTTATAATTACTTCATTTGTCATATTGCTAAAGGAAATACGCATTTGTGTTTTCGTCATCTTGACAGAGTCGTGCATACGCTTAATCCCACGAGAAAAGCCGAACGAATCTAATACAAATAGAGCAAATAAATCCGTCTAATTGAAAAGTTCCGCTGGTTTTGAATTCCCATGGCCTGCACGACATTGTTTTATATGGGCAAGGTATGACTACGTAACCTCGTAATAAATGTCCGGAGTAAATTAACTTGTCACCAAAATACTTATTTCACTTTACTATACCGGGTATTTTTTTTCAAGGTGCACATAACAGATTAACATGGGAAATTAATTTTTTGCAGGCTTTTGTCCCCCTGTTTCAACTAATACTTCAAAATATCCGTTTTGGCCATCCCAGGATCCTTTTTGCCATAACATTGTTGTTGTGCATCTCGTTTTTTATTGCAATCGGTAGTGCCATGGCACTATGTTCGAAGGGTTTTTTTAATTATTCGCATTACTTATAAATGATTAGCCATAGAATAATTTCATTTTCAAATGAATGAAAAATTAGTTTGGTATCTAGATTTTTTCTATATTTACCGGTTTCAGAATATTAAACTTTTGTTTACATAGACAAACGTAAGCAGGATAACTAAGTCATATTTGTATACATTCAATAATAATACCATACAGAATTATCAAAATAACATGGGACAAATGTCATATCATCAAATTATAAAACTTGATCATGAAAAGGTAACTCACAGGAGAATTTTATAAAATAATATTTATTAATATCGTGAAACCGGTAAATATCCATGGATGTTATGAATCATACCACGTCTTAGATGTCTTATAATCGTCGCTTTACCAGTTCGGAATTCAAATGACATCTGCGGCGGTTATGATACTCGTAATTTCCTCTAGGTATGTTAATAGCTATTATTTCACGAGTAAACATAACATAGACAAAAAAATATTAAATATTAATTTACGAAATCATCATTCATTTACTTATGTTTAAACAATTACACTAAGATTCATAAAAGGGATTAACCACTAAGCCAGATTAGTTAGACACATTATTATACATTCTGAAATTTCAAAATAATTGTACATGATGTCTAAGGGATACAGAGGAAGATTTGTGGTGATATTTAACAACTTAGAAATAAATTATCTTGATTACACACATGCGCAAAGCATTAATTGAAGTATAGTCTTAATCATTTTTTTTTAATATTGTTTATTAAATTCGTATTACATGAAACAGAAACGTAGAGTTAATCTTTTTTATTTTTACAATGTCCAGTGGAAAATCGAAATGAACGTTAATAGTTATTTATACACGAAGGGCATAATGAAAAGATTATAGCACGAGGGAATGTTTAAAGATCGATGGAGAGCTTTAAATTTCCTGAGGGCTATAATCTTGATTACGCCCGCGGTACATATAACGTATTACTTCATTTTGGTACTTGAAATGAAAAAAAAAATCAGTGTTTACATTCCATTCTGTTGTTTCTTTATAGATTGTTAGATTGTTTGGTCTTAGGCAATATAAACCATCACGTATTGCATTGCTGGCGAAATACTAATGGAATTTGAGGCTGCACAGACCAAGCTTTTCTAAAATTTAAAAGATTTATATGAAAAGGAATTTGAAAAGTTCTGTGAATGCTAAATACTTACTTACTCAAAACTAAAATTTATTATATTGTTTGATATTTATTCATTAACTACAAATTTAATTTACTTCAGTAACTATTGCTTAGCAGCCTTCGGACGATAAGTCAAATTACGCCCGCTTATAAACAAGTTTATATTTTCAAAATGAAATAAAAATCAAAAAGTCAATGACTAAATTATAAAATGTAAACAATCAACCTAGTAGTCATAGTATCCGTCTGATTTTGAAATGTTTCAAGTCTGACAAGTATACCCTACTGTTTACTAATAAAATAAATGCTTCAATATATTGCTGTCATTCTGGAACTATGACAATGAAACTACTTTAGGTTCACTGATCAAATAAAATTCGGTATGTACCACTTTCATGACTTAGAATCCAAAAAAAAAAATCTTCCCATTACAACTTATTATTGAATATGAGTTGATAACATGAAACCTACCACAAGAAAAACAAACAATAGCTGCTAATGAAACGTTGTTACATTTCTGAATTCCCATGCTCTGTGAACGATTCTGGAAACGGGCGACGGACGACGGACGACGGGCGACAGTGTATATGGGCAGCATATGAGCTTGCGCAACCTTGCAATTAACGTATAATTGGTGGTACGGCGTAGGCGAGTGAAATCCGTAGGGAATAATTCTCGAGTAATTACGAGGAATTCCAGTGTTAGCTGCGGCGGCCTATTTAATACCCGGCTGTGCTCGCACAATGTCCCCGGCCTAATGGAGATCGTATTCCTTTTTCGTTTGCTTTTTACTGGTGATTATGTTGTAAATTCTAAGCGGTTCTCTGTTTTATGGTAATGTTAGCTTGATTGTTTCATTACATTTGATTTGTTGATATTAATTACTGGAGAAATGACTAACAAACGTTTCAACAACTATTTATAACTTTGGTAAATATCACTCTTTTCACTTTTTGTCTGACTCATGTTCTTAATCATTTACGGATACAGATATATGAAAGTTAATTAATAATACATTATTAAATTAAATACTCATACTTGAGAATTAACATACCTGGAAGATATAATCATATCTTACATTTTAAATAAAGGGAGATATTATGATATCATATAGAGGGATAAATTAATCTTTCTTGGTTCGATTTGAACAATTAAAATTGGTTCACTCAATTTTTTTGCAAGATATCATAAAAGTGATTTTGCGAATACTAATTCAGAATGAATTATTATTCAATATATACCTAACAGGACTATGTTACCAGTAAAATATGTGACTTACAAATTATCATCAAAAATTAATTTTCCTTTTATTTTAACAAATATAACATTATAGTATTTGAATTAAAATTAAATATAGAATCTTGAATTAACTCATTGGGTATATATACAGCTAATTCGTTCTTCGGTTGGTCCTACAGCAAAATAAAAAATAAAAACTAAATTTGAAAAAAAAAATAATATTACAAAAAAAAACCAAATCAGGTATATTGGAACGCTTCCTAATTTTTTTTTCCTTAAGATGTATAAAAGAACGCGACGTCTCTACTGAGGCAACCGATACGGATGGTGAAAAAATGTAACATGCAGTTCAAATTTCACTGAAACTACTACATGAATAATTTCTTTAAATACGATAAATTCGGTTAATTTTCCAATGGAATTAATTTTGGATAAATCTTTTTGAAAACAATTTCTAAATGAGAGGAACTGGAACGAAATAGAATTCGTAATATCTGCAAAAATATTTTATATGTATCTCCTGAATAATTTTGTACAATTTATCGTCAGAAATCAAAGCATTACATAAAATATTTGCAGAATAAACACGAAAATTTGTATAAACTTCATTTAATCCAAGACTTCTGGTTTTAGCCTTTAAACTTCGTTCAACTGATATTTGAAATGATTACAAGTTTCATCAAAACGTGACACTGACTCATGCTATCGTTGCATACTTCATAATTGGTCCACAGAACCTCATACATCATTCAAAAGGCAGCGTGTCGAGTTGGTCTCCGTTTGAAATTGGGAAATCCGACCGATTTACAAGCGATGCGACGGTATGCCTAGGGTAGAACATTTTATAAGAAGGCCCTGGTAGTTTTTGACTCACAATTTCCAAATTTGATTCCTCATATGATTCATTATCAGAAACTGAAGATAAAACCGACGAAAAAGATGATACTGACATTTTACCGCATGTTAAATGATTAATCCGAATAATTGAAACAGTTTTTTAAAATATATCATTATGATCAAGTAGTTTTTTTTTAATTATACAGTTTGAAAGACACCTAAACCAATAGAATTCGAAAAAAAAAATTAACGTATGTTAATAAAAAATTCGTTTTTAGACGTATTTTTTCTAGGAAATATTTTTTATAACTTGAAGTAGGTAAACTAATTGTTAAAATTGATCAACAATTTCAAAAAATACGAAAAAGTTCAACATCCAATCTTAATAAAAAAAAATTGATCAAAATTTCGATACGTGATATTCAGCACGATTCCCATACTTCCCTTACTAAAGTAACTAGAAATACAAGCAATACTAAAAGCAATGCAAGAGGGCTGAACTAATATATTATTCTATGTGAATTACTCGTTTTTACTGACTGAAACCCAGCAATTCCTTCTTTTAAATATATTTTAATTACCAATTTAAGAATCACAAATCTCAAACTGTGAATAACTCTTACAATGAATACTCAACACACATTTTATTGTCAAGCAACAGATGCATTGTATCATTGTCTACCATACCTCCCCATTAACGCGTGTGAGAAAGTTTCGCAAAATTTACTAATAGTTGCGGCGTAGTAACAGACAAACGAAGAAGACAATTTAAGAATTATTATTTACCAAAGTTATAGTTACTTCGCATGAATTATAAGTATCACCGATTAAATTGATAGCTTGAATTATTATGCTTAACATACACATCATTTTCTCCCAATCAGGGGTGGGATTCTATAACTACGGTTGCTATCATTTGGACTTGTTATGATATCAATTGCAAATATTAACTACAAAGTATACTTGCTATTCTATAACAGTAATAGTTATTTATGGTTGATAAGTACTTACACATACTTTTACATAAATAAAGAACACTGTACAAGTCTACACTGATGTGGGAATGTTTTAAATTCATTGCAAATTTGATTTCGACCATGGTGACATTTGACATTTGACGTTTGTAATTGATATTTTATCAAGTGCAGTTGCTAATTGTAGTTGTTATGAGTTATAGAATCCCACCCCTGAATGCTTGAAACACAATTTTACAAAAAAAAATAAAATGGTTAAAAAAAAGATAAACTACCATAATAATTTATTAAAATAATGGATTGGAGGAATCTTGAAACATACTTATTATTCAAAATTTCGATACGTGATATTTAGCACGATTTCCATACTTCCCTTACTAAAGTAACTGAAAATACAAACAATATTAAAAGCAATAAAAGAGGGCTAAAGAAACATTTTAATTACCAATTTAAAAATCACAAATCTCAAACTGTGTTACAATGAATTCCCAACACACATTTTATTGTCAAGCAACAGATGCATTGCATCATTGTCCACCGCCCCATTACCGCGTGTGAAAGTTTCGCAGCCGCCTTCTCCACCCGGCGTTGAAGTCACCGGAGTTACCCGTCCGTCCGCGCCTACAAATCTCCGCCAGGCACCCCAGCAAACCCAGGAACCCTCGCATTCCCATGCAGGACCGGTGAGACAGGTCGCAACATGCGAGGGGATAAGTGTATAGAGTGTAAAGAGTAAGGCTTGTGGGATAATTATATGTTATTGTTTTTTATACATGCAAGGGATGAATAAATTTAATTAATTCTGTTTTTCTATAGCGTGAATGTCTTTGTAAGACTTTATAAAGAAGTTTATTTCATTTTGGAATCATAAACTTCTTTATACGCCCTCAAATGCTGGCGTAATTTGGTTTTTATCGCCCCAGAGCGTATAAAGTTGCTAAGCAATAGTTCCTCAAACAAATTATAATGGGGTAGGTGACAAATTTCTAAATTTGGTATATGTGATAGCTTGTACAAAAATAATATACCCGTATTTTTTTAAAATTGTTAATTATATGTTGTTTTCAAGTAAATAAATAATATAGTACTTGGGAGGGGATTATGACGTCAACTAAGTTCATGAGAAGGGCGAAGGTAGACAGAGACGGAAATAGGTGGTGTGAGTGAGATAGATAGGTTTATTGCCACACCTTCAAATTTTAACCAATCAGCGTGCTAACTTAGTGAACGTCATAGTAAAGGACGCTGTTTCTATTTAACGCAAATTACTAAACAATTGCTGATAAATATTTAACTTTTTTAATGTCAACGTTCATAAATAAATATACTTTCTATAATTCAATAGTTTTTTCATTAAAATTCTACCTTGGTCACCTACCCCATTGTGGTTAATGTATAAATGTTAAACAATATCATATATTTTACCGGTTACATGCCCTGATTATAATTAATTTTTTTTTATTATATGAGAATATAATGTAAGTTGTTTATCTACAGTATCTGCAAGGGACATACATGTTACAGTCCATTGGGACCCGATATTTAATTAATAGTTGATGTCACTGCCATTTGAACCTTAAAAGGGTTAGAGATAATCATGGTTAAAATGCGCAAGTGCGTTTTTCAATTGCTAATCGTGGTTAAATATTACTGTTAACCGTCTCCTAAGCGGTCAAAATTGACAGGTGAACCGGAATGGATGACATAAGTTCTGACGAAGATTTTGAATTTATTAATCTTATGATTAATAAAAAATACTATATAGTAAGACAAAGACCAGATCAATAACGAATGGGATGATGCGGAATTTTACAGAAGGTTTCGTTTATCTAAACGTTCAGTGCTATATTTGCTGGAATATATTGATGAGGTTATATGTTATCCAACATAAAGGTATATACTCGTATAACAATTATGCGTAAATTTGTGTATAAAATACTCTCATTGTATTATATTTTGTACTAATATTTCTTCTAGAAATAAATTTTCATATTTCAACCTTCATTTTTTGCATGTTCTTCTCCGAACGCCGCTTTTTGCATTGAATATATCGGTAATTTTGTTCCAGCAATTTTTTTTGTCTTTTATTGTTATTAAATCTGTTTTCTTACACTCTATAATTTTGTCGTATTCTTTAATTAAATTCACCATAATAATACACTCTTCATCGGAAAAATTTGCCCCTCTGTTACGTTTTTCTATCATTTTACATATATTCTGTCACAATAACCTCCAAATATAAATAAACATATACAAATGAACTGGCAGATCTAGTAATATGAAGAGAGCAATCGTATATTTTTCTTGCCAACCTAAATTAGAAACTTGATCAGGGTTAATTTAACCGAGAATGTCTACATGATTGAAAAACGCTCTTTGCACAACCCTGATTTACTATGCTGGTTAAATCTAATCGTGATTAAATTAACCGTATCTTAACCAGTTATTGAAAAACTGGCCCTTACACTCTATAATTTTGTCATATTCTTTAATTAAATTCACCATAATAATACACTCTTCATCGGAAAAATTTGCCCCTCTGTTACGTTTTTCTGTTATTTTACATATATTCTGTATTCTGTCACAATAACCTTCAAATACAAATAAACAAATACAAATGAACTGATAGTTCTAGTAATATGAAGAGATCAATCGTATATTTTTCTTGCCAACCTAAATTAGAAACTTGATAACCAGGGTTAATTTAACCGAGAATGTCAATGGCCGTATTTATTTGGGAAATTTGAATACAACCCTAAACTGATCCTGAATTAACCCGTGTTGGTACCAAATAAACAACCAAATTTTATAGTTTGTTAAAATTGTGAATGGTAAATTTCAGTGATTTATTCAAATTATTTACTTAAGTTTTCCGTTCTAACCTATAAAAGATATATCTTCTGACAGATATAGAAAAAGAAGAAATGTGTATACAAAGATAGAAAACAGGTTCAACTCATCTACACAGCAAATAGCTGGGTGAATAGGTTCAGTTCGAAATCAGTTATGGGTTACTTCAAATATGCCACGTAAACAGAATCAACCTACCAGGTTACTTAAAATGTCCCAAATAAATACGGCCTATACATGATTGAAAAACGCTCTTTGCACTGACCATGACTAACTATGCTGGTTAAATCTAATCGTAATTAAGTTAACCGTAACTTAACCAGTTATAGAAAAGCATCCATAACCAATGTATTACTTAGTGAAACCTTCCCACATACATCACGTTTCCTACACTCCTGTCGCTGGTATTGCGTCGCGTTTTCGTACGCTACATTGCAACCTTTTGGACCCAATATTTAATTAATAGTTGGTGTCACTAAAATTTGTACCCTGTTCTACACCGACATCCATACCTAACGTATTACTTAGTGAAACCTTCCCACATACATCACCTTTCCTCTTTCCTACACTCCTGCTTGTATTGCGTCGCGTTTTCGTCACCCACTTCACTTTGCACTTTAATTACGCACCCCAGCAGCTCCTGCATTCCCATGGAGATTGTTGTCGTGGGAACCCCGCGAGGCACACCTGGAGCCGCCCAAGGGGCTTTGTTCGCGGGGTAAACAATCCGGCTTGCTGCAGAACAAGGCCCAGGGGGGAAGACCATGACTTCAATTACGTAAGAGGGGAGTTGAGAGCCTCTTAGAATGGTGATATTAATAAGGAATTAACCCTTTATAGAAAGTAATCATTACTTCTATACATGTGTTATATATGTAGAGTGGTAGTTCTCAACCTGAGAAATGTCCCCCTTGTAGGCGATTTTTGTACTAGGAGGCGATAAGTTTAAATTTAAATTTCAAGGCGTTTTGGAAAATTTCAAATTGGAGTAGTACACCGTTTGGATTATAGAATATATCATTTCTATTCCCCTGCATTTGCAAGAAATATGATGAAAAATGATCGATATACAAAATAATTTTGAATCGCAACATTTAAGTAAAATACACTTAAAGATTTCTGAATTAAAACAGAAATGAATTTAATGAATAAGGTTAGACTTTTCCCTCTTCTTACCTGATAGAATTTTTTTTTTCAAGAGTGAATAAAAACCAGTTTCTAGTATACAAAAAAAGTGATAGAAGAAAAATATTATTGCCTAGGAAATGGGTTGCATAAAAATCCGATTTAAAAAAAATCACTAAAATCTGATTTAAATAAATTCGATTTAAATCAGATATTTTTTTAAAAAAGGTGTAGTATTATTTCAAAAACGTATTTCACAAAATAGCGTTATTATACTTACTAAAAATGCTTATTTAATAATGATATTATTTGGCAACTATGTATTGTTATTTTCATTTTTCATATTATTTCACAAATAGACAATACATTTTCTTATTTATCTTGTTGATGCGACTTTTCGTCCAAATAAATCGATTTTTGAAACATATCGTGATAAAAATATATCTAATACGAACGGAAAAACTCTCACTCGAATGTCCCACTCGGTATGCTCGTGAGTTAAACTCGAATTCGAGTGGTAATAAGATACACTTATATTGGTTAACCGGATGTAGTACTTTACTTGAAGCTTTAATCCGTTTTTCCTAAAAAATACTTCTGAATACCACATTTTCGTAAATTACGTTATTACTAAATATAAAGATTTTTTAATTTTCTACCGATCTGCATAATTACATTTATATATAACTTATAGCTAAACAGAAGAAAATTATAAATTATAATAATTTTACATATCGTTTAGGCTGATTTATTCATCTGTTCACAAAATTTGTAAATAAGAAAATATGAAGTAGTTTTATTGTAAAATTAATTAAAGTGGAAGAAATATATAAGGAATATATTTGCATGTGTGAATCAAGGTAAGTTCGATTTCGGTTTTATTAACGCCAAAAATAACTGTTTTTTTTTTGGTCATACAAATTTTATGAAGGAAATGATGGGTATGAGATGAATTAAAATTATTCTGAATTACAATAATACTCTTATTCTAGAACTACAAATTGAATGTACTGAAAAACTTATAAACAATATAATATTGCAGTGGCGGGAGGTAATGTGTTGGACACATCAGATTTTTTGTAATAATCATCCTCAACTATTTCTATATAAGCTTGTTATCATGTTGTATACTCCCGAGTATAGATAATTACCTTTTAAAAGCATTTATAGTAAATTTACATTGTTTTTCACCTGTGCGCTATTACTGCATTCTTAAACCCCAACAAATGCCTTATCCAGCTCTACATATATAAAATCTCGGCGACGTTTAGTTTTGAGCCATTTAGCGATGAAAGCATAGAGCAGCAGATTCTGCGTAGCGCAAGAACATTTGCCATCTAGGAACAAGGAATCGTATATCGTACGGCGATTGTATGAGCAATCATACAAATTTTTTGAAGGAAATTTTAGGTATGAGGTGATTGAATTCTGAATTAAAATAACAAACTTATTTTAAATATAGAAATTGATTGTACTGAAAAACGTATATAGTGTGTTCATCGAAATTCAAACATAGTGATTTAACATGGGAAAACAGTTTTTTAAAGCGCGTTGCTTTCCATTTTACTTTATAGCAATGTCTTATACACCAAAATTTAAAGAATAAAATCTTGCATTTTTTGGTACGAAAATTTATTTTGTGTTCTCCGAAGTAGAATAAACTTAATTTGAATATTTCTTAAACAAGAATCCAGTAAGTGTAAATGTGAAAATAAGAATATCATATAAGCTGTCATTATGACACTTTAGTGCATGTGTCAGTTTACTTTATTTTTTAATTGAGTTCAAAACGCAAGTTTCTATAAAATATGATACGTTTATAATTATCAAGAATAATTATAGTCATGAATTCAATTCAAAAATAAATTAAACTGACACATGTGCTAAAGTATCATAATGACAACTTATCTGATATCCTTATTTTCAAATTTACACTTACTGGATTCTTGTTTAATATATAATCTAAATTTTTTGGACTACCAAGGGTACAAAATAATAAATTTTTGTACCGACAAATGCCGGATTTAATTCTTTGGTGTATAAAATATTGCTAAAAATTAAAATGGGAAGCAACAGGCATAAAAAAAACTTGTTTCCCATGTTAAATCCCTATGTTCTGAATTTCGATGAACACACTGTGTACAGTATGTTATTACAGTGGCGGGAGGTAATGTGTTGGACACATCACATTTTTTGTAATATAATCATCCTCAACTATTTCTATATAAGTTGTCATGTTGTATACTCCCGAGTATAGGTAATTACCTTTTAAAAGCATTTATAGTAAATTTACATTGTTTTTCACCTGTGCGCTATTACTGCATTCCTAAACCCCAACAAATGCCTTATCCAGCTCTACATATATAAAATCTCGGCGACGTTTAGATTTGAGCCATTTAGCGATGAAAGCATAGAGCAGCGGATTCTGCGTAGTGCAAGAACATTTGCCATCTAGGAACAAGGAGTCGTATATCGTATGGCGATTGTATGTGCAATGTGCGTTCATTAGCTCTTGGGCTCTCCATTTCCAGACACCCGAGTGGCTCAGGCATGCAAGATAGACTTGACGCGTGCGCGAGAGCTTCGTTAAGGACGTAACTGTAAAATTCATACTTTTTCTAATTCCTTAAAAACCCACAAATGTCATTTTATACATTTTATCTGCTGAAAAGATGGGGATATTGTCAGTAGATTGCTTCTAAGAATGACGGGAATTACATTCACTTAGAATATAACGTTTTTGTTAGGCACAGTAGGAAATGAGGCATTTAGTAATTATACACATACATTCTTCTCTTCTATGAACAAATAACATAACATACCAAACAAATATTTTCATTTATGATTGCTATAGAAAACTAATAAAGCACTAAAACATAATATTGTTCAAGGTGGGACCGGTTTCATTTTCGACGTTCTTTTTGATAAATAACTTTGAAAAATTGTATTACACAAAATTCACAAAAGTGGTTTATTTGTTCTAGAATTATCTTGGTGAAAAACTGTAATTTTTTTTTAATTGACGTAATAGTTGTCATAAAAATTGAAGAAAAATAATATACTTAAAAAATGTCAAAAATAATTTTTATTTGTGTTAAGTGGTTTACTATATAACGTTTGTTATATCAAGTCTTATAACGTTACATTTTAATAATTATATCTAACATTACCGTCTACAATTACTTTTTCAATTACCTTATTTATCTATATATTTTTTTCTTATTGCAACTATTATACATTATTGAAAAGACAAAAAATGGTGGTTTTTATTTTTACCAAATAATTTTAAATAATTTAAAAAATAACAATTAATAGTCGTCTCATGTAAATCATACTTTAATTTTGTTTCCCACAATCGGGCCAAAAGTACAAACTTTATGACCTCTTCTGAGTTTGTCGCACTAGTACTTGAAAACTTATGCAGAGTTTACACAACCTTTTATTGAGGGCTGGCTAACTTATTGGTCAGGTGACATAAATTATTCCAACTTGAAGGTTAAAAACATAGGCCGTATTAAACAATTTAATTTCAATGAATTTTCCAAAACTGAAATAGTTCTTATATATCAATTATAGGATGCCATTTTTCCCAATGAGTAGATGTAATAGAACGAATCCGGGAAAAAAGTTCACGTAAGAGATTTATACATTATTTTTTGTACGAAAAACATAAAATCAATAACTAGTTTGTATTTTTAGTGGCAATCTAAAAATAGTTTTGCATATAGTTCTAAAGTAAATTTCAATAACTGTTTGTATTTCTCTAATCCATTAATATTTTAATGTTTTTAAGTCACATATTACATTATAGGTATTTAAATTGCAATACTATTAGAATCAAGGTTGGCCTGGATTAAATCATTTGATATAAATCATGATTTAAATGACGATTGCTTTTTTTTAATAAAAATCATTGATTTTTATCAAAGGTAAAACAAAAATACAAATTATAATGAAAATGTATTTATTAGCTACAAAATATCTTTAAAAATTAAGAATTAAAAAAATCATGATTTATTTGATTTTTTTTTTAATCAAATGACAACAATATATTAACCAGTGCATCTCCTCATAGTCTTTGTCCGCCTTTCCTATATACTGGAGGAGTCAAAAAATGTTAACATTTTTATTATAATAACAATTCATAAAATAGTCAATTTTTTCATAGTTGTTAGGTTACCTTGAAACCGTGCGCGAAGTACCTGGGAAAACGTTTTTTCACGCTATTGGACGATTTACTCAATTTATATACCTACATAAATAAAAGTCTTATAATTAATTATGCTAATTAATAGTAGAAAAAATATTGTTTGTATTTTGTGTGCGAAATGTTTTAAAGTGTTCGATTGACATCTCGCCTACTAAAAACACAAACTTCGCACACTTCATACAAAAATAACTACTGTAGCCATGAGAATATAGTTAATATAGTTTCCCTATTCTCATAAGAAGCCTAGATTATTTATTACTATAAATAAATTTTGTTTTTTAAATATTGTTCAATATAATAGAGTAATAATTATTTTTTCAAAATAAGGTCCATCTCATCCCCACTTACCTTATTTATAAATTTTTTGTTTGTTTTTCCCACATATAAGATAATAAGTAGAGGTGTTTTATTCTCACCAGATTTATGAGAAAAAAAATAAGAATAAGAATAGTCTTAAAGTTAAATAGTTATAGCATATGGTTTGGTCAACTTTTAACGTCTTATTCTTAAAACTGTTAAGGAATTATAACAAAAAAAGCCAATCAGCCTAAATTATATGTTGTTATAAATAATTTTTTTAATACTATTCAATATAATATATATAGTATAACACAGGTCATTTCCACCCAATCAGAATGGTTCATTTGATGTAAGAAGACATTTTTTAGTAAAAAATAATGATAAAACAACAGTAGCATAGTTATAGTTACATTTTGTTGAAATGAAAAATTTCATGTTTAACTATTGTCATTCGTGAAATAATCAATCAAATATAATTTGAGCTATGAATTTAATCGGTAAAACTCATAATTTCTGCGAAGTAACGACAACTCGGATAAAAATCACGACAGCGAAGCGAATGTCATTTTTGACACTCCTTTGGCTATTACTACGCAATAACTATTCGTAACATTTTTCAATAAAATCATAGCACTTGTTATATTACTTTTAAAAATATTTCAAAAACGTGCCCTATATAGTCCAGTACGCAGAAGCGATTTCATTTTGAGGTTAACGTGAAATTCAACAATCATCTCGTTGGAAAAAATGTATGATATCCACTTTCTTTGAATTCACAGAAATCTTAACAATAAAACCCGTTGGCCGTTGTTATAAAATATAAACATCCACTGCACCTAATCTGTGAATCGTACAAATTGTTTCAACATTTTGTAGCGGTTCTGGGAAGCGCGCTCCTAGCATTCCACTTGCCTCCTCTGCAGACAGCGAGGCAGTTGGTAACCAAGTAACTAGCACCAGTGAAGTTATCGCCGCAGACATACAGCTATATATTTTTAATATTTATATGATGTCTTATCTTTATTTCTTCTAAAAAATTTTATTCTAACTTACATTTTAAAGCACTGGTGTCGTAAATAGTAAAAGTAGAATATAGTCGTGATAACACTGAAGTCAAGCCATCAATAAAAAATTAATGACATAAATATGCAAATTTTGTTTAAAGCTAAAATAGTTTTAGTTGTACGAAGAGATATTTGAAGCTCATAGAATGAGTCGAATGCCCTTTAGTTTTATGGGACTTGGGGTAAAATTTATTTTAGGCAGATACTTTCTTCTGTTGTATGATACTATTGACCGTACCGAAATTTGTGTTCAAGATTTTCTTCTAATTATGAACTTTTAAATCTAGATTAAAGTATTCTAATAAGGGTTGGTAACAATCATGATTTATTTAAAAAATGAAAAACCATCGATTTAAAAAAATCAAATAAATCATGATTTTTTTAATTTTTAAAGATATTTTGTAGCTAATAAATACATTTTCATTATAATTTGTATTTTTGTTTTATCTTTAATAAAAATCAATGATTTTTATTAAAAAAAAAGGAATCGTAATTTATATCATGATTTAAATCAAATGATTTAAACCAGGCCAATCTTGATTCTAATAGTATTGCAATTTAAATGTAATGTAATTTGTGACTTGAAAACATTAAAATAGGTATTAATGGATTAGAGAAATACAAACAGTTATTAAAATTTACTATATACACTATATTCTCATGGCTACAGTAGTATTTTTGTATGAAGTGTGAGAAGTTTGTGTTTTTAGTAAGTGAGATGTCAATCGAACGCATTAAAACATTTCGCACACAAAATACAAACAATATTTTTTCTACTACTAATTAGCATAATTAATTATAAGACTTTTATTTATGTATATAAATTGAGTAAATCGTCCAATAGCGTGAAAAAACGTTTTCCCAGGTACTTCGCGCACGGTGTCAAGGTAACCTAACAACTATGAAAAAATTGACTATTTTATGAATTGTTATTATAATAAAAATGTTAACATTTTTTGACTCGTCCAGTATATAGAAAGGCGGGCAAAGGCTTTGAGGAGATGAACTGGTTAATATATTGTTATCATTTGTCATATGTGGTATACTCGTCGTATAAACAGCGACCACAATTTTCACATTTGGCATTTTATACAAGCATACTTCTTTATCGTTTTTATATAATCATTTTCCTTGCATCCGGCATATTCGTTTTCAAAATCTTCAACTTCTTCATTAACGTCACCCTCTGATTAAACATTTAACAACAATTTTTCAGAACTTGTAGAATAGCAACTAGATCGTCTACCTTCCTCTGTGCCAATAATTTTTTTCCCGTTTACCGTTGTATTGATCTTTTTAACTATAAAAATCATCAGGTCCATCTCTCTTCAGCATAAGGTGGGCCATCTATCCTCAGAGCAGATGAAATACTAAATTACTTATGACTGTGTATAGATAGTACTACATTTTTATGTTACGTTAAATCTTATGCACAGGTTTATAAAGTATGTGTACCGACCTAGTAATTAACTAATTGTGTATATGCTACAACAATTTTTTGGCAATTCTTAAAGTAAATTTTGGGTTATTCAATGCTGACAGCATTAATTTTCAAGCGGCTACTTACACTACCTCTAAACAACAAAATTTATATTCTCTACGAAAGATATCACTCTAATGTACTTTTGAAATCAAATATCCATCTCTCCTACCGGTCCATCTCTGCCCCATTTACCCTAAATAAATATTTCCAGTAGCTTTTAGAAGAGTTTTATATGATTTCATAAATTTAATTAAATAGTAATATATTCATAAAATGCTGTCATAGTTGTGTTCCTAAAGGGACAAATCCTATAAATCCGAGATTTGTCCTTACTCGAAAGAAATAAAATTTAATAATATAAAATATAAATGTGGATATCAAAGAGATAATAATACAATAATTAATTATATCAGTAATAAATGAAGCCATGCATAATAAAATATGAATATTATGACAAAAATACATGCATGCGTATGTTAATGTTGTAATTTTATTTTGTTGTAATTCTAGTAATACAAAGTATGATTGCAAATTTCGTTATCTAGATCCTGTACTCTTGTACTTATAAGTTATCTTGCATAAATTAATTTTTAGTATCTGCTGATAATTTCAGTGGCCAATAAAAATAAAACAAACGAATGATAAGAATCTAAGCCCGCCTATGAACTATCAGTGCAGTCTCTTCACAACGAATAAAAATTAGCATATTATTAATTACTTTAGGAGAAAATTTAATCTGTTTTCATCCGGAATTATCTCATGCAAATCAGTGCGCTCCCACACAAGCCCGGACAATTAATCACTTTTTAAACTTGATCATTTATCAAACTTAAAAGAATCAACTGTTTATTTGCTTTTAATGATCTTCATTTGTTTATCGCGTGCAACCATTTAATTTAAGAAAAAGTGTAATCCTTTTATAATAAGTAATTTCTTTATGAAATCTTGTTGCATAGTATATTGTGATAGTTATAATTTATCAAAATTGAAAGAAACAACTGTTTACTTGCTTTTAATGATCTTCATTTATTAATCGATAACTAACTAGCGAAAAAATATTACAATAATACAATTCATATACATTACAACTTACTTAGGTAATTTAAAAAAATTTTTTTCACGTCGTGCATAGAAATCTCTATACTTTCTTCTCGCGAAATAGTGAAGAAAATTACCTTACCCTTTCTAGAGAGAAAAAGGTACAGTGTTACCAACAGTACAACATGCATTTTATTATTATTATTATTAAAAATTATTATTTAATAATAATATTTTTTTAAAAAATTGTAGAAATTATGTCTCGTTTTTTTACATTATTTCACAATTTGAACAATTGAACTTGAATTGGCATATTGACAATTCCGTAATAATTACCTGTTAAACGTCAAAGTTTACATAATATAATTTTCTAGCTTATTATATTGCTGCACTTTTTCGTCCAAATAAATGGATTTTTGAAATATGTCGTGAAAAAAATGTGTCTACCACGAAAAGAAAGTACTATTTCGACTCTCGAATGCCCTCACTCACTACACTCGTGAGTCAAACTCGAGTTTGAGTGGTAAAAAGATACGCTTTCCTCTCTACTTTGACAAAGAACTATTTGTTTTTAATAACTCTATAATTATAAATTTACTAGGAAGTTCATTTAACAGTGGACATATGTACCATATGAATTACTACTAAAAATAAATAAGAACAAAATTTTCAATTTCACAGATGAAAATATATTCACCAATTTTCTATTTCGTGTAAGTTTTCAGCTAATTAATCGAACATCGTAACTAATACTTTAATATCTAGAAAAATTATACAAATATAAATATAAAATCCACCTTGATTTAGCGGATGAAATATAATATACTTCCCAAAAATACTCTTCCGGAAATTAGGACAAAAAATTCATTTTTTCCAAAGACGACGAAAAGTTATTAAAATTTAAATATTTCATTATTAAAGGCTAGAATTTAATATTCTATTAACTAGTTATTTCATAGATTATTTAATAATCATATTCTCGTTTTCTATCTACGATTTTTTGGTTTTGTCAATAATAAAACGTTACTAATAATAATATATTGAGAAGTAATATCAAAAGACCTCCTGATTTTATCGGTACTAAGCAAGAAACACGAAAGAAAACTGTATGGTAAATTTCGATTCCGAAAAAAGAGGAGTTTTATCTAATGACAGTTTTCCTGAGTGATTTTCCTCAAAACGCAAAAATGAGTGCTTAATAATGAAAGTTTATCTGAGTAAATAAAGGAGGTCGTGTCATATTTGGTGAAATAAACTTTAAAGACAAAGCAAAATGAAACAATCTAATTATTACTATTTTGAAATATTAATTAAATGTCACACTGTTTATTTATTTGGTTATGGAAATTTACTCGTATAATGCTGTTCCCATTTGTTGAATTTTCAAGTGTTTTGCATCATCATTTGTTAAAACTAGTCGTTGGAATTTATCAGGATAATGTTTCTAACTGAAATTTACCATTTTCTTTATAAAATAGGGTCTAAAAGATATATGTACATATGTATGTAGGTAAACAATAGTTTTTCAAAATTGTGATATCAATATTAAAATTTGAATAAAACTAACACGCCTTATTTAGTTTAGTTTCTGATTACGAACAAGAGGCCGCCGCATTAAATTTTGATTGATCTCCTCTTCGCATGTACCTTATAATTTATTCAAATCGGTACGGTTCATAACTTTTTAATATCTGGACGTAAACTTTGATGTTGTTATTAAAAAAAATTAATTATAATACGATCATTAATCACTTGACTGCTTTTTACTAGGGTACATTAATATTCATTTATTTATTTGTTACATGTAACTGAAAACTGTTACGATTTTATCTTGTTTTAATTTGTAATTGAAACAAAAACATGAATTATGCTAACATGATAATTAATTGTATGTAATATGCTTATCTGATACTTGCTTAAGTCATTTTTAAGCTGAACTCACAAAAAATGCAATGAATTTACATGTTATATCCTACAGTTTAATATAAAAAAGAACAACTCGTATATTTTCAGTTCTTTTTAACTATGATATAAGTGACATCTATTACTAGTGTTTTTGTTTGACATATGATATATTTTATAAGATAAAATTTATACAGTTTCAATTATTTTGTCAAAAGTAAAATATGTAAAGTACACGATATTGTAAATACATAAATTGATAAGCTTGTCAAATTTTTTCACACCTACTCCGTTTGATATCTTGCTGTATTTGCGTATATTTCCAAAAAATGCAAAAAATAAATGCTTGCAAAATATTCATTTGTTTGTTACTCATGTTTTAAATTTATGACTGTTAAGGCAACTTATTTTGCAACAATGTGTCATTAAAAGTCAAATATTTATTAATTTGTATAGTATTAAAAAAATAGATATTTTTAATATATTAAATAAATGGCTGCTAACAAGATTCTTAAACATTTTATAACCGCAAAAAATTCGATTAGATCAAAATACGAGTGAATTCGTTCTGCTCGCGGATAGTACTTAAGGCCGGGGGATAGCGAAATATTATATTTATAGTCACATTTAATGCCCTGTATTTTAAGAACTAAACATAGTAACATTCTGTTATTAATTATTGAGAATTACTGGAGAGTCTACACACGTTCTATTAATTATCGCTAATCGTTTCAAAGAATTAAGATTTCTACACCTTCTGCACTCATACAGCCCCATACAAACAAAGAACTACTTCCATTCTGCATTGTTGGGCATAATTTTTTTGTTTTCATTATTTTCTTCTTACTTTTCTATACAATAATTCGTCGATCTGAAGTTTATTTTGGTGTATCTGTAACAATTACTGAGTTCCAGAAGGTTTCAGGGTGGTTTATATATTTCAAAAACAAAGCAAAGAGAATAGTTCGAGTATACGTAAGTACACATGTCACGCCGAAACTTGTCATAATGGATTTCGGGATAGTCAAAATGAATATTTCCGTTGATTCTGAAAACCGAAATTTTTCACGATTACAATACTTCTTCTTTGTACAAGGAAGTAAAAACTAAATAAAAAAAATGTGTATCTCTTGCAAACCCTTTTTTGTACCCGTAAGTCTATATACGCCTACTACACTTTGGAAAACACTGATTTAAAGTAATATTAGTAATAGTCATACCGGGTGTCCCAGCTCGACCGACACATGGGAGTTTTACATGGGAAATCAGTTAATTATGAATAGTATCTCCCCAGTGCAAGATATTAACTTGAAATTTTGTATACTTATAGGAGAATAATAATTCTATGGATCACACTTATTTGAAATATGCAATTTCGTCTGCAGGGCGAGATTTATTAAATTTAAAATCTAATATTTTCTTTCAAAATCAGACAGCCATGGAAATAAAAGAAAATATTTATCTGACAGTTTAGTGAAATATCACTGATTTTAATTCTTATTCCCTGTATTTTAATATTATTTAAGTTGAATTTAGTTTCATTTTGTTAAATAATATACCAATATTACAAAAATATAAATATCTACAATGGCATGTCATTAAATGTCAGAACTATCACATAGATATTTTCTTTTATTTCCATGGCTGTCTGATTTTGAACGAAAATATTAGATTTTAAATTTAATAAATCTCGCCCTGCAGACGAAATTGCATATTTCAAATAAGTGTGATCCATAGAATTAATATTCTCCTACAAGTATACAAAATTTTAAGTTAATATTTTGCACTGGGGAGATACTATTCATAATTAACTGATTTCCCATGTAAAACTCCCATGTGTCGGTCGAGCTGGGACACCCGGTATAATTATTTATGTAATTCTCAATAAAAATTGCAATAGTTGTTACTACGAATTAATTTAGCTAACATCTTCAAAAAAAAGTCCTCCACGTGCCTTTCACCCAAATGACTCCAATCTCCAATGTCCTTTCAAGCTACAAGAATAAAAACAAAGCCATAATCCCCATTCATCCTCATGGCTCATGCCTTTCTTCACCACCTGCGTACACACACCGTGAACTCTGCCCCTGGGTCCAGCTGCGTCATCCGTCTTCCCGGCCTCGGAAGGAAGAAAGGAACTAGTTGGCCATGCGGACCGGAACAAATGCGCAAAGGACCAGGGGCTGCAGGGAAGATGAGCCAGTGACCTGATTGCGATTGTCATTAAAATTGCTTTGTGTGATCCAAAGATTTTGTTGGGGATGACCTTACTTACTTACTGAGGGGTTTGAGGGTATAACGTGGTGGTGTTAGTGTAGACAAAGAATAGAATTCGATTTGGGATTTGTTTGAAAAATTTGTCCAACAACATGATCCAATATACTTGAAAATTCAACCAATGGTAACAGTATTTTTGGCAGAAACTTAATAAAAATAATAATTTGTTGGCTTTTAATTTTTGTAGGAAACATTTGATTTCTTGTTAATAAATTAACATTGTCAACTGTCAGAATATATTCCTTAGAAATATATAAGAAATAATTGAAGAAATATTCTTTCTTTGCAAATTTTTGAGCGATTAAAATAATTTTATGTAAAAGATGATCCCTTTCGAAGGGAAGTTCGAACATATGAAACGAATGAACGTTGAAGCATGATTAGCCGTAGAAAGATCTCAATTTCAAGTGAAATAAGTTTAAATGAAGTGCAGCAAAAAAAATGTATAATTTAGCGTACAAGGAAGTCATGTGGTATCCACATCAGATTTTTTTGTATTTGCCACTGCATATATAAAAAACAAATGATAGTTTTAGCTTTAAATTGATAGACAATATATTCACAGAGATTTATTGTAAGTGAATTATTATTTTCGTTGCAAGAGATATTTGATTTTAAAATTATGCTAGATGTACAACCTCAACGACAAGAAATATTTCTTCACATAATTATCTTTGAAACGATTACGTATAATTAATAGAACAAGCTGTAGAATCTCCAGTGATAATATTAGAATAATAAGTACTCGCTAAGTTTCATAAAATTAAAATTAACATAATGTAATTCCCTACATAGGCGTAGCAAGGCAGGGGCCAGTGGGTCCAGCTCACCCTAGAATATTTTCTAATTAACCTGCGTTATTTTACTTTTATTATTATTCACATTACTGTTGAAGTGAACAATATTACATAAATTAATTAAAATGTAATATAAAAACAAAATAAAATTGCTTTATTTTTTAGCGTTGGTACATTAATAGATAAACCATATAATACTTGTTAATTTTTGTTTCAATTTGCCTACCACTATTTTTGGGGTAATTTATGATATTTTCATACCTAATTTCGAAGCTTACAAGGCACGTAAAATATAAAATGAATCTTGCTTATTGATTCAGATGTAGATTTTTATGATCTGAACATTTTTTATCTAAAATAATTAGGGGAGCAGAAAATTATGAACATATGATTTTTCTTATTAAATCTCAATGTTCAGGTATTCTGGTCACAAACCTGCATATTATTAAAAAGTATCATAATATTATATCGTAGGGGTTGTATTGAAATTTTATGTTTATTTATTTTAAATCAATATCAAATAAACAGCGTGTATATAATTCGTAAAAAAATGGCTAAGATAAAGAATGAATCAAGAGAGATTTTCTATCTTGGCCAGTGAAAATGTTGAACATTTCATTGTCAAAATATTTGTTTCAGCTGAAAAAGTTTTAAATGCGTTTCATATCAAAAATAGAAAAATGAAATTAATATAAGGATATCATACTACAGTCAAAACAAAAACATTTAAACTGCAATAAATATTCCTAATAGTTTTTATTGATTTATTTACACACAAAAGTGTCTAAAATGATCCCTCGAGATAGAATAATCTTGTGCTGTTTCTGCTGGAAACAGCCCTCCATCTAGTAATTCTACTGAGAATCATTCCCCACGCCATGTATCTAGTCACTAGTTCGAGTTTCAAGCGAATGTTAGCGCTGTTATTATTTTAAGCAAAGAAAATAAAAAATTGCTGTGTTTGATGTTAGGAAAGGTCTTTTTCAATGGTGTATAACTTTTGTCTGAACAGGTTTTTTGTGAAACTAGTTTTATTCGCGAATTTAATGACAATTCACAATAAAGGTAGTTAGGGTTTCGTTTTTGCATGCGAAATAAATGAGATTATTTTCAACATTTGGACGTTAATTGGGTTTGACAGCACTTTAAAGCTATAATCATATTATTTTGAATAAAAGGTTCTATATTACCATGCTATTTAGTACGGTTTTATGGGGATTATTTTGTACCTACTCTAGGGATAATTTTATACACATACGTGTTCAAAATGATCCTTTACAGAGCCTGTAAAAGAATATAAATTAAATTTATAATTAAAGAGCTAGCTAAACATAATTCGTGCTAATCTGACGGTAGACGAACTATCTTACGAAAATTCATCATCAATTTCCCCTTAATGGGATCGTTTTAGATATCGTTCGTTAGAAGGTAATAAGGAAAAACTACAATAGTATATTATATATTAAGAGTTGTAAGATGCATATTACGCACTAAGTAGAAAAACAAGAATCGCCTTGTAAGTCCACAAGTGCGTTATTGCTTTACAACTCGAATTATGTACTGTACTTTTTGTACGACAATTATTTGACTGTATTTCGATCACCCCATTATCACATAACACGTAACATACTGAAAGAATTGATATTTCATTAGAAAATAATACTAACTACAGAACATAAAAACACTTCAAACTGCCAGCCTCAAAATAATAAATTGAAACTATTTACAACCCAATAAAACAATACTACGTAGAACATTTCTTGTTTATTTCTTCAATAGTCGTAATGTTTTAAATTAATCATAATTAATTTTGTCTTATTTATCCCGCTAACATAATTTCTATAAATCAAAAATTCCCTAACTGTGAGATCGCGTACATAACACACTGCTTTCCATAATGTAACACTTAGATAACCTACAAGTTGTACAATAATCGCTGTTTACTATAGTGATCGTAGAAATATTTATTTGTGTATCAAGGTTCTAAAAGTATTTTTTTTTTTGGCCGAATCCGAAGTTTGCAGCCGAGGCCCAAAAAGATCTTTTAGCCGAGGTGCACACAATATTTTTTAGGCAATTACAACAAGAAATTATAAATTATCATTCAAAAACTATTTTTGACATCTGTCAAAATTTACTTTACGGCCGCATTTACTTTACAGCCGCATTTACTTTACGACCGCATTTACTATACGGCCGCTATTTTTGCTCGCAAAATCATTACTTTTTCATTAATATTTGTAAAGGAATAGTTAAAATTTTACTTATATTTGTTATTATATTCTAAAATAATTAATCACATTAATATAAACTATGTAAATCAATAATGAACAAACAAATGGCCAAAAATTTTGACTTTGACAGATGTCAAATAAGAATTGATACTTTAATGTTGCCAGCAGATACGAAAAACAACCATTTATGTACCAGCCATCTAAAAAAAATATTTTCATGCGATAAGCTAAGTATTTTTACAACTTGTTAAAGTTTAATACCGGGTAAAATCTGAGATTTTTCGAACAGAGATACGTCCGAAGAATGCGTATTTTTAAGAAACAGCAGATTTCGTAACCGTTAGGAGGTTCAGATTTATAAATTTCCAATCCTGAACACCGTTCCTTGTGGATATTTGATTGTAGATTCACCGAACTCTGATAACACGAGGCCAAACGGAATTTTAATTGTCGGATTTATTTAGTATAATTGTTGGTAAAAGCAACGAGGTCCGAACACACGCTGTTACGGTGATTTACATGCTTTCATTTTTAGATAATTATTTTTGTTAAAAGTATGGGAGTAGGTTTTTTCTCGTTTTGGTGATGTAGGTTGTTAGTATTTATTGCTGAACTAATTAAATATATTTCGTATAATAGCCCCACTAGTTTAAGAGTATAGGTATTTATTGTCTACATGTGTACTAAACTATAATGATGTAAGATTCTAAATTTCTGTTATCTATAATATCGCGAAATTTTTTGTGCAAAATTAGAATAATAAATTGTTTAGAGCTAAATATTTTGTGCGATATACCTACTACAGTCGGAGAAGTAATTAAGAGTTAATTCACTTTGAACGTGAATATATTTTATAATAAGTCATATGAAAATTGTAGTCAACTTGACAATGATCATCATTCATTTCCTTATATGTATGAAATATAAGAATTTTTTTTAGTATAGCCATTTAAAATATGAGGAAGTGTAACTTTAAATTATCAATGAACATGTACTATTATTTTCACTTTTAGAATATTATAAATACAGTAGAAAAGGAATGTACAAACAGAAAGTAAAAAAGTGTCATAGTTCATAGTACCTATTGTGTATACAATAAAAATCAAATAGACAACATTTCATTTATTGTTCATGATTTCGCTTTTAAACATGAATTTTTGAATAATGTGCATATTTTTATTAAACATAAAATATGAAAAAATGTAATGACTTATATGCATAATATATATTTTTTAATTATATTGTAACATATTAAAGTCGCCGGGAGACTAAATTATTAATATTTTTAGGTTACTATAACAAAATTATTGGTTATAAATAGATAACCGATATAAATAAAGCTGTCATTCAAGATTTTGAATTGTGAAATATAAATTACAGTTAATCTAAGAAATGTAATAACTATGTCATTAATATTTGTAACGAGATTAAGAAATAAATTTTCTATTGGAATGTTTCCATTAATACTTATTTTCCATTTATATTTCGAGTTAAATAATGATCTTATTATTTTAATAATAAAATAGTGTAATTAACAACCAAACTGAAATTCTTAAAATAAAGTGAACCTAACGGAAGTAGAAAAATAATTAAAATTTTATTAATTATTAACAGTTTTTGAACTTTTTTATTGTATTCAAGTTGAGCTCTAATAGCAATATAAATTACTATCAATGATAGAGGAAATTAATATAACTTTGTTAAAAAGTATGTTAATTAGTAGTACATTACGAACAAGGCTATCGCTGTATCTAAATGGTTGAAATCTGGTATTGGGGGGACATTAAAAAACCCGAAATCAGATGTAGCTTCCACATTAGTTTAGCAAGTGACAGTAAATTATTATTTCGACATGAAAAATGTTATGCTGATAACACAATTTTTAAATGTTTCATTATGTTATCTACATTTTTTACAATGATAAAATTTATACAAATAATTTACTTAGAATTCTTGGTATTTTTCAAGAAAAAACTTTTTAAATTGAAATTTTAAATTTTAATTAATTTACTCTTAGTACCCATTCACTTTTTTCTATCATGGGAATTTAATTCTGCATAAATAGTTATTTCCATCAATAGTTCAAAAATTAAAATTCTCGGCGTTTGGTACACAAGATTTTTTCGTCAATGACACTTTTAATTTATTAAGGAAATATTATTACTACTTAAAATTTTATACACTATGTTAGGTTAGTAACATTTTTGATTCACATGGCTATATAAACAAAAAAAAATGAAATGTATGTGAATTGATATTTTTCAAGAATTAACGTAATCATAATTATACAGCATGAGTGTATATCAGTGAGTATTTAATTACATGTTACTTACTCAATGATAATATGAATAATAAATTAAAATAGTTGTTTTAATTAATGTTTTAAATTTCAATAAAATAAAATTAAAAACTTTAACAAAATGTAATGCTAAAATATTTAAGTTGGCATCCCTACAGTGTGTTTCTGGACTATTTTGAGTGCTGTAAAACTAGTCATAATGGGACGAAAGCGCGAAAATAGTTATTTGTATCACTAGTCCAGAAACTGAGCTTTTGCGAGAACGAGCTTATTTTGACAAATAATGCGAGATCTCGCAAGAGTTTCTGGGCGTGTGATACACAAGTTTTTTTGTACCGATGACACTAATTTATTAAAGAAATATTATTACTACTTAAAATTTTATACGCTATAAGTTTTTATGTTAGTAACATTTTCGATTCACATGGATATATAAACAATTCACTTGTTTTATTTAAAACAATAGTGACATTTGTTCTAACTAAAAATAGTTGTTTTAATTAACGTTTTACATTTCCAATAAAATAAAATAAATTGACAGAATATAACGCTAAAATATTTAATTTATCATCCCTACAGAAAGTTTCTGGACGATTTTAAGTTTTGTAATAGTTGTCATAATGGCACGGAGGCGTAAAAATACATGAATTCCGTATTTCCATTCATGGCACTCTTATTAATGTCACATTTTAATCACATTAATATAGTACTTTAAAAAATAAAAATATATTTTTTTCTGTTCCGTAAATTTGTCTTGTATAATAGAAAGTGTTTGCCCATTTAAGAGTTTTTGTAGGTCTTACAGTTCTCGAGATAGCAATGGTGGCCAATTGAAAATGAACACCGTGTGTATTAAATATACCTACTATACGCATGAATAACACTGATTTTATTGATTTTAACCAAGCTTTACTTATTGTACACGAATATTCTATACTCCGTTTTTAAACTATAGACAGTACTAGACGAAGTCACATTTACACCTCAGCTTTACTGAAATACTAGTAATTCTGAAAAGAACTGGTTTTAATCGTGAAATATCATAAAAAGAGATATGAAACAAAAAACACGTGCAAATTCAACATGTGATTTGACAACTACTGAGAGTTTGACGTTTCAGTTACATTTGAGAAGGTAACTTGAAATTTTGTCTGGTTAAATGCGGCTTCATGAAATGGCGCAGCAGCCATTCACAGGCTTTGATTTTCTCACTAGAATTTCTAGTGACTGTCTATAGTTTAAAAACAGATTATACAATATTCGCACTTTAGAACGAAATATATTAGACCCGTCCAAATACACATTCTTTTTAAAATTTATAGTTTGTTCCGTGTCCCGGTCTAACATCTTTAAAACATTGTATTTATTTTTATACTAAATGTCAATATGCTTAAAATTATGTTTGCCACATTGTATAAAAACAAATCTCGTATTTAGATATTATATATACCTACATAAATAAGATTTTCTCTATTTTATAAATTGTTTTACGCAGTAAACTTTAATCATTCAAGAGTCGCACGTCGATTTACCATCTTAATAATGAAGATTTTAAATCAGAATTCTCCTATTTGAATATAAAATGAAATGTTAAACCAATTCTCATCCTGAGATTCAAAAATTTCATTCTTCAATTTTGCATATTTATTAGTTCACTGATCCTAAACACATAAATGAAATAAAAAACCAACACATAATAAACATAGTAGTCGGTGGAAAAAACAAAACAAATATGAGGCCACATCAAAACTGTCACGATGTAGGTTACAAATAATGTCCGTCATTAAAATTTTTCGTAGCATCCACATTTTTTACTCGGCGTTTCTCCGAATAATAAGAGTTCGCCTACATGAGCTCGAAACTATTTTAACGATCACATTCGCATAGCTCTCGACCGGGAGAATGCCGCTAAATTCATAATTATATCAATCTATTCCACTTAGACGGTGTCCGCAATCCGCTACTATGCTTGATCGATTAACTGAACCAGTTGGATGCAAGTCTTTGTGAAAGACACCTTTTCCTAGAATAGTAGGGTAAGTCCGAGAGAGATGGCGTAAAAATTTTATGGATAGTGTATGCAAAGAAATGCGGAACATAAGACTTTAACAAGGGTTTAAAAAAATTGCGAATACTCTGTTTCCTGATAGATTTAGAGCAAAGGAAAAAAAGTGTGTTTTTTTCGATCAGACGAAAATTATCACCCTTCCGGTGTGTTTTCGAACCGGAAAATTCATTATTCCGGTACTTTAGTACAGTTGCTAGGCTAAGAAAAATAACAGTCCGGGAAAGACTTTTTCGGCCGGTGACAAAGCATTTCCGTACAGGACGCAGTCCATTGTTTTCCATAAATAAAATTACAATCATATTTACTTCATTATTATTGAATATACTGATAAAAAAATAGTATGTGTACCACGTAGGAAAAGTGATTTTCCGGACTCCCGTAATTTCCACCACCATCCGAGAATATATCAGTTTTCTAAAAAGATACACAATATACTATTATAAAATATATACCCAGATTCATAAAAGGAATTAGCCACTAACTCCATATTAATTCTTGTTTTCGACTCCGTCTCATATTCATAAAAGGGATTAATCACACAACTCCGAATAAAGTTAGCCCCAAATTTATATCCGTTGTTAACTTCATGAAATGTCAAACTAACTCCATTCCCAATTCATAAAAAGGATAAAGTGGGGTTAGCAATATTTATAGATGATTATCAACATTTCTAAACATATGTACATATAGAGGAAGTTTTGTGGTGATATTTGACAACCTAGAAGTCAAATACTTTAATTACATGCATGCGTACAGCATTCATTGAAATAAAGTTAATCTTCTTTGTTTTATAATGTAGTAATTAAATTTGATTTGTATCATGTACAATGGAAGGTCGACATGAAGATAAAAATTAGAAAAACATATTTTTTTATATTTTCTCTGTTTTTCCAAAGTCCAAACATGAAAGTAACTAAAAACGAACTAATTTTCAATTTAGCGCATTTATGGATATATGTTATTGATTTGTGGCGACAAAACTTAAAGCGAGAAAAATTGTAACTAATATGAGAGTTAACTAACCCCTAACCCCGATTTTAACATCGGTCTTAATATGATTTCTGAATCGCTTTAACCCCAGAAAATTTATACCTGATTAAATTTGGTGTTAGTTAACAGAATTTATTTTTTTATGAATATATTTTATGATATTTGTATAAAATTATTTACATGAAAATTGCCCCAAAAAATTAAATATGTTTGACTTATGCCGGAAAATAATTATAAAAGAAAAAAATATGTACGTTATTAGTTAATTCCTGCACTTGAGAGATGCATTTATGTTTTTTGTTCTATAAATATTTAAATCTATATAATTATTTATGGAACTTACGTCATTTTAAAATTAAATATAAAAATATTAGACCAATTTTTCAAGTCAAGACTCCTGAACCCTATATTATGCAACAAGTTTGGTAAATGTTATTGTAGTCATTAGTGAAAAGAAAACGAGTAGGTGTGTAAAGAAAATGAAAAATAAGCAAACAAGTACTTACCTATGGTAATGAAATATCTATTTAATAAAAAAAGTGACAACTATTAATATATGTTTATAGAAAGTATGATGATATATTTATTAATTTGTCTACATAGATTGCAATGCAATCTTTGGTATTAGTCATCTAGCTAGTTTTAATTATTTTTGACAAATGATTCAACGTTTTTAATTTAAATGTCAAATGGCTGAAGAAAGTTGATATTATCACACATGACAAAATGTGATACAAGCTTTTTGAATATGTATATTTAAATTTGTAATGCAGGAGTATAATTTGTTAATCTTGTTATTAACACTCTCATAATCTGGCACTAAATCTAATCTGAAGTATTATATCAAGAACTCTTAACTAATTAAGTCTGATTTTACTTTTGTAATTATGAGTTAATTACTATGTTAATATTCAGTAGCAGTTTTCGGGATGCCGAAAAAATGCATTATAATATAAATCAGATTTTAATAAATACTATAGCGATAAAAACGTTCATATATAATTTATTTTTATGTCAGCAGAAAATTGTTGCCAAAACAAATGCAAGTTAAAATGAATTGGTAAACAATGTGGGTATTAAAAGAATTTGCTTCAAAAATGTACCTAGATGTATACAGGATCACGAAAAACAAGAGTGATTATAGATATTTATATGTTAATTTTTAGTCTAAATAATAAGTTACTAGTGTTTCACAAGACAAGGCTTCTTGTCTTGATATGTTATTTCTTGTCTTGTCTCGGAAAACAAGACAAGAAATTTAAATACCTACATCTTATCTTTCATTACTCTTGTTTATAAAAATCTTGTTTTAATCGTCATTTTCTTGCTTATTTCTTTTCTTGCAGGTTATAACGTAGACAGGGATTTCCTTTTTGTAAATGAAAATGTAATTTCTTTGTATCAAATGAACATTTTTTTGTTTAGATAATATCAATGTCAATTATTAAATATGTATCTTATAATATAATTATTATTATTAAATGGAAATTATAAAAACAAAAAATCGTATAGCTGCACTTCTTTAAGTATTTTTTATCACAATTGCGATATCTGTACAAGCAGAAAAGCGTTTTTTCAAATCTGGTGATAAGACAGTGAAGCAAAGTATAAAAAATAGTTTAGTATACTCGTTTTATACGACGTATCTTTTTATTCGTGTTTTTGGAACACTCCTCGCTGCGCTCCTCGTGTCCCAAACTACTCATGCAACAATATACCGTTTTATAAAACTTGTATAATTATATACTACTATAAGATATAATAAAAATAAATATAACTAAATAATAATATATTGTTTTAATAACAGAAACAGTGATAAAAATCGGACAATTGCATGCAAGGCACACAAAGACACTTCGCTCGTCGTTGCATAAAGTATCACTTGATGATGTTGATTGAAAAATATATAGACAGGCAAGCTTATGAGAAAATTCGTTTCACCTACATAACTGTGTGTCTGGTTGCATTTGGGTTAATATCAGGCGTTTCTGTCAAATATTATAAAAAAGAGCATACGTCAAATAATTAATTATGCAAATTAGTTATATTATAAAATATATCAATGAATTATTGAAAAAACCATTTTAATAGATACCAAAAAATTCAGTAAATATGTAAAACATCTTTATTTATCTGACATTTTTCTCTGTTTAATTCCGCAAAGTAGTTCATGGAATCATGAACGAGATGGCTCTGTTTCAAAACAGCGGTACGCAAAAAGATACAAGCTTGCCTATCTATATATTTTTCAATCAACGCTTTTACTTACCTACTTACAATTTTCTTGCATTTGTCATACATATTTTGATGATTTTTAATGCATATTGCTTGATAATTAAATAGTGTAAAGAAGTAATAATTTAAGTACAATGTTAATTCACTACTAATTAAAGAAAACTCAACTATACACGTTAACCTCCATCTAGTAAACGATCTCCCATCTCCCATAAAACCGCAGCACTTACTACCCACATAGTGGCCCCATAAATCCTGGTGTGTGAATTATAATTAGCGGAGCGGAGCACTAATTCATGGCTGTGCGGCTACCAGTGCTACCGACCCGGGGGTGGGTCGAGCTACCGCCCCTTCATCAGCAGCTGCCCGCGGCTACCCGCGTGGGTGGAGATAACTAAGTCGTCTACGTGATGGTATGTTGATGAGCGGCTGGTTCTCAAACGGTGGAGGTGGTGCTTGTAACTTGTCATGAGGTTAGTAAAAGTGAGTTTTATGTAAGAGTACCTGTTTAGAGCAAGGAAAGGAGAGCGCTATGGGCATGGGCCAAAAATGTATTGAACGTACTGTCATTGATAATATGGTATTTTACGTAAATAAAAATATTTTTGGTTATATTACTTATACTTACTTACTTATAACTTTGGTGCACTAACAATAAAAAATCTGATGTGACTAGTGTTTCACAAGACAAGATTTCTTGTCTTGTTCTTGTCTTGCTTAGTTATTCTTATCTTGCATCGAAAAGCAAGACAAGAAATTTATGTATGTTGTCTTTCGTCTTTCATTACTCTTGTATATAAAAATCTTGTCTTCATCGTCATCTTCTTGCATATTTCTTGTCTTGCAGGTTAATATTCGCAAACGACCTTGAATTTATAAATAATCTTGCATAACAGGGACCGTTTTTGGTTTAAATATTATCAATGTGAATTATCAAATATATTTCTTATAATAAAATGATAAGTATATGATTATTAAATAAAACAAACAATCGTATAGTTACAAGTACTATACGTACATTTTAGAATAACAGCGACACAATCAGAAACGCTTTTATAAAAGCATCCCTGGTTATAAGAAATCGTTTTATAATGTAAAAATAAGTAAATGAAATAAAATGACATGCAAGAAATAACTCCCATTGGAGTTCTTTCAATGTAAGATGTTTCATACTTCATAATTTAGATGTAAACCGATTTAGGCCTTTAATTTTTCTTATTTCTGTAGAGTTACGCTGACGAACTTGCAAGAAACATCGGCTAAACTTTCGTATAACGGACCGAAATCTTCATGTATACTTCTATAAATCCACCATAAAGCAAGTGGTCAAAAATTTTGAAAAAACATTCCAGGCCTTAGTCAAACAAGAAAATTAATTTCTTCAGAGACGAGAAACGCTCTCAGCAAATAGGATCTTAGTCTTCAATGTCCATTTGTACAACATTCGTAAAGCTAAAATGACATATTTTCTCATGGTATTCACTTCTACAAAGCTATTTGTTTCTAATAAATAACCTTTGTTTCCTGATACTAATCATCCATAGTTTTCTTTTAATGTTTAACGACCATTCAACTACTAAGGTCAAGGTCTTATGTAGTTATATAAGAGTGTTATAACGTAATACAAAACATTATTACTTATCCAGACCTCAGGATTCAAACACAAATCCTGGGTTGTGATGTGTGAGAACTATCCACTAACTGAGTTAATTTCTTTATTTCTTTAGATCTATAGAAAATAGAAATATATAAAAAAATAAGCGAACAAGATTCCCTTACTACTAATTGTTTTCGAAAGTTCCGTTCAAATAATTACATTATGAAATGTTGTCTTTTATTTTTAAAAAAGGAAATATCTAATGTGTGTAGATGATGTACTTGTACCCATCTAATTAAAAATGTAGGTAGGTGAGAGGATACAACAATATTTATTATTGCACAATTAGATTTTCCGGTAATGGTCATCAATTTAGTAAGATTCCTCCATTTACAACCATATAGGCAGTGCACAGTGTATTCTCCCAGGTCTTACAATTAGAGATAAAGCAATTTAAATAATGAACAAAATTCCAGCGTACATATGTGCATAAAAATGTCAGCATTTCCACATCAAATTAAAATCCAATTAAACGAAATCTCCTGACGATAGTGCAGAGCCAGGCCTTATTCGGGCATGCGGCGACTGATTAGCATTCAGCCAATCTTTCTTCCTCTGAGCGATGAGGATGGGGCCTACTGCCTTTAGGCTTCTTCCTAATCGACTGCGTCTAGTGTAATTGCCTACCCAACTCTTATAAACGACCCATGTGTAGTAAGTAATGCATGTTGCTCTAAATTTTAATTTAGTGAAAACAATATTCAACATACAACAATATTTACTGTAAAGTAGGTATCTCAATTAAATTAATCCAGTGTACATTATTAGAAGAAATTGATTAGATATTCCTAGAAATCACCAAAAAGAATGGACCCAAACTACAACAAAAAATTGTGACATATAAGAGAAAACATAAAATGAATATTCTCTAAAAAATCATTCTAAACCGTCTACAAACAGGGTACAACACATGAACATACATTATAGAGATGAGAACAATGTTACAAAAATGATTTTAAATTTAAAAATTAAAAACAAAATAAAATTGTTATATTTTAACATACTTGGCAAAACAGTAATTACAAATAATAATAAAAATAAACTAAGGTAGCTAACTTGACAGATAAACCTTGAAATTTATGTTATTTTAGTTTCAATTCGATTGCTGCTACTATTAAAGAGGTGATTTACGTCATTTTCATACCAAATTTCTGAGCTTACAAGGCAGGTAAAATTAATTTTGCTTATTGATTCAGATGTAGATTTGTATGCTCTATAACTGATATTTGAAGCTTTTTTACTTCAAATAGTTAGGGAAACACAGTGCAAAATAATAAACTACCTAACTGATACAAAACTTCAGTAGCAACAATAGGCATTATGCATTAAAGAGGCTCATCCTTTAATAGAGTATATAAATTTAAAAAAGGATATTTTTTCAAGCTTAACCCACGAATCGATTTTTTTTAAGATTTTTATTCCACGGATTCAATTTGTAGTAGAGAAAAGCTGAAAATAACCAAATTCGAAAAAAAATAATAGATTCCTCATATTTTTCTCGATTTTTGACGAATTTCGTTTTTTTCGCTAAAGCCACATTATATCCATAAGAGAAGAGCCCAATAAAACACTTTTTTGTGTCTAATTTTGAAGGGAAATATCTCGAGAACGGTAAGATACAATGGAATTTTGTATAGAAATTTAAAATCAGCGCATGAATTAAGTTCAGAAAATAAAAAAATTAAAAAAAACCTCCTCGAGCTAAAAACTGAAATTCCAGCTTTTTCGTTTTTCTCATTTTCACCGAATAGTATATGCAGAAAAATATTTCATTGTGTAATCTTTGCCCTTAGCATCAACTGATATAATCGTTGAGATTGTATCTCTACCCATTTTAGAGATATACCCAAAATAAACATTTTATTTAGGTGCAAATTTGAAACCAAAAATCTCAAGGACGAAAAGAGATAATTAAAATTTGTTCGTAAATTTTAAATAAACGTATCGTCGTCTGTCAATATGCACTATTTTCAAAACCTAAATTTTGGACTCCATTCATCAGTTAAACACACAATTATTGTGTATATATAAACCCATTTTTAACTCAAGAAGCAAGAAGTGGAAGATTTTATACATTTCTCTGTTCTTGTTAATATTATGGTAATAAAATCTGGCTTGAGACAATTTCTCAGTGGTTCGAGCCACTGTAAAAACAACCTCACGCCGTCACTGCAGAACTTATTAAAAAACTGTAAAACAAAGGTAATATAAAAATTTAAATGTACCTTGGTATTAATGACTATAGTTGTCGAAATACCTATTTTTTCCTAAATAACACACCTAAAAGAATCGTAGGTATATACATAAGGAACTTTATTTTATTTACTAAACTTAAACAATGCAGTTGAGATGTTATCGATATGTCGATTATTAATAGCAGAAAACTAAGCAGACCGCACGCTTCTTTTTTCTAATTTCTATTCTTCGTGTCTAGAAGCAATAAACCGAAAAGCAACAATCCGTAGGAGACGATCCACTGTTACACTTTACATTCCTGATGCTATCGGTGCATTTGGTTTACGCAAGTCCGGTGATTAACTACACTACAAATATTTATTGTCTAATGACGTGCACATGTATTATATATGCAGATTGAGTTCTCTGTGTCTGGACGTGTTTTGGTCTTGTTGCAGCAGAGAGCAGACTGACTTGTTGTGATGATCGTAATATGTGTGAATGTAAATATGTCAGTACACAAATGAAACTGAATTTATTACACAACCAACTGATGCAGATCAGCACTAAAATACTCTTTCAAAAGCGTACTTTATTTTGTAGACCTAACAGTAAACTTAATTATCGGCTATGGTACAACATTCCTAGATGGAACTTGTATTTTAGTAGTGCATGTTGTCAGCCTACAAGCACTACATGAAACCTACAGTTTGTAGTGATATCCACACCACTAGAACATACTAATATGTTTGAATCATTGCTGTCTATAATAATTTCGATAGTTTTTATAAAAAGAATACGAGTATAAACAAACCAAATGTAAACTAAAGTACTTTATAATTTACCGTTTCCATAAAATTTCGATTATTTTTCATCCATACAAATAATTTTATAAGAAAAAGTGATTCGAAATTAAATTTAAAGCATGTATGCAAAAATTATCAAATTAAAGAAATAAAACATATTATTAAAATTTACAATTCGCGACTGATTTTATTTTCCCCAGATATAAATATCAGTTCAATTTTATCTTGCAAGAACTGCCATACTGTTTTATTGAAAGTAGGGAAATACAATGAAGAACAAAAACATAAAAATGGGATTGATTGTTAAACATTCATGGCACACCTTCTTGTATTGTTACAGTTTTTTTAGTAATAATTTTTTTTTCACTATTTTCTTTTCGTATATTTTGATAATTTTTTGCATACAAGTTTCAAATGTAATTCTGATTCACTTTTTCTTATACAATTTTTTCATATTTCTTATATTTATGGTGCTTTATTCTTGTAATATTTAGCACAAATCTATTTGTATGTGTGTCAGATATGTCTTCATGTGAGTTTTTGATTAATAACGTCACGAAAATTCGGAGCGGAATATATTTTAAGAAAATTATGAATGCAAAGAATGTATTTTGGGATATTTTATCTTGCAATAATCATAATAGGTATAAGTGTCGCAGATTTCATCCATGTAAAATTTAGCACTATTGTCTTCATCGCTATCTGATATAATTAAGTAAAGGAAGTTAGAACATAAATATACATTTTGTCCATCCCTGAATCCATTTTACTAGTTTCGATGTGACGTCTGTACGTACGTTCGTATGTCGCATAACTCAAAAATGATTAGCCGTAGAATGTTGAAATTTTGTATATAGGACTCTTACAACATCTAGTTGTGCACTTCCTTTTTTATTACAATCGGCTGTACAAAAAAGGGCACTTTCTATGTTTTTTTTTTAATTTTTCACATAACTCTAAAACGATGAGCCGTCTAGTCATTGACCTTCATTTTTAGTTTCAATCGGGTTTTTCAAAAGTTGGTAGGAAACATTTGATTTCTTGTTAATAAATTGTCTTTGACAACTGTCAGAATATATTCTTGAGAAATATGTAGGAAATAAATGAAAACAATATGTCTTCCTTTGCAAGTTTTTGAACGATAAAATAATTTTGTGTAATGTAATAAGAAATAGTTGAAATATGATTAGCCGTAAAATGGTCTCACTTTCAAATGAAATAAGTTTAAATAAAATGTAGCAAAAAATGTGTATAATTTAGCGTAGAAGGAAGTCACATCAATTTGTTTCTTTATTGAATACAAAAGTAAAATTTCACTATATAGAACAAAAATATACTATATTTCCAGAGTGCCATGAGAAATAATACAATAAAATTTTTGGATCCATATTTAAATGTTATACAATTAATATAAAATTATAAATCAACAAAAGAAAAGTTTACCATTAACTCGTATGACAAAAAGGAACAATTTTTTCAGTGTCAAGAGTAAAGAATGGATTGAGTTTGAATATACAAAATCTTTGTACATATTTAAGATATAAACAATTCACGAATGAATTTTGTTCACGTTCAACTCTGGTAAAATGTTGAAGAATGTCCACTTGGTTTTTGTGAGTTAAATGTCTCGCATGCGTAGAGATAAGGAAGCCAGTTTCTTTTAGGGTTGTTTTATTGATCCTCGCGAATAAAAGTAACCGGTTCATCTTGTTCTACGATAAATTAAATCAGGTTCTTTTCATTAAACTTCATAAAAATTTTCCTGCTTGTACACTCTACGTTGAATCAAGTCTTGACTATATCTTTAGATTTTCTCATTAATCAAATGAGTTTGCAGCGGAGTGTACCAAAGAAACCAGTACCTCACGTGTAGCTGAATTTTGCATATGAAATAAAAAAGGAGATACCCTTTAAAAATTTAATTGATGTGTCTATCACAAAGGGTTAAACCTTCTAATTATTATCATTTTCTCGCATAATAATTTTCTTTTCATATTAACTGCGAAATATATTAATAGCAGTGCAGAGTTGCAAGTTCATTAAGCTTATAATTAACACTAAAATTTAAAATTTGATTACCTGATTACATTTTCATGTAAAATGTATAACACGCGATCATGTTATTATTTTAATTAATTACGTGTCAGAGTCTGCGAGTGTGATTTATTTTGCAAAAAAATAAATGTAATTAAGCATTTTTGATTTTTTCGTAATAAGTCGCAGCTTCTGTAGCGATAAGACTGATGATAAGGCGAAATATATTACGAAAGAGAAGCTTCTCAACCATAATTCATGTCTACGCATGTTAATTTGCTTTATGTTTAAAATAAAACGGAGCAATTATCAGGAATATATATCAAAAATTTTGTACGGTTTTCGTTTATGTACATAAAAATAATTACAAATTGCTACAAACTTTTTGTCTTCCGGCCGAAATGAAATGCAAATTTTTTAAATGTCAAGGAGTAAGTAGATAAGTTATAACACTGTTAATTACAAATTAAATTGTCGTTATAAAGAAAGTAAAAAGAAACTTGATGAACTGGACCATATGGTATTCAAACAAATATATACCGTGATGATTAAAGATGATAGTCGACTGGATAGTGAATGTCAAGGAAATAAATATTGGACGACTGTCTTAAGAACGAGATTTTATCTCAAAAACTAGCTTTTTGAAATAAAATGTCATACTTCAGACTGCTATCCAATTTTTACTTCCTTGATATACACTAATTATTTTTTAACGAAAAACATGGGATTTGTCATATCCATGGTTACAATTGATATTTGTTTGACAGCAATGTATATTTGCTTGTCTCTTTTAAAATGAAACATATGGCGATTTCTGGTGACAATCCTAAACTTATGTTCGTGGGAAACATGGAACCATAGATTATATATATTTTTGTATATTATAGATGTGAAACTGCAATGATATCAATTGAGACTGCTTTTAACGCCACTTGTTTGCTCCTCCAACTAATTGATATATAGGCAACTGAGCAATACGTGTTATAGGCAACTATTTATTATAGGTACTTTTGTTGAATTTATATTACAAAAAATAATTTCAAAAACAATTAAATATTTAATTTTTAAGACATAATTTATTTAAACATTAATATTACATTTCTATTTATATGTTAAATGTTCAAACTGCTTCTCCGATTTTGATGCTAACGAGTCTATAGGCGTATTCCATTTGCCATATTGAATTGATCCAACTTACACTTATGAATCCGGATTACTTATTTTTCATTCCATTTGACTGAATCACTTTACCGATTCTACTGAATGCACTGATCCTAAGTAATCCACTCGCAGAACGCAGATGTAGATCAGTTAGTTCAGATCAGATTGTCAAGTGAATTTGCTGTATATCACAAACAAAACATTTAGCGAGATGTTTCAAAATTTCTACTTCTATTCATTTTATATCTTCAAACTTCCCTTCCAAATGCATCATATTTTACTAAATTTTATTAAAATGTTATCACTGTTCCTTATTGCACTACACAAAATTATTTTAATGGTTCAAAAGATTGCCAAGAAAGAGTTGTTACTACATATTTCTAACTAAATATATTTTGACGTTCTCAATTTTGTCAATCGTACTCAATTTTTTAACAGGAAATCAAATATTTTGAATAAAAATTAAAACCAACTAAAATATTATTGCTATTAAGCTTCTGGGGAACAATTAAGAGATGGCAGGACAAAACGGACCCAATGTCACCCATTTAAGTTACACGACCGTTATCTATCGGGATAAGGAACGAATTTGACATTAGCTTTTTGGGTTATAAAAGTTTCTGACAGGCCTACACCAAGTGCAACAACAATTTTAAGAAAAGAATGTTGAGATTTGGGAACTTCTAATAATGATTTATAAGATGATGTTGGGCTTTATATAGCTCCATGTATTTTTTTAAATTAACATATATTTAGATGTATATGTACATTATTGCAGAAGAATATGGCACCTACAATGCAGCTCCATGTATTTTTTTAAATTAACATATTTAGATGTATATGTACATTATTGCAGAAGAATATGGCACCTACATTGCAGCAACAATCAAAAGCTGATGATGGATCTATTTTGAGATCCGAAACGTCCAACATGTACATCTAAATATATGTTAATTTAAAAAAAATACATGAAACTATAAAGCCCAACATCATCTTATAATTTTAAGAAACATTAATATCTTTATGAAGAGAGGAATAAGCGACTGATGTTGGTGATGGAATAAATAAATAAACAGGAATGCAGTCGGAAAAATGTATTTGGCTAGTCTTGGCCAACGTTTCGCTGCCTATTGCAGCTTCTTCAGGGCAAAGACTAAAAGTATATATAATGTGTCAATAAATATAAAAAATATAGATCAACCATGTAGTTGTCGTCGATGTATAAAAAAAATCTGTATACATCGACGACAACTTTTAGTCTTTGCCCTGAAGAAGCTGGCCTAGACTAGCCAAATAAATTTTTCCGACTGCATTCCTGTTTATTTATTTATTCCATTTATGTCTTTAGATGAAATATTAAAATAGTAGAATACTACTACTTTGCCGGTTTCCAGATTTTGTCGCTAGGTGGCTACGAGTTAATGTTCCTCGCGAATATACTATTTTTTATTCATGACGTGAATTTACTGTTATCATGCAACAACAAAACAAGCGTTGAACCGTAGCGAAGGTGGGTGGTAAAATAATGAATAATATTTCCAAGTACTCACTTATTAATATCCCAATCAGAATTATCTTTATTGCTATGGGACTTACAAGAGTATGTGATTCATAATTGATAAATAAATTACACGGGCCATTTATCAATAATAAATTATATATGTAACACTTTTTTTAGGAAAATACTAACACTCCTTTTTTGTAATTAATACGTGTTTACATACATAAAGTTTGATATATTATGTGTAATTATAGAATTTGCAGAAAAATTGTGAAAATGTAATGCGTAATAATAGTATTTCGGAATTAATAGCTTGTCCTTGAAGATTTGAGAAAAAACTCCTAATATTTACATTGTAATATAAACAAATAGATTACATTACTTAAGAATGATAATAATTTTTGTATAATAACTTAATTGATAAATGTAATTACATTCAGAAAAATATTTTTAACAATAATTATTCTATTTCTTCCTATCATAAATATATTTTGTTCTCCTTTTCCAGATGTTGGAACATCTTTATAAAAGGTCATAACGAAACATATGGTGAATTTTTAATAAACTTAATTTTTATTAATAGATTATATGTACAATGAATACTTGATACATTGGAGCAAATAAAAAAATAAAGTTAATAAGTTCTTTAAGAATTTAAAAAAAAAAATCACTTTCTTTTATGATCTGATTTCTTTATAAATGTTCAAATTAAATGAACTTTATTATCTTACTATATAGAAGAACCATAAAAATTACTACCGTTAACAAATGTAAAACTATTTAAAAAAACCTCTGGTTGACAGTATACTATTGAAAAACTATTTTATATAATGATCTTTTCGTCGTTTCGAACATCATTTATAGTTACATTTTACTTCTATGTAATAGTAGAATTAATTATTTAATTTAATCTATATTATAATTTTAATAAATCAATTTCATAATGATTTCATTCAGTTTTTACTTCCCGCCTATCAATATAGAGAGTGGAATCAAAAGTTGGGCACATGGTTTTACTCGGAAGTTATTACAGATAGAAAAATATACTAAAAACAAAGTTGTAGAAGACCAAGAGGGCCATTTGATTATAAAATAAAATGTATTTTTTAATCAGTGATTCTCAAATTACAGCACAAAGTTATTTTTTTTAAATGGTATTATACATATTTTTTATGCCCATTCGAGAGAATATTTTTTTTTTTCTGAATTAAACTATGTAATACTTTTATATCCTTACATAATAAAAATATTTTTAAAAATACGATAGAAATTTAAATAATTTTTTATTTTTATTATTAATGTACAGTAGGCTATGAATGAAAAACAATAACAAAATCTAGCGACTGTAAGTAACACTGTTCTAATTTTATTTTTATATTACTTACAAACCTACATATTAAATACTTAAAAAAAAGGTTTTTTTTTTTAAATTGTCATTTCTCCCTTTTTTTAATATTGACATATTTACGCGAAGAATCAGAGCCGATATATTGCAGAAAAAATGCCTTAATATCATACAAAACGTCAAACTCTATAACAAATTTTAGTTCAAGATATTATACCATTTCTTGTACTATTTATTGTCCCACATATGCCAGTCTAAAACGGCTTTAATATCGTTAAAAGGAGAAAGAAAATCTATATTTAATGGTTACTTATGGCCTACTATGAAGGCCATATGAAAACTGAAAGTTGGTATCAATTTTTCGAAAACAGTATGAGAAATAAAAATTTTGAGTACTGCAGTGAATCCGTCATTAAAAACTGTCTGAATAATGTGCAAATTAAAATAATTTTGTATTGAAATAAAAAATTAAGAAAGGAAAATTGAAAAATTTAGAT
The DNA here is from genome assembly GCA_035578165.1 of Stenolophus ochropezus. Lineage (NCBI taxonomy): Eukaryota > Metazoa > Arthropoda > Insecta > Coleoptera > Carabidae > Stenolophus > Stenolophus ochropezus. Next base: position 24,397,088 of record JAQOWZ010000003.1, on the reverse strand, counting down.
TTTTGTTTATATTTAATCACCTATACATTTTTTTTGGGAAAAACAAAAACATGTATAAAATGACCTCCACATGAAGCAACTTTTGTATAATTTAACCTTCATATCTCTTAGAGTTCTCGAGATCCCCATGCTTAAACAGTATCATCGGTCACCCTATATACGTATAGTTTCGAAATTTTACAATATATAAAATAGTTATTAAGAGTTGATGTAATTCATTGATGGTTTATTAGTTTAAAGTAGAAATTACAAATACCGTGTATAGCGTGGCTGGTCGAATGACCGTTCTTCATTTACCAAGCAAAAATAATGATAAATTTAATGTTGAACCCACGCCTAGATATAGACATCCAATCAAGTAACTATGCAAATGGCTGGAATAAAGTACGTAGCCGCTTATTACACGCACAAAGTGCAACAACATGTTATGCGCATGTTCCACTTCACATATTAAACATTCAAATTTTTGTTGCTCATTTAGTTGTTAGCAAACTGTAGGACGACCATTTTCAATTAATGCATCAGGTATAATGGCCGATGGGAGTAATGAATATTGAGTGAATTGCACTATATACAAGCATTACATCGCACAATTATGTTTAACTTCATAATTATTAATTTAAAAACGTTGGACCGACCTTGTCACTATGTCTTACCTACGTCTAGACTCGACGCTTCTTGCTCCAATATCATTACATGTGGGTTTCTAATCGATCGCAAATCTACACTAAATTAACTCGCGCTCGGCAAATTATACATTACAAATCATCATTAAAACCCAACGGAGATGCTAAGATGCTCATTCAGTCTACGACTCTACTTCTACTTCTTATCTGCAGGTATCACATTCATCTTTTACATTTCCATTTAACCTAACTTTCATCCTGTTACAAACCATTAGAACTTGGAGGAAAACTAGAAATTTGTATTTATAATCTTCTTCTGGAAGCCAACTGATCTACAAGAATTACTTTGCCAATAGCTTATAGTGTTATGTTTAATATTTTGAATACTGTACGCTGTACTCAAAAGGTAGATTTCAATAACAGCAGTTGCCAAACTTGTGGATCTCACGTTTTTAATCCCGCGGATCATAAATGCATTATTTTTGGAAAAGTAATTATTACTGTATAATATTGAATAAAATTTTAGAAAAATTAAATTTACTTATAACAACATGTAATCTACATTTACTCATGAGAATAAAGAAAAAATTAAACTATGTTCTTAAAACTACAAAAATATTTTATTAGGGTTCAAAAAAGTCCAACTCTCCTATATCATATACATATAGGTGATATGGACCAAAACTATGAGAAGATGGTTAACAGATTGTTGTCACAAATTACACATATTATCCATTCGCCCTTCTATATTTTTTTCTTTTTAATTTACCTTGCATCCCACATATTTGTTTTCATAATCTTGAGCTTTTTCATTGTCGCCACCCTCTGACTAACTATTTAAAAACAGTTCTACAGAACTCATGGAATGGCAACTAGATCATCTGCTATTCTGTGTGCGAAAGATTTTTTCCTGTTTATCTGTTGAATTAATCTTTTTAACAATAACTCCATCTGTCCTTAAAGCAATGGTTAAAAGACATTAAATTACTTATGAGTGCGTATATATAGAACGATATTTTTATACTTGCGGATAATTAATCTCGAACCTTCTAGACTATTCCGGGACTCTATAAAATTCCCGATCAATAGCGACGTCGCTCTTATCTCTCTAAATCCATGTAGAGAGACTACCTGACCAGACAGGTCATGACGAGTCATCAGCATTTAGTCATGCTCTTTACAATACATTGTTTGCTTTAAGTATATGTACATCGCTCGGTTTTATTAAAACACTCCGTTTCATGTTGTTCTTCAATTTAAAAAAACGCGCTGTAAAATAAAACCCACCGCACTTATAAAGTAAATAACTGTTACCAGGCTAAAATGTCAAATACTATCAATTTCTTTGAGTCTGTACTTCCGTACGAAAATAATCCAGCTAGCATAGACTGTATTTATTTGGGATTTTTTAAGTAATCTAGAAGGTTAATTCTGTTTACTTGGTACTTTGGAAGTAACCCAGAATTGATCCTGAACTGATCCAACTCACCCAGCTATTTAGCTGGGTTGGTAAGTTGAACCTGTTGTCTATCTTTGTTTACATTGCTTTCTCTTTCTATTTTTGTCACAAGTTATATCTTTTATAGGTTAAAATGAAAACTTAAATAAGTTACTTTAACTAATAACTTAAATTAAATAGTTAAAATTTTCACCAACTGTAAAATTTGATTGTTTATTTACGGCCATAATAACTCATAAGAAACCAAACATGTAAAAACAAAATGAATCTTGCAGATCGTAGTTGTTAACATGAGTAAAACGACGCATTTCATCATTAAATCGTAGTCATACTTGTTTCTGATTCTTTGTAGACAATTACGTAACAAACTCGCAATCCTCCTTTGAGAATGCCCGTGTTCTTGCAGTCATCATCGCATTCCGAACGTTTCTTCACTGTTTCAGGCACACTAGATGACCGATAATTTAACATTTAACTCTTCAAATAAACTGGGAAAAGCTAACTACTTTACTTATTTGTCACAAATTGCAGGTAAAAGTTACGTTGAAAGAAACGTCGTTGCTTACTTTGATGTTCCTTGGCGCTTGGTGCTTGAACAAGTCATTGTTTTCTTCTCCGCTATTAAATCCGCTCTGGAATTTTTATATCTGAGTCATATTAATAAACATAACGAAGCGTTTTATGCTTCACTAGAAATTTACCTCGGAACTCGCGTAAAAGAAATCCTAGCTACAGGGACGGACTGAGATTTTCTTAAAAATGAACTTACAAACTGTGCGTTCTACGATAAAAGTTAATAGAATTGACCACGTTTTTATTTTTATTTTTGTATATTCATTTTCTTTTATTTTCGAAAATGTAATAACTGAGATGTAATCGAGGGTATTTTCAATTAAGGGATTTAAGTTTATTCCCGAAATACATACAAAACTTTTCTCCCGACCAGTAAATATGAATCATTTTTTTATTCTTAACTCTTAAATAGAAATGCGATCAAAGAATTTGTATAAATTTTTATTCAAGTCAAGGAGATATGTTATTTATTTTTATTTTGGGAATAAAATAGTCTACTCAATTGTCAAATATTTGAGAAGACTATCATTATTACTAACCTAATGCCAAGTTGTGTCCCGAATTGCGAAGCAACCAAGGAACATAAAGCACTGGTCAATAATATGGGTATATATTTCACTACTAGCATTTCAAACCTAATTTCTATTAAAAAAATATATTAACAATAACAAACATGTTCACATGAACAATAATTCCTAATATTCACAAAAATAAACTAGGCTGTCTTTGTTCAGTTTGTCAACCTCACTTTTTTATTTGGTTTTATTTGATTTAATATACACTACTTTACACTTTCTAGTTTCTTTAAAAAGAGACAGTTTTTATTATCGACCATGGCTAATATTAATTTACTAATATGGTTACCAAGTAAGCAGTATAGTAAAAAACAATTTCTCATGTCAAATAAATGTAAATAATAGAGGGTATTTATAGGCTAGAAGTGAAGAAAATATTGTACAAGAATAGTTGCAGTACATATTCCGAGTCGCATGTTATATTCAAATTCAAATAATTTTAAAGTAGTCCTAAAGTGTGGGCTACTTGAAGTTCAGATTTATTTATTTGAACTTTTTATAGTTCACTTTGCCCGTTGCTAGACGACCAAATGTATACGAAATTAGTATGATTTGTATAAATAATTACATTAGTAGTTTTAAAAAGTGGCAGGAGGTTCTTGTAGTAGGCAGATAATAAATGACGTTCGGAGCACTGATGATATTTTCAATTTTCTGATAAATAAATTTCATTTCAATGAGTTGTCGTATAAAGATAAATTATTTACTAAAGAAAGAAAGAAACCCTGTCTGGATTTAAGTAAGAGTTCAAAATATGGTTAAATTATTTTGTTGTTAATAGTTTTCATTCAGTTCCTGTCGCCTGCCTCACCACCATATTTTAATTCACGAGCAGCCACTGAAAATAACAAAATTGTATAGAATTAGTAAAAGTTACGATTAATGCAAACGCATTTTGTGAGTCAAATTTTATTCGAAAAAAGAGGAGCATCAATATTGTGAATCCGGTTCTGTACGGAAAGAAAGAAAAACGTTGAAATCTCAGAAATTCTTCGTAGTAGTAGATCGTGTGAAATGATCTTGATCTACCTGATTTCTTTCTTTTCGAGGAGAAGAAATACATAGGTAATTGTGATTTTTCCGTAATGTATCAATAAACCGAACCAATATATTGAATTGTAATGCTTAATGACAAATGATTCGGAGAACGGAGATACGTTAGGCCATTATCCCGATTACTCTGAGCTTGTGAGTAGAAGATAATTGTAATGAAGTTTTTAGTTGTGGTTGCGTGTGTGTGAGTGTGATAAGGACTCACCTACGCATCGGAGTGCCGGTGGGAGGATACACATTAGCATGGGATACCATGGCTTCGAATTCCCAAAATAATTAATTTGTTCATAAAAAATGTAATGCGTTATAAGCATTTAAACAAGTCAGTTTCAAACTGGTTTTGTTAAGTGTGTTCTTATCGGACTAGCGCTGTTATGAAAATGTTATCACCCTGTGTTTTACAAAACAAGAAGTAGGAACAAAAACAAAATAAAGTACAATTTATAGTAGTATTTGAACAATAATATATCAACAACTAGTAATGTAAAATTCTCGAGAAGTTTCTATTCAACAATATTCTTGAAATTTTATTTGTTTTAGAAATTACTAATTTCTGCGTTAAAATATTTCTTCGTATTTACATTACCATTCACTCAAAGCTGTTATTTGATTATAATAATTATATCATCTATGAATGAAATCAATATTTCGTTTATTAAAATTAAATTATATTATAATGCAACAAAAAACTACTAGAATATGCGAATATAAAATATTAATTATAATAATAATTAAACAACTTTTCAGAAATACTATCAAACGACTTCAATCTAAAGAACAAGTTTCAACAAACTGAAATGCGCTTGGAAATAGGTAACGACAGTCTTTGTAAATGAGGAAGAAGAAACATAGAAAAGAAAGAGATTCCAAGATGTCACTATATCCATGTTTTGATGTCGATCGAAAATATTTTTGAGAATACTCGTGAATATACTCGAAAATATTGTTATGAATATTCTCCAAAGAAATTTTGTAACGGATATACTTAAGATTAAATATATAATTCACAATTAATTCAACTAATGGCATTTAAGAATTTTTTTGTTACCATGTATAAATAAGAGAACATACTCTTGACGACATGATATAGTCGCTGGGTTCCATATGAAAAATTTAGATCTAGTAGCATTATCATCGTCACAGTTCCCACGAGTAGCTCGTTGTTTTATTTATCAACAAAAATCAAATATTTACATTTATTCATTATATAATCATTAAATTTTTGTTTTTAGGAATATTTTGTGGAGAATATTTTAGCCGAAAAGCTATTTCGGGCATATAAAAAAAAAATAAAAAAATAAAAGAGGTATTTTTAATGAAACATCAAATTTTCTGATATTTTTAATATGTTTCTCATGTACAAAATAAAATGAAAACTTTTTTAATCGAGGTAGGTAGAACATGGTTTGAAAAAATTTTTTTGAATCAAACTAGTTTTGTTAAACATGATATAATTAATCTACTTACCTTTTGTTGCGATCCCACTTCTGAAACAAAATATGTTGTGGTACCCTGGTTTTAAAATCAGCTAATATATGTTGTATTCGTGATGTGTTTAAAAAAATTGACAAGTACAATCTATGTATTAATTTTATTTATGTTGAATTGTTATTGATGTACTTGGCTAATTTTATTACTCGGATGTGTATTTGGAATGAAATTGACTTACGAAAAAGTTACGGAGAAAATGTATATTGAGGATGTAATGTTGACAGGAATTTACAATATTTAAGACTATCAGCAACAGCGATTTTGTACTTATCCAGATACCAACACTACTAAAATGTTGTCATCATAGCAACAACGTTCTTTGAAGCATTGTCTTTCTTTGAAGTAAATAAATACCAATGATGGTTTCTCACTTTTCAAAATAACATCGAAACAGTATGCCAAAATAGACAGTTTCTAATGCGCTGTCTTTATCTGAGATGTACATGCATCTATAGTGTACTCTCATTTGCTATCACTTTTTGCCATAATCTTGAAAAAATGAGCTAATGTCGGTCATTATAATAACTTTATAAATGTCTGTAAATTCCATGTGGCCAAGTGTATATAACATTCCATTATAATATTTGTTCCAAAAGCCTGGACTTACTATGGAGCCTTGTTGGACCTTCTACGTTACTCTTCTGCGCTCAAAATTTCTATTATCTTACGGGCACCTTACGGTCATCTCAGAAAAACACTTATAGAAACCTCCTCTGTGAATAAACACATCCTATAACATATTTTATAATTTACCTGTGAAATGACAGCAGTGAATCCTTCACTTGTGATGTTTTACATATCAAACATATTCTAATCATTGTCTCTTTTTATAATAATGCATCAATTCACTCAAAACACGCTATAAAACTCAGAATATCATTAACAAAACTGCTACATTAGGTTGAAATAAGAGGGAGCTGTCAGGAACTTGAGTGATAATAGACATACGATTTGCATCATGCTGATTAGTTGATCACTAGTGATAGCAAGAGAGAGGGCAAGGTACTAATATACATACAGTAGAAAGAGATAGTGCAAAAAAGTATGTTTCACATGTTGGAAACACTGCGTTATATACGACGTATATTGCATAATGATATCTAGATAAGTATAGAATCAATAACAACAATTGGCAACAAGTACAAGTACTAAATAAAACATATAAGAAAATATTAACAAAATATAACTTAACGTAAGTAATATGCATTAACAAGATATAAAATTGGACATAAAGCGGCAATTTTAAATTTCTAAAAAATTTTAGCATCCCTTTTAAATACCATCCTTTAAAATCTCTACTTCACAAATGAGCCAAGTGTAAGCCATATCTAAAGTTGTTCTCCAAACCAAATGAAAACTCACTTTATTGGTACACTATACACTTTAAAACTTCGGTAATTCGACGTCTGTGAACAATCCACCACCTCCCACACTTCCCGGGGTAATCCTCGTGGATGGAGAGCTCTTTAGCCAGTGACTTTTTCCACTTATTGGCCAGATAAGCGCTCTTATCGCTCCATTTGTGTTCGAGTGTATCAAGTGCAGTCGCACGCACGCTCGCTGCTTCTCACCTCCAGTACAACGTACAAGCACTTGCCTGCTGGCTACTAGTTAGTGCTGGCTTGTAGTAGCTGCTACTGATTATATCTACTGGTGCGATACAGATGATAAGTGATTAGCTGGTGTAAATTGTGCTGGATTGGGTGGCAGGTTAACAAGATGAATGTTGTAAATTGTAAAGAGGAGAGGATATGTGATTGGAATATGGAAATATTCCAATTAGATAAAAAAATTTAAATAATATTTATTTTTAACGATCAATTATGAAGGTTACGTGCAGGTGGATAACAGTGATAAATTGGAATAAAAGATACCTACACATACACTTTGTCCATCCCTTCGTGGGATTCAGTGGTGTAACTACCGATGATTCGCGTGTTCTGTAGAACGCGAGCACAGAATAGCTTTATACAGAAGCGACAGTAAAACAGAGAAACGAAAATTAAAGAGAGATGGGGAAAGTCAACAAATTTAAAGAGCTTATTGTTTAAAATCGAAAAGTTTCGTCACATCTTAGAGAGAGAGAGATACGGGAAGGCAACAAATTTAAATGAATTGTTGAGGATCGTCGGAAGTGGAATGGGTTCAAGTTAAAAAATCAACTCTTCATGTGCATACGTTTCGGTGTTTATTACACCTTCATCAGTGTTACAAAAAGAATACAAAGATATTCATGTAATACACTAATTTGAAGTATAAATAAATTGATTGACAAACAACAGACTGAATTATATTATACACCTGTGTGTTGTCGTAAGATACAAAATTTTGTTTAAATTTATAAAATATGTCAGACATCTTGTATAAAATGTAAGAAGGACTGGCATTGATTTACAACAAACTAGTGATTTATTTTTTAAAATTAAAACAAGTTAAAACAACTATTTATCAAAATAACTAGTGCGAAATTTTTATATTATTTTATTGGTTTAAAACAAATTGATAGCATCTAGCTAAATTTAAAGGTTTACACAATGCTCCAAGGTCATAAAATAAAAATAGAATAAGAATATAATTTTAATTTCATGTTCCAAAAATATTTTCATTTTTCCTTCAAACAAACTATGTTATATTTTTCCGTTGATCTTGGCAATTATTATTTTTTATTTAAAAACATTTGTGTTTATCTGACTAGGCAAAATGCTCTGCCTTATGTTTCTATTTTTCTGTGCAATTTTATTATAAACTTTGGGCTGTCGGCACGCTGCAGTGAGTCACACCACTTATAAATTAAGTGGATTTCCTAATCTCAAGCGACGTCTGATCCGACGCGCTGTCTTTTGAATTATGTGAGTTCTTCAATTAAAAAGTATTTGATGGTAAGACAAGTCGGCGTCGGTCGCCTTATGTATTCTTGACTTAAGACTATAGTCGAACGATCGCATGCTACCTGTCTTCCAAACTTCAGTTTTGAAGTTGTGAAATTGGTAGGGGACTACTTGCTATTTAAATTTAATGATAACGTCGCCGAAAACAATATAATGTTGGCTCTTCAAAATGCTCTGATATTAAAATACATGCTTGAAAATTATCGTCAGCCGAACATTAGAATGACTTAGCTGTGATTCACTTCAAAATTCTATTCACTCGCTAATTAGAATTAGCTCTATATAGCCCTAAAAAAGAAATCGTTTGATGCAAGATCTAGTTATCTCCACTTCCCCAGTACGTCCTACCCATCGTTGAGGGAATATCCGGTGTAGATAGTTTTGCACATTTTGTTTGTAGTGAGAGGGATTTTTATCTTTGGGGTCATTTGAAAAATTGTATTTCTAATGGTGACAGATTAAATATCGATCAGCTAAAAAATAGAATTATCGCAGGAAATTTACGCCTGCACAAATACTAACGCTATTAATTCATTTTATAACCGATTAGCGTATTGTTTAGAAGTTAATTGTAGTATTTTTGATCATTTATTAAGTTGGAATAAAAATTAATTTTTAATTAAATGTATTGTAATGACATACGCCTATGTCCACTGATAAAAAAAACTCTCGGTGTATATACATATATACATGATATATACACCACCGCCAAAACTTTATTAGGAATAAATTGGTTTAATATTGGTTCTAGAATATTTTCTATGCGAATAGCGATTTTGCACTACAGTTTTTGATATGAATAATGCTTTGATATGCAGAAATCTAATTATATTGAATGCTAAATAAGGGAAGGATTTCCACGGCGTGGTATACGCAGCAGTAGGTTTCGTTCTAGTTCGCAACTCGCCTCTGACTCACGACTCCGTATAATTTTTCCCTGCTCCCGTGAGTTATTACCCACGTACATATAATAACGAACATAAATCGTAATTATTATAATTTATAATATAATAATTCGTGTGCGTTAAAAACACCCTGAGACAAATTATTGCATTAACGTCGGCTGAGACAATCGCGTTTTATTTTTACCAAAGTAGGCCTTTCCTACACACTCGTTTGTTCCTGCGGCCTGTCGAAATAATTTATAAAAATCGCGGTGAGCACGTGACGATAACCGCACGGAATAAAAGTAATGAATGTCCATGAGCGAATTTATTCCACCTTATATTAATCTTTTACCTCATCGGTTTTATTACCACACGTTGTTTAATTGCCTTATTCAACAGAACATTATTGCTTAAAATCACATTAATGTCCGCTGATACAATTTATTGAACGTATTGCATTTTACTTTTCATATTTATTTTATATGTGCATGAGTCTCATTATGAGCATCCAGTAGAGATCATATTTCCATAAAAATAATTGTAAATCTTCTATGGCAGAATATTCCTACGAGGAACAGGTCCTCAGAAGGGTACTTACTCACTCAGATCACTATTGGAAAAGTGATAGATTCTTTCGTAATAAATGTTGACGATTCTTCTACCGATTCGGACTCTTAGAATTGAGGATGAGGACGATGTTTTTATAAATATAAATTTGGGTTTAGTGGGTTAAGAATTTGAGCACTCAGAATTGCTTGCTCTAATTCTATGTCTGCTGATACTAGAGCACATTCTAGAGCAGATTTGGCTGCTCTGGATTATGCTGTTGTTTCAGTGGATCAGGACTAAGATTTAGAGAATTTTAAAGCGTTTGCTCTAATTCTTGGTCTTGTGTAAACACAGCACATTTTGGAGCAGATTTGGCTGTTCCCACATTTTCTGTTTTATTTTTTCTTCAAAGTTTAGTGCTGATTACAATATATGTAAATAATATTTTCAAGCCATTTAGGGACTTTTTTAATATATTTTTTTAAATAGGCTTGCCCAAACCTCACGAATCAAAATATTCAGCACAGTCTTGTGGACGAAGTGAAAACTAATGTAGTTTATATTTTATTGTTCTCATGCATATTCAATAATATTTCATGCAAGCAACTCTGTAGTTGTATAGTAATAAAATACTTACAAAAAAAAATGATTAGAGTACTTTTCCTGTGACTTTAAATTAGTCTACTTTGACGTTTAACTTTACATTTGATTTTTGTATCATTTGTGTATGTGTATGTGTCAGATTTGTATTTGTGTGAGTTTTTGATTCATAACGACACGGAAATGTGGAGTGAGAATATTTTTCAAGAAAAATATGAATGGAAAGTATTGTTATGATGGAATCTTTTATATTGTAATATGCATGGTAAAAGATGCAAATTCTATCCATATGAATAAAAACCGTAACATTTTTTTAGGATGACTGCATTCTTTTGAATTTCTCATGTAAAAATGGCCCCTATGTTTTTCCATCCCCGTAACTAGAGAGCTGGAAATGAATTATCTAGAAAACGCCCTCTACGTTTTAAATATATCATTACCGATTTCTGCGGTAAAGCAGACTAGCAAACTAAGCAATGGGTAATAATAAGCCGTCAGTAATACATATTTATTTTAATGATTTCCATATGGTTTAGTACACGAAAAATGAATTGTGCACGATCAGATATTTTTATGTTTATCGATTGGGTTTTCAAGGCATTTATTTCTACAAATTACTGATCGATTCAAACGTAACTTACTGACCGGGGAATCGCTAAGTATATGGTAACATAGCAATGATCAAAGTTTATTTTAAAAATGAAAAATTAATACAACGAAAAAATAATGAAATACGAATAATGTGGTATTTATGATCTTCTATTTCTGAATGATACTACATGTCTAAAAAGCGAAAAACATTAAAACATCTTAGTATAAGTTTTGTAATAAAACTATAGTTTATTTTTATTCATTACACGCTTGATAAGTTCGTAGATCACCAGTATCTCGATATCTCAATCATGTGTTATTAAATTAGTGAATTATTGAGATATAGCACATAGTTTATTTGTAACTTGTCCTGCGTAAAAAATGAAATATTAAATTTGTTAATACATAGTTTACTACAACTTTTTCTACAGTGGCGGGGCTAGATATTGTAGAATACAGAAGCTCAGCATTTAGTATAATTTTAAATTTTAAAAAAATAGACAAAAAGGACGTTATTTTAAACCAATCGAATTTACGGGTAAAATAACATACGTCTGCTAATTTTCATTCCAACGAATACCATTTTTAAAAGGAAAAACTGATAATAGGCAAATCGAAAAAATCCAAGATTCCTTACATTTTTTTGGATTTTTGTTTTTCCGCTGAAGTCATATTCTGACCCATTAGAGAGCTATGCTTGAAAAACTTCTTTTTTGTGTCTCACTTTGAAGGAAAATATCTCGAGAACGACGAGAGATATTTAGAAATCTTGGAATCAGCGCATCAACTAAGCCCAAAAAATAAAAAATTTTGTAGGCAAAAAGTTCTAAATTTTAAATGAACTCATAGGCTTTTATCAATTATACCTACCTACATTATTTTCTGTAACTAAAAGTTTGGACAAAAAAAAAACTAAAAATTGTAAATTTTTATGTTTAACTGTGATTGGAAATAACATGAATATGTGGAAGTAATATAATTACATTCCTTGCAGCGTAAATAACTATTCATCTTCTTTTTACTTGTAATATCGCCCTTTAAAAAGAAATAAGAAGATCCTAAACACCGCCTCTTACCTTTGAGTAATTATTGTTAGTTTCTAAGTTTATAAAGCATTGTTATTAAAAGTTAAAATAAATGTTATTACTTCCTCTATGTGTATCTAAGTAGTTAATCATAGCAACAACCCACAAGAAAGCAATTAACAATTAATTTTATTCACAAATTAAATAAATTAAATTTATCGTAAATCACAATTTCGCTGTAATCAATTTTGTTTTAGTTTGCTATAAATTCAGTCGTTCATAAAGTTATCCTCAGTTCAGTGACATACGGGTAGACCCACCTTGCTCCAGCTAGCGACTAAGGAAGGCAAACAATTAACATATGTAATTACCACGCTAGAATAAATATCACTATAAAGCGACCGCGGGTAAATATATAACGAGAATATAATAATTAAATATCAACCTGTCTGAAATTCTATTTAGATGCAGAGTTTATAGGAGACATCAACGGTAGAGCAAGCTAGGAAATTCATAAATTTCATTCCTTAAGGTAATCTGGTATTGTATCTTTATTATTATAAAAACAAATATTTAATTACAACAACTATCATTTTAATGTATAATTTAATACATTAACTGAATTATCTTTTTTAATATGAATGTGTTACTAATCCTGAGTTTATGAAAAACAAAATAATTGGTTATCTTAGTATATTTATAAAATTAATGAAATATCTAAAATATATATAAATACTATTTATTTTAAATAACATACCCCCCTCTTAAAAATATTTGAACTGAAATATAAAATACTTATAATACATTTTTAAAATTTATTTTTCGATGGGAATATGCGAAAGAAATTTTTCTTTTTTAAGAAGAACAAAGACTTATTTTAGTAACACAATGGCCCATGAAAGGCTTGTAAATTTACTACAACAGCTAAATGTTGTAAGGTAATTGTTAACAAATTTTAACTTCGACAAAATAATAGACACATTTGCTTCAAAATATTCTAGGCGTATAATTCTAATTTGATTGTTATTTAAAGTTTTCTTCTTTTTTCTTTTATCAGGTGTTTTTATTTCCTTTTACGAAGTAAAATCATGAAAGATTTCGGTTTCAGATTTCAACGGAAATATCCATTTTGACTATCCCTAATTACATTTTGAGTAATTTCGGCATGATGTCTGTACGTATGTACGTATCTCGCATAACTCAAAAATTATTATTCGTAAAATTTTGAAATTTTATATATGAGACTGCTATAACGTCTAATTGTGCATCTCTCTTTTTATTGCAATCTGTGCAGTGCTAAAACGGCTCGTACAGTTTTTTTTTATCTTTCGGACAACTCAAAAACGAATCATTGCTGTCACATCATCTAGTTATGCACCTCCACATTTTATTACTTGTTAATAAATTGACATTGACAACTGAATAATTCCTGAACGATTAAAATAATTTTATGTAGTGCACTAGTGCAGTTAACAAAATAAATATTTTTTCTTCTTGATTGTATTTTCTGTGTTAGTAATTATTGGTGTTTTCTTTTTAATACTTTCGATGCTCACCTTACAAAATGTGGGACCCAAATAAAATAGGCCCTCAATTAACTGAAATATCCGCGAAAAAAATCAAAGTGGCTGACATTTGGTGAGGAAATTTCATTCTTCCGTAATCGGGATATCGGTTTGTTATTTGTATTGACAATATCAGCAGTAACGGACGTTTGAGGTGAAAACCTTAGAAAATCGAACATATATTGTTTCCGCTTTGTAATCATTATATTACTGTATAACATTGCATTATTTTTCCATATTAGACAATAGTGATGTGAAGTTGGTTATCTCGATTACAGTAAAGATACTAGTGCCACCTATAATCCGATTTTTTCGCGAATATGTTTCATGCCAAATTTACTTACATTTTGTGAGGCAACAGTAGGTATATGTTAAATATTTTCAGCTTATAAAAGATCTCAAATCGGAATAGCTGTTTTTTATTTTATTGTATTAATTTTAATTAACTTCTCTAAAAATCGAAAACTTTCTTGTTTATCTAAACCACCGGCCATTAATTTGCTTTCATGCACAGCATTTACTTCATTGTTAATTACTTATGAAAATGTAATTTTCGAATTCATGTAAATAATTTACTAAACTAATTTGTAATACAAATGAAACATACATTATACATGAAAGATTATTTAAATTGTTATATAACTAATTGTAATTCACATTATCTTTGTATGCACATTTGTAACCTGTAATTGCTAAAGTTAATAATTACTTAAGTTTGGTGAAAAATTATTCATATGATTAATGAGAAACGTTGATGTGAGTGTTTGTTACATTGCTGTTTCGTTCAGCTCTGATTCTCCTTCAAATTTATATTGGACCGAAGAAAATTCGATTAAATAACCATACTGATTTTAAATATACTAGAATTTTGCATTCTATTGCTTCTTTATTTCTAAAGCCAGACCTTTGTTTTAATTTTGAATCGTGTACTAAGCAAAAATTGTATAATCTTCGTTAATGGTTTAATATTCTATCTTCTACGACTACTACGGAAACTCGCACTTCTCTCATGATAGGTATATAAAACTTCAAAGTGAGTTAAAGTGTAAGAAATCATTTTTCACAGTATTTGCCAACATTCGCATGTGTAATGAAAAAATATCGTTTCTCACAAAATTTACTGGCTAGGTTTAAACATTATATAGAGTACCTTTCCCTAATGTATCACGTATTTTCATAGACTCCATAAGTGGAGTTCCTGTATATTGTAGTTTTGTGATGGTTGGCACTTAATATTTTAAAATTAAAATTGCAACCATCAAATTTTCAAATGTTTATTTTTTAAATTAGTTAGAATTTTAAAAATGAAATACGAAACATACGATGTACGTACATTAAAAAAAATATATTTTTTTTAAATATGGTAAAATAGATCCAATTTTTAAAATAACACGTTTTTAGGTAAAATAAGTAATATCATATTGGGTTCATATGAGAGCATTTCCTTTAAAACTGATTTTGTTCTATGTCACATAAAAATAGTATTCATGTATAAAAATAGCTAAAAACTCTAAAATCTCATTTCTAGTAATTACCAACAATGCGCATGCATAAATTTACTCTAGGTAAGTTTATCTTTACCATATTGTTTTGTATATTAAGTAGCTTTTGTATGTATTTATTCTATAATAGTATTGTGGTCTTAGAAAACATATAGTCTGCCTATACCACTTATGCAGACTCATTTATTTCTCACCTTATGTGATTTCAGCACTCGACTTCAGTAGCTAAATTTTGGTACAATTCGGTTACCAGAAGTAACAATTTTTGTTAAATAAAAAAATGAGAATAAAGTTTTTGAAAAATGAAAGTAACATTTTTATTAGTAGTAATTGTGATGGCCATAGTAGTTTCTTATTATAAAAAATATGTCGCTTCCCATTATAATAAAACAATAACAATAGAACTTAACAATAGCAAATTACTTGTCTTAGATCGAAAGGTCATTCCTACTTTACGAGTTTATGCAAAACCGAAATTTCCATAAGAATATTTTGCTCTAATTTCATAAAAGTTTCGTATTGTAATATCGTTATGTAGGAGTATACTAAAGCATAAAATAATGATTATTTTACATAAAAATAACTACTAGATTCACTAATGTCAGTTTAAACACCGTAATAATAGTATTTATGAAGACATAATACTAATAAAACACAGTTGTCGTAAATAATATGAAAATGGGTTTTGTAAAAATGTGAACAATAAACACAATATGCTGGTAATGAAGCTGAACAAGAATAAAGCGTATGAAGTCATATCCTCCCACTCTATTAACGCCGGCCAGTGTTCAGGGCCGGATCAGGACTAAATTCCAGATTCTGAGTTTTTTGAAAAAATTATATTCGCCTAAAATAGGATACGATATACAGATAATAACACCTATATAAAAACAAGAAAAATGCAAAAGATTTTTGGTTTTTATAAATAATACATTTTAACAAACTTTGATTCAAGACTAATATACATATTGAACATCTAAATTATTTAATACATCACATATACTAAAACGATTCCTTAAAATTGTAAGTGTTCCTTTAATACAAATTTTCATTACAGCAGTCAAATTTCTACATCTAAATGATTTAAATAATCCTGAAATTAAGTACGCTATTTTGGCTACCTACATAACTAAGAAAATTCCAAATATATTGGGTTTTGTTATACGAGTTCCTACACATAAAAATATTGTTATACTAATAATTATCACTCACATTCATGGAAAAGATTAAATTCGGTGTAAACTAACACCAGATTTATTACGGTATATTTTTTTTGCGGTTAGAGCGATTCACAAAGCAAATTAATACCGGTGTTAAATATGAGATTAGTTAAGTCTCATATTAGTTACAATTTTTCATGCTTTAACTTTTGTCGTTACAAATCAATAACTTACATTACCATACATTGGCTAAAATTGAGAATTAGTTCGTTTTAAATTGCTTTCTATTCTGTGTTTTAGACTTCATTAAAAGAATTATTAAAATAGAAACAGAAAAAATAATAAAAAAAGTTTTCTGATTTTTAAAGCTCATCTCAATCTTCCACTGGAAATTGTAAAAATCAAATCACTTTTAACTGAGATAAATAAATACATATATCTAACTGCTACATTTTAAAATAAAAAGATTAACTTTAACGTTTCTGCAATATGAATTTGATAAAAAAATTGATTACAACCATACTTCAATGAATGCTTTGCGCATGCCTGTAATCAAAGTATTTTACTTCTAGGTTGTCAAATATAAACACACATCTTCTGTATCAATTTGAAATGCTAATAGTATCTAAAAATATATTGGTAACTCCACCAAACTAGTGGAATTTTCTTTTGGACTAAATTATATACTTAATCCTTTTTATGAATTGGGAATGGAGTTTGATTGGCATTTCATGAAGTTAACAACGGGTATAAGTTTAGGGCTAACTTACTCGGATATATTAACTAATCTCTTATATGAATTATGGAGTTAGCGGCTAATCCTTTTTATGAATCTGGGTGTATACGATGATGATATCTATAGACGATTTGGATGGTATAATATTTACCTATATACAATGCGTCGAGAAAAATATGTAAACGAGATAATAATTACAATAATTATCAGATTGACAACATTTCGTCAGATGTAAAATTAGCAGTTCTACTTCTTTTTTTCGAATCTATTAACTCTATAATCGTGTTTACATACATATTATTGAATAAAAATTTTTGAAATTATATACGTACTTAATAATGTATAATAATGATTTAAAAAAATCTGATGTGTCCAACACATTACCTCCCGCCATTGTAGTGAAATATAATTTTTTTTTCGTACAAATTTGTGGTTATAAAATTAGTTTGTTATAATAATTCAGAAAATTTTTACCTGAATTCATACTTAAAATTTTACATTTATACTTAAAATTACCAAAAGAAACACTTATTTTTGGCATAACAATTTTTAGTTTAATTCGACATATATTATACATTTACTTGAACTTTAATTTATTTTTTCTTACTAATAACAAATTTTCAACAACAATATTGTATGTAATTTATTTTCTAGGGTATAACAGTTTTTATAATCTTATATAAGTATTTATTATAATATTAACAAAATTTCAAACATATATATTTTAATTTATATTATTCTAAGTTATGTCTATGTTATCTATAACTACGTAATCATTTTGATTTCCATGTATATCACCTCGAAATTTGGGTTTTATTAAACAATATTCATTACTTTTTGGTATAACAGCTGAATAATGACTAGCATTAGTTCCAGGATCAGTGAGAAGTACTGCTATTGGTTTTTTCTCGGTTGTTACATGTTCTTCATTCAAGTTTTCCTCATCAATATTGTAAGAAAATAATAAATGCATAATTTGTATCATGCCATTGCTAAAATAGTGTTCCAGTTCTGCAAACGAAATATTATAATATATATCATTCTCTTTTACTGCTTGGTATAAATATATATCGCGTTTTGACACTACAGAAATAGCCTTGATATGAGCGGCATGACCCCAAGAGTTTTCAGAAGCTGTTTCGTGTATTAAACTTTGCATACTGTCATATTCATATAGAAAATTCATACGATCTGAATGTTCAAAGTAATTAAAGTAGGTAAGAAATGCAAAACAACACAAGGATATAACATTTCTGTTCCAAAAAGACAAAGAGAAAGAGATCTAAAAAGACATGAACCATCGCCTTTGGCACGCAAAACTACTGCCTTATCTTGTAGGGCTGAATAAATATTGTTATTTCTATGTGCATCAATAGTTTGATTTCTGAACACAGCACTATCAGTTGAAGAAATTTCATTATTAATAACATATATAAAATCTTCAAATCTGTTAAAAATCATTTGTAAATTTATTCGAAATTCGTTATTTGATAAATTAATATCAATATTATAAATTTCTGAAAGTGCATTATTAACAGACATAAGAAATGTGCTACTTGCAATTTGTAGTGTACAGTTATTTATATTCTGTGCATCAAATGAACTTTCATTTTCAATAAATATTATAGGACTTATTTCTTTATTATCTTCTTCTTCACTTTTAATTTTAATTTCATTATTATTCCTTATAATAATGTAAATCGGTTTATGATATGAAAAATATGTTTCATATACTCCACATATTATATTATTTAAATTAGAGAAAATAACGTCTATTTGGGTATTAAAATTTGTTGTACTTACATTTGGTGATAATTTAGATGAAAATTCAAATTGGTATAGAAATTTCTTTAAATATTTATTTTCATCATTGTATAAATTATAATTAAAATCTCCAAAAAGAATAACTTTATCTGTATTCATTTGAAAGGATATTTTATTTAAAATTTGACGAAAGTTCCTCTCAAACATTTTTTGACTTACCCCAGGAGATTTATAGCCAGTGATAATATTTATATCTCCAATAATGAAAGAAATTAGTTCTATATGAGACTTTTTATCGGACTCAATTTGGAATTGTAAATTTGTAATATTACAATTATTTTTAGCGAAACAAATAATACCACGTATAATACCTACTGAATCTGATCTGTAAATTATATTATAATTTTCTATATCTACAATATCTTCTGGTTTTAGTAGAGTTTCAGAAAATATTAATATATCACCGTTTACATACCAGCTGTCACTTTTAACATTTAAAATTTTTGTTTTAAATGAACATAAATTTTGGTATATTAATTTTATTCCAGTATATTGTAGTATATCTTCTACCTCCCATTTCATTTCTTTTTCATTACGTAATCTATGTAACTCTGTATGTACATAATCTTCTGTGACGCTTGTATTTGGACACTTAAATTTTCCTAAAATATACAATCCCGCTAAAGATGTCACTCTGCTAATAGCAACGTACAACATGGATCGAGTTATTCTTTTTAAATTGTTAAAATCAACACAAATTTTAGAATACGTCTGCCCCTGACTTTTATGAATTGTTAAAGCTTCAGCTGGTATTACAGGAAACTGTTTTCTGATAACAGGATATTGTGTTTTATTTGATATGTTTAGATTAATGGCAATTTTCACAACTGGTGTTAATTTAGAAGATATATCATTGCTTTTAATTATATTAGCGTATTGTTCTCTAGCTTTAACCCCAACCTTTTTTGATTGAAAATCTATCCATAAAATATAAGGTTCTTTTGTATTTTCTTTAAATTGAATTTTTTGCAGCACCCCGCAACTGCCATTAACTAAACCGTCTTCTACATCAATATTGCTGGTTATCATATATTTTATGCCAACTTTTAAATATATTTGATACGATAAGCCATTAACTTCTGAATATTTTTTATGTTTTAATGAATTTAATAAAGATAATTTTGATTGTTCATTAATTTTACCTAATATTATATCTCTTGCTTCGCATATGTATTTGTCCCCAACTTTTTTATTAATTTTTGAAATATTGTATGTCTCTACATGCTTATTTTCAACGTATAATCTAATAGCTTCTTCTGGTACTTCACATTCCTCAACTTGTCTAGATGATATTAAATTTATATCATGAGGGGTCATTTTACCTAATGCCATATTATTTAATGCGGTAATAAAATCACGATCATTTTTTTGTCTCATAATTTGAGTTAATTCAAAAAAATTAAATTCATCCCAAAGCGGATTTGTATCAAAAAATTTATGCATTTCATGCTTTTTAGACAATTTAAATATATGAGTATCCATAACTGGCGGAAGTTGATGTAAGTCCCCGACGCAAATTACTGAAACCCCACCAAAAGAAGAATTTACACCCATGATTTGCCTTAATCTTGTGTCCACTCGATTAAATAACATACTACCGACCATTGAAATTTCGTCTATTATAAGAAGTTTTAAATTTATAAGTTTTGCTCTTAAAGTATTTGCTATGTCGGATGATAATTCCGGCATATGTCCGCCAAATTGGGCAATGGGTAAAGCAAATGCAGTGTGAAGAGTGACACCATTTATTAAAAATGCAGCTTTACCTGATGGTGCACATAACAAAGTAATAATACTACCAGAATTTGGCCCAACATAATTATCAAAATAATTTGTAATTGTATGATAAATAGCATTTATTACTGTACTTTTATCCACACCGGCGGATCCGCTAATAAATAAACGTAAAGCCGTGGACGAAATTTTTAAATGATTCAAAACATACATTACGATTTTTCTTTGTTTTAAATTCAATTTTTGCATAATTGCAAACATACTCTCTTCAGATACTCTTTGTGGAATGTTAAATCGTACAAAATTTTGTTTCTTTGGCGCCTCTTGTCCTGCTTGTTCAAATATGTCAATTTCTACATCATTTGAATTTATTGATAAGTTCTCATTTTCGTCTTCAATATTATTAATATTTATATTATCTAAAGCTTGTTCCAAAATTTCATCACCAAGAACGTTATATTTCCTTCTATTTTCATCGATAATCTGAAAATTTAATAAATATTTAGTTTCATGTGGTACACTTTCAATTTCTTCTAATTCATTTCTCCATGGAAGAAAAAGTAACATTTGTTCCCGATAATAATTCTGTGGATCTTGTTGGAATTTGTACCGTCTGTATCTTATAATTGCATGAAGGTGAAGATCTAACATTTTTCAAAATTTTGTATCCATCATCAAATTTTGTTAATTTATCTAAACATTCTTTTTTTAACACATTACCTGCTAATAAGTCGCAATTTTGTTTCGTTTTCCTCAAGCACACGTTAATATTAGCTAAACAAGATTTTTCTAATTTCTTCTTCGCCATATATAACACTCTCGTAGGGGTACATGATCTTCTGTCTAATCGTCTAACTTCTGATTTAGCTCGATCGGTATAAGAAATTGAATTATTGAATTCATATCCTCCAAAAATAGTAGGAAAACACAATTCTTCTAAATGTTCAACTGTGTGCCAAGGAAATGGTTTCTCATCCTGACAAGGAGCAGTTACTTTAATTTTGTCATTCATTTCTTTATGTCTATCTAAAACTAAAACTTCCTCATCAATGTCAATTTCGTCCAAAATTAAACTGTCATTAAAGTATTTGTCTATAGAATTTTGAATAGAACTATTAGAACAAATATTTACTTCTTCGGCATCAACATCTTTTTTATCAATAATAAAATCAATTTTTTCTTCGTATTTGTTTTCATATCGTGAGAAATATGTCTGATTTATTTCAATGTTATATTTTTTATAAAGTGGAGTATTTAATAAATATTTCAAAGCATCACATACAACTGCAGGTCTTATTGTTTCAAACATATAATCAGATCGGTGGCACATATGTCGCTTTAGTTTTACCTGTATTGTATCCATTTGATCAAAATTTCTTGGCAAAACTTGTAAAATTTTATTAATATCTAATGGTACATTAACTACACTTCCTTTTTGGCCTAATTGTGCATTTAAAGCATATGATTTTAAAGGTCGAATCTGCATAAAGTTAATATATGGAGAAACCATTCTTTCCTCTAAAGGTGTTAAAATTTTAATACATTCTGGTAATATTGGAAATTTTAAGTTATTGCTGGTTGCCAATTTGGGTACTACTTTTTTAGATATGTACTTTTTACAAGTCTTACAGACGAAATTAGATTGGTAATTATGGACTAAATTATAAAACTCTTCAGACTGGTCATATTTTTCATCATACTCAGAATTAAATACAGAATGTTTAAAAAATAGTCCTTCACAGCAATAGCATATAATATCTGGAGTATGACATCTATCTTTTATAAAGTGTAATTCTAATTTTGATGTCTCCGAATTTTGTCTAAGGAGATTATTATATATATTTTCTCTAAATCTTATTAAATCATTTTGCCGTTTAATTCTTTTTGCAGCATTTTCATTTAATTTTTCATTTTCTCGAAAATCAAGGTTAGCTCTTTTTTCTTTAATATAAATTTTAGCTCTTTCATTTTCTTTATCCTTATATTCTTCATCTTGTCTTTTTACTTGTTTAATAATTTTATTTCTTTCATTTTCTTTAATCTTATATAATTCATCTTGTCTTTTTTCTTGCATACTAATTTTATTTCTTTCATTTTCTTTACTCTTATATAATTCATCTTGTCTTTTTTCTTGCATAGTAATTTTATTTCTTACATTTTCTTTACTCTTATAAAATTTATCTTGTCTTTTTTTCTTTTTTTTTATTTTTTTCATATTCTTTACTTTTATATATTTCGTCTTGCCTTTTTTCTTTCATAGTAGTTTTATTCCTTTCATTTTCTTTATTCTTATATAATTCATCTTGTCTTTTTTCTTGCATAAAAATTTTATTTTTTTCATTTTCTTTAATCTTATACACATCATCTTGTCTTTTTCCTTGCTTAATTAATTTATCTTTTGCTTTTTCCTTTTGCCTATAATCTTCATTTTCACGAATTTTACTCATTTTTTCTTTAGTAGATTTAATTTCCTTAATAATTTTAGTTTTATTATATAATTTTTTCTTTTCTTCATTTTTCTTCTTAAAAGATTTCTTTCTTGTTTTCATTTTTGTGTAATACCACTAATGTGAAGTTCTTTTATCTATGAAATATATAGGATATTATTTTTATTATTTATGTGCTGTATGCACTGACCGAAGTCTAGAAACCTTGACACAGAAAAGTAACATGGGAAAACAGCTAAATATGCACACTTATATAATATATAATATAAAAAATCCCTTCGTGCATAGTGCCCTTCTAGTACTGCTATTTGGAATAAAAAAGATAGGGGCAGATTTAGATGTCTCACATACATAATTTAACATTCTACGGGGAATTGTTTTTGAGTTATGTGAAAAATTCTAAAAAACCCTTCGAGTAAATTGCCCTTTTGGCACTGCTGATTACAATAAAAAGGGAAGGTCCACAACTACAGTTACAGCAATCCCATATACAAAATTTCAACATTCTACGAGTAATCATTTTTTAATTATGCGAGATACATACATATGTTAAAGTTTCTAGTATTCTGGTATTCACTTTGTATACCCTTACCTAATACGTTGGTTTGGCAAGAGATAAAATCTTTTTAATTTTCGTTAAACTTGACACCTGTATATGTCAAATATGAATCACACATCTGTTTTGTTTTATAGAAATTACTCAGCCTGAACGATGTGTAAAATTAATATAATTTATATATTTTTTTTTTCTTTAACTAGAAGTTATATATAAAAAGTAATTATGCAAACTGGAAGAAAATTAAAAAATCTTTTTGTTTAATAATAACTAATTTTGCGAAAAAAATTATATTTAGAGGTATTTTTTAGGAAAAACTGTTTAAAGCTTCAAGTAAAGTACTACTTCTGGTTAACCAATTGTAGTCAAAATCTAATCAGTTCATCATATTTGAATATAAGTCTCAAATAACAAATATTTTATTTTTTACGTGTATCGTATTAGAGTTATCGTGGACGAAAAATCGTCACAGACACACACACATACACACACACAGACATACAGACATCACGCTAAAAATAGTAAAATCGTATTCTAGGGACCCTAATTCGTGCTCATATGTTGAAAACTCACACTCGAGAAATTTGACCAAAAACAATACCTCCCTTATCTATATATTGATAGGCGGGAGGTAAAAAGAAGTTTCAATAAATTGACACATTTAAATGACACTTGTGACATTTATGATTTTGTTTTGTAATTAGACATTTTATTATGAGCTTTACATAACTGGATAGCTTTAACAACCAATCATATATTGGCAGCAATTAATGATACCGTTGTCTGTTTCACAATGTACAGCACAGCTCATCTCTTATTTCATGAACTGTACAATTTGCATGTCATCTACTACTGCTTTTCGAACTAATATTGTAGCTAAATTCAACGATTTATAAAAAAACATTGAAATTCATTATCGATATTGTCCATTACGTTTTGCATAATTTTATGGACATATGAACAAAAAGTGAAATTTCTATGATTGGTAGTGTTAATATTAATCAGAGTGGAAGGAATGCAGTCGACCAAATATAGAGAAGTGAGGCAGTACGAATGCAAATGCACAATGTGGGTCTATGAAACATGGCTCAAATTTATTATTATGCTACATCAAGGTCGTTATTACTTCTGCACAACAGTTTTTACACAAGTGTAATTACTGTATTGTAGAATCTATGGGCAATTAACATTTTAAACGCATTTAAACGGTTTTCTATCTTAAATATTCATTCATATTGCTTTTTATTATTAAGTGTAAATAATATATCGCTATTTAAATGTTGTAAACATGCATAAAATATCGTTTTCATTATTCTGCAATGTGTAGGAGTATTGAAGTAGGATAAAATAATAAACAGTTAATATACAACTTTATGAATATATTACTATTTTTTCTGATGTAGAATTTACATTTGTGAATATATACAATAGTTTTCCGTTAAATGATCTTCATCCTTAAAAAGTTACTGAATTAATGACTGGCTTCCTTCTAAAACTTTTCTTTAGAGGTAGGGTTAGGAACCAAATCTTAACCCTTATTTAATTTTAAAATACATCAGTCATTTGCAAATAAGGCTGATAATTTCAGTCACATTTTATCTCTGGTTCAGATTCATAAGAAAAATAAAATAACCCTTACAATAAAATAATTGTACAGGGTGTTTCTGTACTACAGGTCAAAATACTGGGAAAATCGCATATAACATCCTTCATGGAACATAAAATATGGACGTTACATGCATCTGTATGATACGAGTATATACGACGGCAACAAAATTAGTATATTTAATCAATAAAATTATATTAGTTTATAATAGGTATATGTACTATAAAAATAAACAAAAATTCATAAGAAAAACCTAAAACATAAAAATATATTTGTAGAAAAAGAAATGAATATACTTTAAGTTGGGTTCCCATGAATATATTTTTATGAGTCATTTCCAATGATTCATTTTTCATGACTATTAAATGAAAAAGATTTGTTTACATGTATCATGTTTCAATGATCTTGTTGAGACGTTGTACTGTTACATTTTACAAATGGCATCGGAAAAAGTTAATTCGTGTTGCAATGATGAAGTGAAATGATTATAAATTCTAGTGAATGATGTGTTCTGACGTTCATTTTTAAAGAATCATTGAAAATCATTCATAAAAAATGATTTCTGAGAACCTGTCTTTAGGTTTGGCATGATGTAGGAAGTAGATAGTTACAGAAATTCATAGTAGAGCGGTCCTTTGAACGGATATACGATACCTACTATATTTACCCTTAGTGCTAAAAGATGCATAAACCCGAATTATTTTATAATTAATTATTAACATTCTCTTGCATAATTTGCAAAAGGGTCAAGATAGTGATAGGTAAATTTCCGGAGTTTATTTTTAGGGAATATTCCCCGAATATATTCCCGGGAATATTCAGGTTTTGGGAAATTGCGGGAATTATCATTTTATTGCTATAAAATCCTATACAAGTAGATGATTTTCTTTATGAACTTCTTCTTTTTTCATTTTTTTTATTAATAATTGTTTTATTTCGTATGGACATTTGGAGCAAAATTTTGGAGGCATTTTTCACGTTATATTTGTAGTTGAAGTATTCACAGTAATACACAATGATATTTATTCAAGATTAGGGAATATTCCAGTATAATTTTTCTCTCCGGGGAATATTCCCAAAAGGGATATTGTCGTGTCCTATCAATAAGTCTAGTAAAGTTAAATTTAGCCCTTTTAACTTATATGAAATAGAATAAGATCTTTTTATATTTTGTCGTGTTAGCTTCTAACCATATAGTCGACGAATAAATACAAAATAATTTAATATAAATTTATATATTAGCACCCTATGGATTCAATTTCACAGATGACACATATCAATTACGAGTGTATTGAAAGCTGTAAGTAGTAAGATAGAACGAATGAATGGTCTCGCATTTCACTCCATGTGACAAGGTGTTTGCAGGATCATTAGAGCAAGTAACACGAGAGATTATTGAGATTGAGTCGCGGTTGGCGGTGTATGTATAATCATCAGCGATTAACGCAAACGCCCGCTAATTAGTAATTCACGACGCCTGTGGATTAGCTCATTACGGTATGCCGGCCAGGACCGGCTACAGTGCATTGTCTTCCTTGCAATTAATATTATTATATACAGTTTGTCTCACAAGAAGTCCCGGTATCGTTATAGAATGATTAACAACCCTTGTACCCAGTGGAGGCAAATGAGGCTGTGCCTCACTATATATAAAACAAGGAGAGAATTTTACATTTTTATATTTAAATCTATAAATTTAGTGCGCAATATAATTATGTCAACAAGATTTAGTTTTCAAAATCAAATATATGTTGTATACAGAAGTGCAGAGGCAAAAATTCTCCTGCCTCAAACCTCATCAATATGTGTGTACAATCGTACTTTTTCAAAGTGCTCATAGTGTTTATCGATTTTTTTCGCGCAGAACTAACTGTTTCAGAAAAGGGAGTCTTGAGGCAAGCCTGTACTATTTTCTGATTAGTCTGTTGTCATCTGCGCGAAGCGAACATGCAACCGAACTGAATACTTGAGAGAGTATGTGTAGTCGGTTCTTGATGGAACATGATATCAAATAATTAGTTAAAAAATAAACACTTTTCTTGATTTTCCACAAAATTTTGTGGAAAATCAAGAAAAGTGTTTATTTTTTAACTAATTATTCGAACTGAATACTTCTGAAATTTTGGTCGTTGCATTTCCAGTTGTTTAAATATAGTATTAGTGGATGGACGTGAACACCGGATATCTTTGAGTTTTTCTTCTGCTACGTAGATAATAAAGGACTTTCTGAGCACTTATGACATTGTAAATTTTCTGATAAATGAATGTCATTTCTATAAGAGTTTATTCAGTTTCTATCCAATCGCCTGCCTCATCAAAATTTTTATTCACGAGCAGTCACTGCCTGTATCATAAAACTACAAATAAACTGTTTTGTGCGGTATACCGCAAATTGCTTTTGATTTGTCATACTACCTTCAGTTTCCAGGGTTGGATTAAAGGAAAAATTTATATATACGACATAGGACAAAACCGCTATGTGATTCAGATTAAAGAACATCCCAAAGACCCAAGGACATATTACAAAAGTAAAAAAAAAAATACCTAATAATTATTATATTAGTATGGTTAGAATTTTTTACTTCATAATATTTTGATAGGAAAGAGTCCAAAAATCAGTAAATAGTGGTTCTAGTATTATTTTTTGGGGATCCAGAAATTCTTTTCGGGTGAGAAAATTAACAATATTTATTAATTATACAAAAATTATTGATTTAGAAAAGATTTGTTTTTCGTCGATGCGAATCGGATCAAAACTTTCTTCGGATCCTATTATTGATTATTTTGATGCAAATGAACAATGGGCAGAACATTAGATATTTTAATTATAATACGTTTATGAACATATAAAAGCTATCATATAGCAAAGAAGACAAAAATGATTAAATTTTTGACTAACAGGGACTTTCCAAATCTATATAGTATCTAAAAATTGTAAATATACTAATCCTGCATAAATCGATTCTTAAAATAGGTACTCTTTATTAGATTTGTTAGTCAACCACGAGACCACCTATTACTGTCATTATTATTAATATTATTATTAAATTAGAAACAATTATTCAGAATATCATATTTCTCATCATTGTAGATTCAATTTTATTATTGATAAACTTGATGATATACCTAAATTAAAATTTACTTTCGACATAAAACTTCCTACTAATTACATGTACATAAAACAGTAATTACAAATCCATGTTATCTAATTTTTTCGTGAACATTGGCCAGGTCCATTTACACCTGCAGAGAGTGTAAATCAGCTTTGCGCCGGAGCGGATAAAAAGCGAACCAATTAATCGGCGGAAGAGGCTGATTTACGCGGGGTCCGCGATATCAATTAGCGGGCGAGGTGACTCCGCAGGAAAAAGTGGTCCGCTCACCCACACCTTGGCTCCGAGTTTTTATGGAACTTTATTTATTACCCTGTAGGCGACACCAGCTACAATGTTTTGCGGCAGGATTGTCTGTAGGGTATTATGCACCTTGCACGTAAAAGTCTACTTTATAGTTCACGATTTAATTATTTGGAAAGTATTATTATTACTGTACTACAATTCGGTGATATAGTGAGAAGTGACAATGGTTTCTACGGCGATGGTCGTTAAGGTGAAATGAAACCCCTTGCGCGCGAAATTCAAATCACTATAAAGTATTTTTTAATTATTATTACAAATTATGAAACTTTACGTATTTGTATTATAGGTTGAAATAAAGAAACATAATTCTATTGTAGAAATAATATAGTTTTAATAAATTTAACCTTCATTTACACATCTTACTTAATTTTTTAAATGTTATTTTCAATATATCTCCAATACTAGACGAACAATTTTCTCTAAATTTGTAAAATAAATTTATAACAGCACAATGTTCAAAATACGTAAAAATTAAAAAAAATGAATTTCAAACTACTAAGAACAATAAAAATAAAACTAGAACTAGAACTTTACGTATTTGTATTATAGGTTGAAATAAAGAAACATAATTCTATTGTAAAAATAATATAGTTTTAATAAATTTAACCTTCATTTACACATCTTATTTAATTTTTTAAATGTTATTTTCAATATATCTCCAATACTAGACGAACAATTCTCTCTAAATTTGTAGAATAAATTTATGACAGCACAATGTTCAAAATACGTAAAAATTTTAAAAAAATGAATTTCAAACTACTAAGAACAATAAAAATAAAACTAGAATTTGACAATAAGTTTTAAAAAATATATATTCTTATAGTACCTTACACCTTCCTACATACTGTGTTATATATTTAAATAAGTTTATGGTATAATACAAAAAGATATTTGCAATTATTGTCTGAGTTAAAAATAGTGCTCACTAGCGCTCGCCTCGGCCGTGAAACAAAATACTGAGCCCTTTCATTTCCCCTTAAAGATAAACTCGGTTTCCCTGAGTTGATTCTTATGTCAATAATCCTAACCATGTTATTTAAATCGCCAAGGGGAAAAGGGAGATTGATGACATCATGTTATCTGGCAAAATCGTGATTTTCCGAAGTTAATAAATGTCAAACAGTATTGTACAGATGTGCAACGAAATGTGAAACATAAGACTTTAACATGGTATTTGAAAAAAATGCGGATACTCTCTCTCCTCATAGTTGTAGAGTAAAACTACAACAGTATAAAATTGTTCAAAATTAAATTCTACATAAGATAATATCATACCTGATGCAACAACACGCCTACAATAAGAGATATATTATATATGAAATATAACACTTTCGTTCAAAATTAGACAACCATAGAAAACATACCTATCTATGTAAAAGGAGAGTATTTTGAAAAAAAATATCTAATATGGACACCACATGACTTCCATGTATGCTAAGTTATACACACTTTCTGTTGCACTTCATTGAAACTAATTCTTCATCTTCCATTCATTTCATATTTTCAAACTTTCCTGTATAATTATTCCTTATTGCACTACACAAAACTATTTAAGTTGCTCAAAAACTTACGAAGAAACAAATATTGTTTTCATTCATTTCCTCAAGAATATATTCTGAGAATAGCCAATGTCAAATAATTAACAAGAAATCAAACGTTCCCTAAAAAATTAAAACTATTTTTATTAGATTTCTGCCAAATGTAAAGTGCCTTTTTAAAAAGGCCTATTGGAACCAAAAATTATTTTTTACCCTTCTAGCACTTAAATCCAAATTCTGCTAAAAAAATATATTGACAATAACAAATATTTTTGCATGAACACTTGATTCTTAATATCTGTCTTTGTTTATGTATTTGACGTTTCAGTTTGTTAACCGCACTTTTGATTGTTAATTTCGTTTTATTTGATTTACTTACTTAATTTGGACGGCATATTTATACTGTAAATCAATTCTTCACACTTTTCTTGAGTAAAATGATTCAAGCAATAATTTGGGTTTAGAGACTTGAGATTCTTTAAAGAATAATAATTTTAATTATTGACCATGGTTAATAATAATTTATTATTGCCCTAGCCCCCTAGGTGACCATGGTTACCAAGTAAATGGTAGTAAAAAACAATTTCTCATGCCAAATAAAGGTTAATAATAGTAGGTGTCTAGGCTAGTAGTGAAAAAAGAAAATTTCAACTTTCTACAGCTAATCGCTTTTGACTTACGTGAAAAATTAAAAATAAACACTACGTGCAAAGTGTTTTTTTTTTTGCACGGCCGATTGGTATAAAAAAGATAAGTGCACAACTAGATGTTATAGCAGTCCCATGTACAAAAATTCAATATTCTACGACTAATCTTTTTTGAGTTATGCGAGTCACATACATAAAAACGTACGTACGTACAACGTCCCGTCGAAAATAGTCAAAATGGATTCAGGGATGGTCATAACGAATATATCCGTTGAAATCTAAAAACCGAATTTTTTAACGATTTCTACTACCCCCTTTACCTAGTACAAGGAAGTAAAAATTTTGTTTTTTATTAGTAGTTTGCAAAAATTTTCGGTGCTGCACTCTTACATTAAAATCTCGAAGCGTCAAAATTTTACAATCATAATACCTCCCTTAATAAAATTGCCGGTCGGTAAAAATAGTTTGTATCGCAATTCATTAATAATAATAATAATAATAATAATAATAATGGGTAGTAAACTGTGTTGACATATTTATAATTTATTTACTCTATAAATCACATTTCATAACCCGACCTGCAGTGTAATAGATAAAGTTTTCGTACAAATTGCCAACAAATCAAGCATTTCACAACCGATTTACAACTGCACACCCTCGCACACTTTATATCAGCAGATGACGCAACATCATAATTCCACGTAGACGTATTGTTTCACTTAGCTAACAATGCTGCGACGGCTGGTAGCCATACCTACACAGGGTTTCGACCCTATAAATAACAAACGCCGGGGAATTTATTTACTGTTGCTTAGCAACCCGCGTACTCGGGATAGACACATAAATATGACGTGACTCCTACATGCCACATGGCACACGCAAACGTTGGATAGGCGGTTTGTACGGATTGTGTACTGAGGTGAATTTATCACGCTTGTTTTTATCAGATGATGATGGGAAATGATTGTATAAGTTTAAATGATGTGGATGTGTTGTAAATTTTTTATTCCTTGTCAAGCAGTTTTTGCAGTTATTTTAAAAATATGATCTCTTTTTTTTGTATTTTAAACTAACAATTATCACCCTGGAGAAGACTTAATTGAAGTCGAAACGTTGATGTGTAATTTAATTTTATTAAATTGACTTAATTCTCCAAGAACTCCTTTATTTTCATTCCATCATGCAGTCGAGCCGAATCTCTTCTCTTCAGAAATTGTTTATGTTTATAGAAAGTCATTTTCCGAAGATACAAGAGTTTAAATGACGCTTTCCATCCTATTATAGATACAATTAAACGCGGATTTTCCAAACACTAGTATGGGTTTTCAACGTATCAACGATTCAATAAATTGTGAATAAAACGTTTGCTGATTTTCACAAAAAGGTAATTAATGTCTAGTAACGAACATCATCTGCCATAAATCTTGTAACTAGTTACTAACTTATTTTGATAGTTTTTTAGTTAAAATACGAAGCGTAGAGAACAACACTATATAATAATAATACTATTGATATGTGACAGTTCTTAGGTACGTTGATATAATTCTTTTAATTTGTAATATTGTTTAAATAATATAGTAAATTCAAATAGTATTCTTTATTTGTAGAGCTTATGCTGACAGGAAATTCGATGCTTTCAAAATTTTTTTGCTTATAAATAGGTCATAGTTAAGTTTTGCAAGGTATGAAATTCTATTTTATATTTTGTCATATTGTCTTCGAAAGTTTGCTTGGGACGGTCATATACCATTAATCAGGACTGGAAACGGTTCTGTAATTCCTGGTACAAGCCTAGAGAGTTCTCGTGTTTTTGGAATCCCAGGACTGTGGGATTTTGGTTTGTGGTTTAACTTCACACCTCAGGAGGAAAATGACCTCTATGTTAAGGGTATTAAGGAACAAGGATGAATTTTGTACCTTGAAGGGAGTGGGCCATCTTAAGCAAATTTTCAAGATTTTGCAGTTGAGTTTGATACTCAGGCAGCAAGAGCAGAGTGTGTTTAAGAGGTAATCATGTACGAATCATGACACAGTAGTCGAGAGATTTAATATTAAAAATGTTAGCGTAAGTGTATGTGTATGTAATTATATAAGTAAGTTTTGTAAATATATTTTATAACTGCATGTAACTTGTTCAATTCTGTCAGTTCAAATTTAATAATAATTTGTTTATGTTCTATTTTATATTTTGTTATACTTTTGTTACGTTTTTTTTTTATTAATTGATTTTAAATAACCTGCAATCCTCATCATTTTAAAACAAAATTAGTTTTGGGTATTTTAACTTTAAAAATAACCTGGTGGCAGCGTTCAAAATCTACCTTTTGGCAAATATTACCATTCCAAAATTTATAAATTAAAAATTTTTGTTGTTACAGGTACGTAGTTTTAAGAATGCAGGGCCGAAATAATATTTTCTGGAAGTGTAGGACACGAGATAACAGTGGCTTACTAATGCAACTACGGGCCTGTGTTCCTCAGACAATCCGGGCCCTAATCTAGAATAAAAAATGTAATAACCCTATAACATGATACTTCAGATCATTTTTGAGCATGTATTTTAATATCAGAGTATTTTGAAGAGTCAACAGTCTATTGCTATTTTATTAGTGACGTCAACATTAAAATTAAATAGCAACTAGTCCCGTACCATTTGCTCAATTTCAAAACTGAAATTTGGTGGTTGACGCCGATTCGTTTTAGCGTCACATACTTTTTAATTGAAGCATTCACATCATTCAAAAGGTAGCACGTCGAATCAGACTTAGACTAGGAAATCTTTCCAATTATCAAGTAATATGACTCAGTGTGTGTCGACAGCCCATATTTATAATAAAATTGCACAGAAAAGGGATAGAAACACAAGAAATAGCATTTTGTAATAATAATAATTGTCCGTGTTCCACGGAACACGCGGAACACTGGTAGTTACACCACTGCAAAATAGATTTAATCCTTACAAGCAATGTAAAGGTAAATGTATAAAACATATTTATAAAAACTAATTATATCATGTTGTATATTAATGTTATACCTTGAGTTTATTTTAATATGAATCATGAGATTTTCCATTTGATTGACAGTAATGTATTAGAGTGTTCTCTTTAAAATGAAACATAGGTTGACAAATTCACGTCATTACTGTAAAATTGTGATTTTTATTAAATAATACATTTCTACTTTGTTGTAATGGATGCGGTGAACAACTATAGTGACCCGTTTTTTTAAATGAATTTTATTATTGTTTACCGTGAATTTATTTCTGCTCTTGTTTAATTTAATTGAACGTTGAGATACATTATCAATCACAAATGGCAAGTCGTAACCATAGCTATCAAAAATCCCATATTTCACGTTCAAATAATCTTACGGTACGGTATACTATATACCGTAGTGTTGGTACAATTTTTTAAATATGTGTTTAAAAATTAAATTGATATTTTTTTAGTAGTTATCATTTTTTAAAAATTATTTGGCAAAATTAAATGCATATACATGTTATCAAAATGTAATGAAAAATTTTTCATATATTTGAATAGTTACAGGTTTTCCACGCTTTCCCAGGGGTGTTTCCCAAACTTTAGACCCATGCATAACACTTTCCAATATATTTTAACACTTTGTACTCCTTAGTAGAAAATTTGTGTATGTCTTAAAACACCGAGAAACAATCTTCAAATCATTTTAACATCAACTATTTGAAATAAAATATTGTTTATTTGTCAAATGTCCATACATTGAAAACAGAATTACAGCCTACAGGAAATATGCTGGAGTACCTACAACAAAATGGAAAACAGGGCCGTAACTTCCATTTCCGCAATTGCAAACAAAGTAACAGTATATCGTTATTAAATTTTTAAAATTTAAATTTAAATCATTTGTGTTCAAACCCAATAATTCTATATGAACTAATTCTCAGCAATTTCGTAATTTCAAGTCAATTACAGTTAACAAAGCGCCAGAGAGAAACGAAAACAAACTACATTGTGTCAATCATAGGTGTGTGGAAACCATTTAGGGGATTTGCAATACGAATACATTTTCTATAATCCCCAATAGAGATAAACTGATCTGATATGATGTCGATTTCTCGCTCCTTTCTGCCGTGCATGACCTACAAACATTCGTCTGAGAGTTTCCAGCGATATTATCGCCACTTTAATGTCAATATCAAAGCTATATAAGGTCGTAGTTGATCCTATGAAACATGCACTCGGAAATCAATGGCAGTTCCACCTCACAACTAAATTCTGGATAACTGCCGGGCTTCGAGCATAGAGCGGTGATTTCTACGATACTTTGTTTTGGGGTGTCTTATTTTGACCTTTATTTTTCAGTGAATGAAACATCGACATAGGCGCCGGTTTTTGCAAATACATATGGGTGCTTTAGCCACAGGCGTTAATATTTTAATAAAATAAAAATATGCAATAATACCGTTAGGTGGGGATTAAAAGAAAACCGCCTAAAGACAGGTGACCAAGTGCCGCAGACAAACATTTTCGAATTCCAACTTCCATCAAACAAAAATTATAATATTTTGAAGTATTAATTTATATTAAAAGTTAAATATTATAAAATCAAGATTTATTTTATTGAAAACGAACGAAAACAAAAAATTACAGAAAAATCCAAATAACTATTAACAAAAAAATAATAATTCGTACTTTTGAGTTTTGTTATTATAATGTCTATGGTGCTTTAGCCACAGGCGTTAATATTTTAATAAAATAAAAATATGCAATAATACCGTTAGGTGGGGATTAAAAGAAAACCGCCTAAAGACAGGTGACCAAGTGCCACAGACAAACATTTTCGAATTCCAACTTCCATCAAACAAAAATTATAATATTTTGAAGTATTAATTTATATTAAAAGTTAAATATCATAAAATCAAGATTTATTTTATTGAAAACGAACGAAAACAAAAAATTACAGAAAAATCCAAATAACTATTAACAAAAAAATAATAATTCGTACTTTTGAGTTTTGTTATTATAATGTCTACCAAATCCTTTCTTACTTTTTACATTTTTCCGCAAAAGCGCTTTAAAGTTTTTCTTTGCTTCATATTTTGAAATATTACGAGAGAGATGATTTGCATCTCTTTTGCGCTTAAGCATCCATAGCACCCATGCATTCGGCGCCTATGAATATGGACACTTCATTTATATATTTACAATTAAAAGGATTCTTTTAAACTGGATTCCATAATAATCTATCATGCGAAAGTCTGATCAGTTTGACAAGTTTTATTATCCTTTGAAGGCTTCCAAAACCAAATTAGGATTTTGGGTGATAAATGCAGAGCTGGTTTTATGTCGCAATTGCTGTTGATAGTTGAAGCTCAGAAATATTAGATGATTTAGTCATTGTTCAATCAAAGTAGTTTTAAACCTATTTTTAATAATTAAATTTGAGAATGAACTTACAAAAAAAAATAATTAGTACATTATAAAATAAAAAAAGATTAAATTAAACGTTTCTGTGCCATGTGATACGAATTTAAAAAATTGATAGTACCGTTGATTGAAAAATATACTTTTCAATCAACGATAGTACCATGTTTCAGTGGATGCTTTGCGCTTGCGTGTAATTAGGTGTTTTCTTCTAGGTTATCAAATATCACCTTCTTCCTTCGTTTCATTTAGAAATGCTGATAATCATCTACAAATATTGCTAATTTCACCAAACTAGTGGAGTTATCTTTGAAGCTGAATAATATATTTAATTCTTTTTACCTCCCGCCTATCAATATATAGATAAGGGAGGTATTGTTTTTGGTCAGATTTCTCGAGTGTGTGTTTTCAACATATGAGCACGAATTAGGGTCCCTACAATACGATTTTACTATTTTTACCGTGATGTCTGTATGTCTGTGTGTGTGTCTGTGTGTATGTGTGTGTGTCTGTGACGATTTTTCGTCCACGATAACTCCAATAGGATACATGTAAAAAATATAATATTTGGTATTTAAGAGTTCTATTCTAATATGATGAACTGATTAGATTTTGACTACAATTGGTTAACCGGAAGTAGTACTTTACTTGAAGCTTTAAACCATTTTTCCTAAAAAATACCTCTAAATACTATATTTTCGCAAATTTCGTTATTATAAATACAAAGATTTTTTAATTTTCTACCGATCTGCATAATTACGTTTATATATATATAACTTCTACCTAGATAGAAAAAATATATAAATTTTATTAATTTTACATATCGTTTAGGCTGAGAAATTTCGATAAAACAGATGAGTTTTAGTAACGTCAAAAATAGCTGTCATATTGGTCATACAAAATCTATGAAGGCAATTTCAGGTATGAAATGAATTAAAAATATTCTGAACTGCAATAACAAACTAATTTTAAAACTACAAATTAAATGTATTGAAAAACTTATAGAATATATATAGAATATATTACTACAGTGGCGGGAGGTATTGTGTTGGACACACCAGATTTTTTTGAATTAGGAGTGCAATTCGGGATGTTATCAAGGTGTATAATATAACTAATCCGAGTCATTGGGTAATCTTTTTTATAAATCTGGGTGTAAATTTCTTCAAATCACAGATTAACTAAAATCACTGGTTATGGAAGGGGTCAAATTAAAATATTTTTTGCTGATAAATTAAAGATAATAATTAGAGCCAGATTAATATATTGCTATTATATAGGCAGTTGTCCAATGCCCCGTGACGTAAATCAAACAAACTAAACTAAATTCACGGGAGGGTAGGCCCCAAAATCATTACTGCCCAAGTCCCCAAAACCATTAACCCAGCTCTGCAAATACATATCACTAATATCAGCTTATACGAACATGCGGTGTTTCGACTTGGCATTTGTTCACATCTCGAAATGGGAATGGCGTAAGTGCGGGACTCTCCCATTTCTCTAAATTCATACCGCACTTGTGCCGCGACTTATAAGCGGCTGCCGGTATCTCTCAGCGGTAACCCGTCCACCGCTCCAAACAAAGCAAACCAGCCGAACATTATCAATCATGGCTTCTTTCTAAATGTCCCTGCAGTTTGCACCATACGGGGTGTTTCACTTATACTCAATTCCTGGGATATTTTTTTCTAAATATGGCACAAAGTATCTTTTTCTACTTGCAATCTGTTCCAAGCCAGGAA
The DNA here is from genome assembly GCA_035578165.1 of Stenolophus ochropezus. Taxonomy (NCBI): domain Eukaryota; kingdom Metazoa; phylum Arthropoda; class Insecta; order Coleoptera; family Carabidae; genus Stenolophus; species Stenolophus ochropezus. Next base: position 24,358,893 of record JAQOWZ010000003.1, on the reverse strand, counting down.
TCTCTTCAAATTCCAACCAGGCGGCGATATCAAACGGAGGAAATGGCTTACGCTACGGGAAGTACAATGGAGGAAATCACAACGACTAATTGGAGGTAATTGGACGTGAATGGGGCACGCACACACCATATTATAGTATAGGACAAGATATTTGGTTAATCCCATAAGCCAGGTAATGGATGCGGCTAACCATCACAACGGGTGATGAGTCGTAAATATTTAGGGGCGGTATTAAGGAAAATGTCTTATTCTTATAAGTGTAATGAGGATCAAAGACGGCAAGAAAATTAACCATTTCTCATTAGGCTGGATTAGTTTTGATTTACTTTTAAATTTACCGCAACAGTACAACTATAAATAGACTTTTAATATAAGGGTTTTCTCAGTTGAAATCTAACTGCATAAGCGTTAGAGTCGTGAAATTCAAAACTAAATATCGACAATGTGGAGACCTTGGCATGAGGAGTGTGAAATAGAAGAAGAAACTGATAATGTAGTGCAGAATGACGAAGGAAGTATTAGTGTTCCGCGCTTGCATTTATCGAACGACGCCAAACAAATAATTGTGAATGTTTTTGAATCATTAAAAACTGAAAATGTAAATAATGCTATTGCGAAAACGGCGGAATTAACCAAAGTGCCATATTCAACAGTACACAGAATTGTAAAAATTGGCGTCGTATGCCGAAAACAAAGATGTGATAAAGGTAAGATGAAAGTGGTAAGTGATTTTGAACAAGACGTAATAAGAAGAAAAGTATATACCCTGTATGAAGAAAAGATTGTACCTACAGTTTCCACTTTACATCAACGGTTAAAGGATAATAATACAGGCATTAATTGTTCAGAAAAATCTCTTTATCGTGCATTAAAATCTATGGGTTTTCGTTATAAAAAAGTTGACCGACGGAAATATATTATGGAGTCAAGAAGAATCCTAGAACTACGATTTAAATATTTAGAAAGTATACAGAAAATTCGAAAAGAAAATAGACCAGTAGTTTATTTAGATGAAACATGGTATGACACTCATGACATAGTGCAAAAAGGATGGACTGACAATTCAAATGACTGTGCTTTAAATGTTCCTGTATCTCGAGGAAAAAGAATAGTTATATTACATGCGGGGTCAGCAAATGGATGGGTACCGAATTCTCTATTAATGTCTGCGAAGAATATTAAAGACTGTGGGTTTGATTATCATGACAATATGTCCTCAAATATTTTTGAACAATGGTTCAAAGATCAACTTCTTTCAAACATTCCAGAAAATAGTGTTATAGTCATGGATAATGCCAGCTACCATTCTCGTCAAATTAATAAAATTCCAACTATGGCAAATACAAAGTCAGAAATTATGGAATTTTTAATAAAAAATGATTTATATTTCGAAGAATCATATACGAAAAATCAATTAATTGAAGTTGTACATTCAACGAATATTAAAAAACAATATGTTTGCGATTCCATGGCAGAAGAATTAGGTCATACAGTTTTGCGTTTACCACCTTATTATTGTGTATTTAACCCAATTGAGTTAATATGGGGTCAATTAAAAAATAGTATTAGGAGACATAGCTGTGCACCAATTCGCAATGACCAAGTTTCGTCTCTTATTAAACAAAACGTAGACAAGATAACAAAAGAACAATGGTCTAATAGTGTCCGGCATGTAGTTGATATTGAAAATGAATATCATAGAATTAGTAATGCAACGAACCAGTTTGTAATAAATGTAAACAATTGCGGCGACAGCGAAAGTGATGAGTGTAGTGATATAGAATAATTATTAACTTATACACGATTTACTTATTATCTTTACGTTATGTCGAATACTGGTGATTATTATTTAATATGTATAATAATGTATATAATTTTCTTGACTTGTTTTATTTTTTACAAAAATAAAATAAAAATATTTTTGTTTTCGTACGTATAAACTAAACATTTATACCTGTATTGTATATATCTATTTAAAAATTTGAAATCAGTCTCTGTATTTCTAGACCATAAATTTGGGGATAATCCCTTGTTTACGGTATGCTAGCAGGGGGTCAGGTAATCCAATTCTCAATTATGTTGTCCAGCACTATACTTCAAATGGACAAATCTTCATGGTTTCTCAGTTTCTCACTCAATTACATTATTTATCAAATAATCCAAACCATTTATGATAGCAACATACAATACAATAAATCTTTAGAACATACTACTGGGTGAATATTAAACTAAAACTGTTTTCCCAACTTAAATGTCTATGACAACACCTATGTATGTACATATTTATTTCGGTTTGTTAATTCATTTGCTGGGTAAAACGTATTATACAAAAAATTATTTTTCGCGTTTCCGTCCCATTATGACTAGTATTACAGAAACTATGAATAAATGACTAGTATCCAGAAACTTTGTTTGACGACCTAGGCCGGCAAAATGTAGGGATTTAAATATTTTAGCACACATTTTGTCAAAATTTTTAACTTTTTTTTATTGGAAATGTAAAACGTTAATTAAAATAAGTATTTTTATTTTATTATTCATATTGTACTCATGTTGTATGATGATGATAACTTTAATTGTTGAAAAATATCAATTCACATTCGTTTTATTTCTTAGGTTACAACAAATGTCACAAATTTTTTTAATTAAAACAAGTGCATACAAGTGAACCGAAATTGTAATATATAGAGCATACAATTTTTCATACGCCCAGAAATTCTTTTGCGAGATCTAACATTATTTGCAAAATAAGCTCACTCTCGCAAAAGTTTAGTTTCTGGACTAGTGATACAAATTACTATTTATGGCCGGTTGCACAAATATTACCTAAATGCGCCCCTAGGCAAAAAAATGATATCACATCCCCTCCTGTAAAATAAATTAAAAATCATAATCTTCAAATTCAATTAGTTTTCTTTTTTTTTGCTTGCGACCTAGAAAATTGAGTTATTGAAATCCAAAAAAACTATTTGTAGATATAACTGCCAAATCTGTAAGTCCTTCCTGCCTAAGCAGGCCGGTTATATAGAAAAATGAGACTTTTTATTAAGTGGGCGCACATATTTTATAAATGCTAAATAATTGTAAATATGGCGCAATATATTTTTTCAGATGGAAGATTCGTTTTTAAACTAATAGGTATATGTCTATTATATGTATACGAAATTTTTTCTAGATACACTTCTTTTCTGATTCTGATTTTTAAACAATTAAATAACAATAATGAAAATAAAGTTCAGAGTTTTGTTAAGTATGTTTAATGTAAAACATTAATGAAGTGAGTGGAAAATGGAAAACAACTGATGTGAAATGAGCAAAAGACGAATCCGCCGTTCAAGGGATATTTCATTACATTTTAGCTATCAGTTACGTACTAAATTTCTAGAAACACGAACACGAAGATGAGTTACTTACTAGAGTATAGTAACTTAAGGTCAAAAAACAACACATATAGTCATGGTTATTTGTATTTACTTACCTTTATATAATTTTTTGTTAACAAGTTTCAGATTAGGATCATTTATGATTTGAATTTGTAAATAAAGTCTTTATTGAAAATGTTATTGTGATTTCTTGCTATTACATAATAAAATTGATGAAAATCAATTAGTCTTAAAAAACTATATGATTTTTAAGTACTTGAAAAATTACTACTTAACTTGACTTGATATTCATCTATTATTACTTGACTTAATTTTAAATTAAATAACTTGTATATCAAGTCAAGTCATGGATCCCTAAATATCATTAATGAATAGTTACATACGAGTATTTGTAAGAATATATTATTCTGGTAACACTAAAGAAACTTCTTATTTACCTGCATAAAACTTCTCCTTAGCAAGTATCACGTTTATAGGAACAAAAAGTAGGTTACTTATTTATTCCTTAGACACGCTATTACAAATACCAGCACCCTGCACTTTCAAATTCAATGAATTCCTGTTTATTTACATAGTACAAATATCGTATCAGTATTGCAGTGCGTGAAATATGCACAGCATTGAGACAAACGTAATAATGCAGTCGACCTCAACCGCCGGCCGTATCAATTTCTAAATTTTTGATTTCTAATATCGCATTCGTAGCAGGCTTAGCATACTTGGTCCCACGCTTGCTAGATCGCAATTATTCCGCGGACAATTGATTAATGATTTGGAGAACGCATTCCACCATTGGGTCCTTTTGTAAGCAGCATTCTAGTCTAGAGTGTTTGAAACAGCCGCAAATGACACGTGCCAAAGAAATATGCGTGCTGGACTAAATAAATAACTAAATTGGACTAAATTAACAACCGGCAGGGAAAAATTGTATTGTCATACAAATTGCTGCGTGTCTTACAAGGTTTTATTGCCAGCAATGTAACGTGAAGTGTGGGAATTTAAATTAGCAAATAATGTTTATGAATTTGAAACTGTGATTAGTTTATGGACTAATAAGACACATTCTTGCACCACTTAAATATTTAGTTACACTACTTCATTTTCTAATATTCAATGACCGCTCTACAATTAAGGACGTGTGTAGTTCAATGAGGTTGATATGAAGGAATGAAAAACGTACTAATCCAAACATCTACGGGATTCGAACTCATCACATTTGGATTGAGAAGACTGAATGCTATCCTATTGGTTGAAATATTGTATACGATTATAAATGTTTTCAAAAAACAGAACACGTTCTTTTTTTCATACAATCTGTCAGTTATTTTGGCTGTGAGCATGCGCATATATGAAATTTGTTATCTCACGCTGTTCTAACGTTTATTTGTTTTTATTGTATGTAGTGCGGTTATAGAAAATTTAGTGTTACTACTGCGAAAGTTATAAGTATTCCAAACTTTAAATGTAAATGAATTTATGGTTAATTTTGCTTGTCACATTGACATATGCAAGGAAAGTGAGCAGAATCAAAGCCAATATATTGTACAAGAAATTGTATTTGTATCATACGAAACTTCGACAAAATGTATCTATTTTTGGTATAAGATATTGTACCATTTCTTGTAATATATATTGTCCCATATATAGGCTAGTCTAGAACGGCCTTTAGAAACAAAGGTGGTTATTTAACGTATGAGAAAATTACAAAACGAGGCGAAGGCGAGTTTTATAAGAACAGAAGTTAAATGGCATCCCTGTTTCCTTACCTGGCAATACCAAGGACTGCCTAATTTTATACGTTACTAAGTTAATAGAACATCATCATATCAAATTTCGTCAAAATCTAACAATTTTTGGTACAAGATATTGTACCATTTCCTGTTCTATATATTGCTAGTCTAAATAGGCCTTTACAAAGAAATAAGTATGCGATACAATTTAATACTCAATAGTGCATTGACATAAAATTCATATAAGAAATATGAAAAGGATATTAATAATGAATGTTTGACTATAGGCTATGAAGCTTATCTTTATACCCAGCATTATATTTTTTGTGATATTGCTCGTGTATGTGAATGTAATATTACAACTGTAACCATTATTTTTAATTACCAATAATGATTTGGAACGCGAATGACATAAAGAAACGTGCGGAGTCGCGGCGCTTGTGAGGCAAAAAGGAAAAGGAACACCTACATGCGGTGTGTGGGACCAGATAACAAACATTCCCATTTTATCTGGTTGGCGCGCAAAAACAATAAAGAGCGATATTTATATTCAATGGGTGAGTTAGGTGCACGCACGGGGCTCCGTTGCCCGAATACGGTGCACTGTACTGGCACGCCAGGAACGCCGCGCCAGAAAGGAAGAAACCATGCGTTGTTTTGTACTTCGCAGAAGCGATGCCAGGCATCAGGTGGTTCCGCTTCGACCGACTCTGTTTTACACCTTCTCTAGGTTCATCACTGATCAGATTTAAAAGTAACTAAACTCGGACATATTCTAATCTGTTATTTAGTCCTGACCATGTACATTTTCAGAAGAAGGCCAAAATTAATTGTTTAATGAAACTTATGCCGAGAGTATGTTTTATGACTAAACCACAGAATAAGTTTATACAGAAGCGACAGTAAGACAGAGAAGCGAAAATTAGAGAGAGATGGGGAAAGTCAACAAATTTAAAGGGCGCATTATTTAAAATCGGAAAGTTTCGTCACATCTTAGGGAGAGATAGGGGTAGTGAACAAATTTAAAAGTCTACACAATGCTCCAAGGTCATAGAACTGAATAGAGTAATATGAAAAGTACCGACACGGAGTGTCGTTTGTGTATGTAACTATTCTGTGACTAAACATACCATAGTTACAGAAAGACAGCAATGTATTCAAGTGTTTATTTTATGAGTAAACATAGGGAATACTTGTTAGACACGTCATAACTCAAATCAATCGGAAAAAACGACCTAGTAAGTTGATCTTTTATATTTTATAATATAGTATTTTTTTCCAATTTTTTTGTTTATCTCGATCTTCCACTGAATATTGTAAAAATCAAATCATTTTGAAATAAAATATATAAGTGTATATATTTAATTACTGCAATATAAAATAAAAAAAAATTAATTAAACGTTTCTAATCCACGCAACACGAATTTTATAAAAAAAAATATTAAAAAAAATATATTATAACCATATTTCAATGAATACTCTTGATGTAAGTGTTTAAACAAAAATAAAGAATTTATAATTTTCTAAATTAATACATAATATTTTTTTGCTTTATGTTAATTTTCCATATGTTTACTCATAAAATAAACGCTTTAATATATTACTGTCAATCAATTTACATAACTATATAGTAATGATATACTGTATGTTTGCTGATAAATTAAACTCTCGTATGTGAAATTATTATCAAATGTTTTCAATTATTTTTGTTATAATATTTCACCAATTTATAAACTTTATCCTAATCCATCCACATTATTGTAGCAGGTGAGAAATTTGACTAGGGAAGACTACTCTAATACCTACAACTTAACAATAATTATATTATAAATAGTAGATATGTATATGAAATATAAAATTATTAAACTCAAATTAACAAACGCAGATCAAGACACATAAAATAATAAAATACTATAAAACCTTTCTTCTTTGTACCAGATTCTCTTCTAAACTTAACTTCTCAACATTTCCAACTTGACTACTAAATCTGGACTAAATTAGTTTCTAACAATTTGTTGTTCATGTTTCCCTTGCTATTCGATGACATCATAAACTCTGCATCTGATTGGCTAGAAAAATCTTGAAATAAATAAAAACCTTCATCTCACAATTTTCCCAGTTCGTTCACGTAAAACCCTTGTGGTAGTAAAATAACTTAATTTACAAGGAAGATTTTTTATATGTTCAGAATTTAGAATACAATCGAATAGAATAACAGAATAACATGTTTAAATTTTAAATGAATAAGAAAATAAAACAATAATTAATATGAACATACAATAAGAACAATTTTACTATCATCAATGGCTATAAGGTTCCATAGATATATTGATTACCTGCAATTTAAGAAATATGATAAATATTATAAACAGATAAGTTTCGAATAGGATATGAAACGCAGAACGCCAGAACAATTACGTGTTCCGGAATGGTTCTTCGGGACACAACGGTAAACGACTAAAACAGGAATGAATCCCAGAAATCGAGAACCTCTGGTCGTCTTATAAAAATTATGTTTGATAGCGTCAACCTTTCATTAGGGAGAAAGGGAATGATGGTTTCATCTTGTCAGGTGAAATCGTGTGATTGCCGAAGTAAATAAATATCAAAACTAACAATATTATATACAAATATAATAAAAGATTAAACGAACGAAATGAGTTGTAAAGTAAACTAAAGGAACTATACACAATATTCAAGTGTTTTAAATATTTGAAAATATCCGTTACCGCGGTTACACTACTGTTTCTATTTATTTATTTTTTCGTTGGTTAGACACAGATTGAGTATATTCTATGCCATGCCTATACGAAATAGATCCAAGATAAAAGTTTAATAATTCTTGAAGCAGAAATTGATGACGAGAGGATCAACTGCAGGAAATTTACATATCATAGATTATATATAATATTTTTGTCTGCTACAGATGCGAAACTGCAATTATATCAATCGGGACGACTTTCAGCGTCACTCGGCAACTATTTTTGCTTTCAATTAATTTATTTTCGGTGCTTAATTCAATTCATAATATGAAAAATAATTTCAGAAACAAAGAAATTTAATATAATTCTTAATACATAATTTATTTAAACATTATTATTACATTTTCATTAATATGATAAATGTTCTAACTGCTTCCCCGATTTTAATTTCTGAATATGTAAGTATTTGCCACTATGAACTGATCCAAGTTACACTTTTGAATCCGGATCATTTATTTTTCATTCCATTTGACTGGATCACTTTACCCCCTCTACAGAACGAACTGATCCTAAGTAATTTACTCGCTAAGGTAGATCAGATTGTCACGTGACATATATCACAAATAAACTTTCAGCGAGATGTTTCAACACTTCTACTTCCATTCGTTTCATATATTCAAACTTTCCTTCGAAATGGATTGTCTTATGCAAAATTTTATTAAAATGTTCCTGCACTACACAAAGAAGAGTTATTGCTACATATTTCTCATGAAATATATTTTGACGTTGTCAATTTGTCAGTTGTACTAAATTTATTAATACGGAATCAATTGTTTTGTATAAAAATGAAATGAGGAGCAACCAAGAGATGGCAGCCAATATCACCCATTTAAATTACACGACCCTGATACATATTGATATGATAGACAAGAAAGGGCAAAACAGAAGAGGACGAAAGGCACTTGAGTGAGTGGCTAGAGGTCTGTAAACACAGGCACGGCCAAGTTAGTCGCTAATTAGTCACTAGTAGGCGGCTAGGTGCTCGGGAACAGCGAGCGTAAGTGATCGCGGCAAAAAGCGCTGGCGTTGTGCACTGCACGCAGCGACTTGCTTTCGCATGCTACAGACGTGCAAGCTTTTCTTCTTACGTCTTACTAAAGAATTACTACTGCCAATACCACAGACCATATACAAGCTTTACATATTTCAATACATTTACATCAAATGAAAGGAAAAGTATGCGTCAATGGGGAATTAAACATTCTTCCCAACCAGAAACTATGTGTTTATTAATGATGCATATGGGTAGACTGCTTTGGTAATTATGCAACAAACAAGGTTTATTTAGGAAAAACACAAAAAGTATTTCACTTTTAATAATAACTGACTTATTAACTTTACTCTAAATGAATTTGTTTTAATTATCTCTATTCTGAAAGGAAAGAAAACTACTGGAATTCAGTCAATGGGATAAAATTTTATTTCCTCTCCTACCGGTTTCGACCCCACATGGGTCTTCCTCAGGGACTATTGATATATCATATTGTTAGTTTACATGTAATTTACAGGTAGGTTATTTACTTACGTGAAAGTCATTTTATACATTAATAATGTTTTGTAAATACATTTGTCTATAATTGTAACAGTACAGTTAAAAATCAAATCGTGATGTTTTATAAACTCACAAGTCAAACATATGTAAAACTATTTTGTAAATGCAGATATGAAATATATAGTAATTTAATAATTTTATTTTTCACAAAAAAACGTGGTTTCGTGCATCTACGGTAAAAACCAGCTAAGCATTGTAACAAAGATATACTTGTGTAATTAAGCCTTATTAAGGACAGTTGAGATAATTGAAGATAGGTATAATTTGATATATTTAGGGGATAGAATAATTATCAAAATGATTTAAAAATGATATGTAGTTGTGGTAAATTTGTTATTTTATGTATTTATTTTATGTATTTTAATTATTAATTTTTAATTTTTTTATTGTAATCAATTTTTTTATTTATTATTTTTATATTTATATTTTAAGATGTTGTTATATATTTTACTTAAATACATTGTGTCTGATCTTAAATTTATATTCTTATCATCGTTATTAATGTGAAGCATTTCTAACGTGAGGCGTTTATTAAGATTAGTTTCTGTTGTTAATATTTTAGTGTTTTCAAAATCGAAAGTGTGATTTTTAGATTTGCTATGTTCTACTAGTGCACAATTCCCGGGATTTTTACTGTCTCTCATGCAATTTCGTTTGTGTTCATTCAGTCTCGTTTCCAAGTATCTTTTAGTTTGCCCAGTGTATTGAGCTTCGCAATTGTTGCATGGGATTTTATAGACTACATTTGATCTAGAATTTTTGTTAATTTTTGATTTTAATTGTGTGAATGTACGACCAATGTTTTTAATAGTTTTGTATCCTAGTTGAACGTTTAAATGTGTTTTTAATAGTTTTGAAATTTTTGAAGCGACGCCATCTATGTATATGTATGATGCGTAAGTTGGTAAGGTAGATTGTTTTATTTCTGGTTGTATTATGTGTACGTTATTCTGAGAAGTTATTGTATTGTTTGTAATTTGTTGGTTATTATTGTTTTTATTTTTTTTGTAATTGTTATATATACTGTTTATTATACCATGTGGTATAATAAACAGTATATATAACAATTACAAAAAAAATAAAAACAATAATAACCAACAAATTACAAACAATACAATAACTTCTCAGAATAACGTACACATAATACAACCAGAAATAAAACAATCTACCTTACCAACTTACGCATCATACATATACATAGATGGCGTCGCTTCAAAAATTTCAAAACTATTAAAAACACATTTAAACGTTCAACTAGGATACAAAACTATTAAAAACATTGGTCGTACATTCACACAATTAAAATCAAAAATTAACAAAAATTCTAGATCAAATGTAGTCTATAAAATCCCATGCAACAATTGCGAAGCTCAATACACTGGGCAAACTAAAAGATACTTGGAAACGAGACTGAATGAACACAAACGAAATTGCATGAGAGACAGTAAAAATCCCGGGAATTGTGCACTAGTAGAACATAGCAAATCTAAAAATCACACTTTCGATTTTGAAAACACTAAAATATTAACAACAGAAACTAATCTTAATAAACGCCTCACGTTAGAAATGCTTCACATTAATAACGATGATAAGAATATAAATTTAAGATCAGACACAATGTATTTAAGTAAAATATATAACAACATCTTAAAATATAAATATAAAAATAATAAATAAAAAAATTGATTACAATAAAAAAATTAAAAATTAATAATTAAAATACATAAAATAAATACATAAAATAACAAATTTACCACAACTACATATCATTTTTAAATCATTTTGATAATTATTCTATCCCCTAAATATATCAAATTATACCTATCTTCAATTATCTCAACTGTCCTTAATAAGGCTTAATTACACAAGTATATCTTTGTTACAATGCTTAGCTGGTTTTTACCGTAGATGCACGAAACCACGTTTTTTTGTGAAAAATAAAATTATTAAATTACTATATATTTCATATCTGCATTTACAAAATAGTTTTACATATGTTTGACTTGTGAGTTTATAAAACATCACGATTTGATTTTTAACTGTACTGTTACAATTATAGACAAATGTATTTACAAAACATTATTAATGTATAAAATGACTTTCACGTAAGTAAATAACCTACCTGTAAATTACATGTAAACTAACAATATGATATATCAATAGTCCCTGAGGAAGACCCATGTGGGGTCGAAACCGGTAGGAGAGGAAATAAAATTTTATCCCATTGACTGAATTCCAGTAGTTTTCTTTCCTTTCATCAATTGACCAGTCAAGAAAAATCCGTCTATCTCTATTCTCTTCCAATTTTACAAATCTTGTATTTCATAACTTGAAAATTTTTAATTTCATTTTTGGTGGAGTAGGTCAGGGTTTCCAGTTTTTTAATACATTTATCCGCCCTGAGAGAACTATAAATTTTCTCAATTCCGCGCAATCAAGAAAAATGATTTTAGTGATATGTAAAAGTAGCATATTTCAATTTCAGTTTCAAACGTTTCAACAATTTTTATACGAAAGAAAGAAGAGTGCAATATCGACTTTATTTGTAAAAGCTTATTGCACAATTTCAGGTTTAAAAAAAACAAAACTATTTAAAATGTATTTTAAATATACTAAACTTCGGGAATACTTCTCCGTATAAGGTTAAAATTTAATATAAAAGGTACCCTTGAAATCAAGAACCTGTTCTTATTTTTGATTGCAGTTTGTCTCATTTTCCCACATTTATTACGAAATTACGAAAATATGATTTTACATGTTAAAATCCCATGTTCGGGTATTCGAGTTTCTAGATCCGCCACCTACAGTTTATAGTGGGTTTCAAACCTCTCGGGACAGAGTAATTAAAGGTGAATTACTTTCAATAAACATTTTTAGAGTCACTGGTTTGATATGTGTTTTTAATATTTTATATACCTAGATATTAACAATATAAGTAATTATATAGTCCAACAGTCCAACAAATGTCTGATTTTGATTATTCATTTTAGTTAATTGTTTCTTGAAAGAAATCGAATCAATGATACCAAATATGTGTATTTTCAATAAATCTCTTTTATGCCCATGAACGAACAAGGCTTCAATTTCAAGCAATATTTTAATAAAAAAATTCTAATCAAAATTTTATTTCATTGTAATATTGGGCTTTTAAAGGAAACATAAAATTTAAATAAAATTAGTGAACCGGTCAATGTTGCGAATTTTTATAATTTTATTCATTTATCACTATTATTCTATCATTTATCTACCATAGAATGGTATTAACATTTTTGTCAATTTATCTTCTCTCTTTCATGTAGGTGTTTATTATTTATAGTTTTATTTAGAAGTAATTCTATTATAAGTGTCAGCTTAATATTAAAAATATTGACAATAAACATTAGTTCCGTGAATACTACATATTAGATTCCTCCGTTATTCGGTTATTCTTACGTCAAACAAACGACACTCAATAATCACCATCATGTCATTTGTTTCGTTCCACCGAAATGATTTTCCTTGAAAAAAATTAATAACCAACGAACACAGCAGCCGATTGAAATTTGAAACGGTAATTTGAAACATTTAAAATTCAGATATCGTATGCGTTTTACAATAACGACTTCCTGTTTTTTAATTATCGAAAGCACAATTGCTACCGAGCGCATTTCGAAAGGGCAATTACCAGCCAATGGCCGCCTAATTCATGTTATTAGTCGGACTTCACGCAACCTCTGAGACGCGATTTTGATATATGAAACGGACTCGCTACTGATATCTTTATTCCTTAATCGCCAGGTGGGCGGATTCGTTAATTTGCATATTAATTAAATCGTGTAAGTTATGGTAATGTTTGCTAAACACCACTACATTATTGTAAATCTCCGGTGAAGCAAGAAAAACAGGAAAGTATTTAGGAAACATTCAAACATTAGCATTTTCAACAAAGCATAACTTGTTTCCAACAATAATTCATTTATGAGTATACTTTCGTTTTCTTGTTAACGACTGTTTAACTACTAGTCATATGCAGAATGAATGACTTACATCTAATATTGGCCATAAATATAACAACTTTTGAAAATCATCAAGAACTTCGAATATAAAGAAGGTAATCCAAAAATAAACTATAGAATTATCATATACTTGAACTTCAAACGTCATGCAATCCAATAAAGATAATACAAAGGAATAAAACAAAAATATATCAGTGCCTCCATGGAGTTGGATACTGTAAAATTTTATAATTTCCCAAGCAACACAATGATTTTGCTGGTACATGTTACTGTTATTATTAGTATGCGAGTACTTTTCAAATTTTGTTACATCTACATTTTCTACATTTAAAAATTTTTAAAAATATCGAGAAATTAAATACAGGATTTTAATAATTATTTATATAAGAGTCAGGAAAATGATACATTACTGTCGAGGAGCCTTATAGAAATACATGGTACTTCGTTTAAAGAAAAATTAAATGTTATTTACCAAAACTAAAGTTTTATTAAAAATACACATTTAAAAGCATAGTTAAAAAGACACGCGACGAAAAAAAGTAAGACTATCAGCAATTTAAAATTATTGGTCTAGGATGTCTTGAAACAAATGTGTCTATTACTTTATCAAATTTAAAAAAAATGGCCAATTGTGTTATAAGCAATATTTATTATAACTAAATTTGCAAGCCTTTCATGGGTAACAGTATTTCTTAAATAAGTTTTTATTCTTTTTAAACAAGAAACAGTTCTTTCGCATACTGCCCTTGAGAAATAAATTTATAAAATGCATTAAATTTTCTATTTTAATTTTAAATTCGTCCTCATGTTTTTTAATTGCTTTTAGTAAAATTTGTAGTTCGTTTTGTAATAAATTTATATCAACTTTCCGCATTAAAATGTTGTCAGAGAACCGGTGATTAAATCCACTTATAACGCTAGAAAATGTATGTATCTTTATATATGTATGTAATATTATTAATAAGATAATGTCAACTTTAAAATCGTATCTATGCATTTCCACTACCTGTCGCTTCACCCGTATAAAATTTTTATAGAAGCTTTATTTTCCGCTTCTCTTCCATGGCCATTTCTATGTTTTTCATTAAAGATAGTTACTGCTTTTTGATATATCAGATCTTAGTCAGATTTCTTCTTTTCATTTAATATCAAAATTATGTTAAGTAAGGCAGTTGGGTGGGCACCTGCAGAGGAGTGTTTGTGATCAATTAGATTTTTGTATGATTTTATGGATAAAAATGAATTATAATCTAATTTAAACAATGGGCTATAAATAAATTTGTTTTGGCGAGTTGTTTAAATGTTTGAAATGACAATTTATTTTTGATTAAAAAACAAATTGAGAGTATAAATTTAATGTAAAATAAAATTATTATTCTCTATTTTGTAAAATAACCATATCTTGTCATAATTTTCAAATTCTCTAGCTGCAATATCTTTTTTCTTCAAACGTCATAAAAGTGACTTCTTCTTTGACGTGATTGACAAGGTTGAAGTTTAATTTCTATGCCGCCGTAATATAATTTTTTATTCAAATCGCCGTTTAATTTCTTCGTCGCCGTATGTAGATCAGCCAATAAGAAGTAATTTGTACAATAGATATCTGTAATATTGCCACAGAATACAGAAGGGACAGTAATACAGAGAAACGAAAATTAGAGAGAGATGGAGAATATGCACAAATTTAAAGGGCTCATTGTTTAAAATCGGAAAAATTCCCCACATCTTAGAGAGAGATAGGGGAAGAGCACAAATTTAAAGGTCTACACAATTCTTCAAGGTCATAGAACTGTATAGGGGAATATGAAAGGTGCCGACACGGAGTGTCGCTTCTGTATGTAACTATTCTGTGATATCGCCCTAAATGTTACTATAAAAACTAGATAACCTAGGAATAAAATTACTAAAAATTATGAATAACTGACAGGTAACCTACATATTAAACGTCAAATAGTAATTTATTTTTTAAAATTTCTACGTTTGAAGAAAAAATAAAATGTGTCTTTGTGTGCCTCGCATGCAACTTCCATGCTCGCCACACAAAGTATCACTTTTACTCTTAATAACACAATATACTATTCTATTCAAAATACATTTATACCTTTTTAAATTTATCACCTACATAGCACCACTTGTAACGTTTGTAACCATATCTTCACTTGTACTTGTTTACTTACAATTTTTTCTAGCGTACCTCAAAACTTTTTATAATTTACTAATTGATTAATGATATATTACAATGAATAAAATCAAAATTATACAGAAACAAATTGAGAAAATAATCTGGGTTCCACCGGGACTTTCACTGTCCTAACTAATCTATGAATATTTACATTTTGTATAATTTTATTTGTTTCAATGTTTCAATGTATTCAATAAAACAGTTTAATATTACCAGCCACTTGACTTTTATTAAAAAAAAATCACTGTTTTTTTTTTATAAAATCTGCACATACTTCCGAATCAGATAGTAAGTTTTTATTGTATCGGCATGCACTTACGTTTCGTTCCTAGCTCGGCTCTGGCAAAGACGTCATTTGGCAAACGCAGTTTTAATTTGAACGACCGTAATAGAATTACATGAGATAGTGTCAGCGGCTTTGCGACCACTTTGTAGCAGAGGTCGCCGGTTCAAAATTTAATGCTTCTCTTTGCCGCCAGAGGCTTTCAGTATCGAGCTCCGACCATAAACGTTATTTACCCAGACTTCAAATTACTCGGCCCTGTATTAAGATTTTCATAGTCTATTAGCCAATAAACTGCATATGAAAAAACCGCTAATTTACCGTCAATGCACCACTAGATGCATTTAGATATTTTAGCGTTGTCGTAAACCTCAACTAAATACAGTTATGAACATTGGAATATACTATTATAAATATTAAATATTATGGCATAAAATAAACTTCGTCCTTTCAAGTTCGTAATTTTCTAAAGTACATCCTTCACTCTCAAAACAGAAGATTAAAATATGTGCCATATAGATTGAATATTAAATCTTATAAAGACCAGAATTGCATCTCGTCTCTTCGACTGAAAATAGATATTTGAAAGATTACAAATGATATTAATCTTTCAAGATTAAATCAAATATAATAATCATATTAGATTAGAAAGTACCTTGGTGCAAGATTACAATTTCATACTGAAACATTATTAATGTAATCTAGTAAGATTAAAAATTACTTTTTGGGATTAATATCTAATCTTAAATGAAAACAAATTTAATGTATTTTGATTGAAATTTAAACAAACAAAATTGAAATATTTCCTGAATTACTAAGAAATATTCTTTCACAATATTAAATTATAATCGTCATAAGATTTAATTTTAATCTTAAGAATACTGTTATACTATTTTTTTTATTAAAATATAATCCTTAATGAAAACAAATTTAATGTATTTTTATTATAATTAAAACTAAAAAAATTGAAATATATCCTAAATTATTAATAAATAATCTTTCATTATATTAAATCATAATCGTCAAAAGGTTTAATTTTAATCTATAAGAAGGTAGGTAGGGAAAACAATATTTGTTATTAAATGATTTTATTAACAAATAAAATAATATAAAAAAAATGTTATTATTTTAAAATAATGATTATCTTATCTATAAAGGCATCATAATTATAATTGTGCTAGTGATATTATTAATGTACCTACACTAGGAATAACATTAACATTTTTCGCCCCATAAATAAAAACATCGAGAAAATTAAAAAATTTTTTTAGGCTGTAATTATATTCAAAATTAAATATATAGTGCACTTTATATAACGCATCGATAGCATTAATGATGTTTATTGTTCCTAATGTAATTAGTTTTTTTTCAATCACTACAAAGAAGTTATTTCTGTATAATATTAAATAGGGTTGTTTGTTCTTGTGTTTATGTATAAATTCGTCCATGTTGTCTCCGTCCTAAATAAATCAAAATAAAAAATATACTTTTATTCTATTATAAAAATATTATTTTACTGACTATGGTTAAGCTTTTAATTTGTTTGTATATTAATATGAAAATATGTATTATTTCATGCTGGTCGAATAAATATGTAGTTGTGTTCGGATAAAATTGAAATTAATGAAAATAAAACAATTCGTTTAACCGTGTCAATAAATATAATATTTTTTTGTGATTGTAATTGCCTGAAAGTTTAAAAATAGGCAACCCGTTTTATTTTTAATAAGTGACTTGGTTTTAAAAATTAATTTTTGTTTTCACCTACTGCGATTATTTGATTTGAAGCACTTATTAATAAAGTACCCGAAATGGCTAGTGGAATGTATTCTATCTTGCCTATTTGTAAACTTTGAATATTGAATGTAGTTTATAGGTACATTTAATGTTACTATTAAATTTTGTAGGCTGTTTGTTTTCTGTTCTTTATTTCTGGAATTTATAGAGGGCAGAAGGACACATAGCAATTTTATAGCCTTTGTAGCATCTGTAATAATCACAAAGAATGTAATATATTTATAATATTAATTAAACAAATAAATAATAATTACCATCTGTTTCATTTAAGAAGTTGTTGGTTAGAGATTTTATGCTTATAGCATACTTTACAATTTTGTTAATATAAGGCGGGAACTTAGTAAACATGGCATTATTTTCGCCGAATGACATATTATATTCTTCCAGAAGCTGCAAAGAAGAGAACAGGTATTAGAGGACGTTCATTATTAATAAATTTTTAGTAAAATTATAAAATGTAAATATAATTATTATTTGGATATAAGTTTGTTTCATTTACTGTATTGTACTTGCGAAATCGAAATGGAAAAAAAAATTAAGATATATCTAATAATTACAAGAAATTAATGTAACCATTAAAAGAATAATATTTAAAATTATTTACCATTTCTCCATCATAATCAAAAAGTCTTGGATATTTCAGGTAAATATTATCAAACGATGTCGTTTTTATTTCCATATTTCTCACTGTAAATGTATCAGCCAATAAATTTTTTACTTTATTTTTGTTTGCCTCATTTGGTATTATATACTTCAATAAATTTATCTGAAATAAATAAATATAATTGTAGGTTAAAGGAAAAAAAAATAGAAACTCACTTTCTCGTTTATGTCATCAATTTGCTCCTGTTGAGTACTAGTTGGTTCACTATCAGCAGGTGCAGCTAAATTTAATCGTCTTTTTTTATAACGTTTTTCCTCAAGTGGGAGTAATCTTCTGATGGTTTTTAATCTATATTGAATATATCCGGTATTTGAAGTTTCGTCGTAAAAATGAATCTGATAATAATTAAAATGAATATAAGATAATTATAAATTAGAACTCACTTTTGCTATTAACTTACATGATTATTAGATTCATCTTTCCCGAGTCCTAATTGTGGAAAGAAATGCACAATTGATTTTGCATAATTAACTTTTATTTGGGATGAAGGATAATATCCATTATTTTTAACCATGTATGCAACGACAATTCGTATAAGTTCTGATTTCGTAGCATGTTGAATTAATTTGCCATCGTCCAATTCTTTTAAAATTATTTTACCTCTTTGGTCCACTTCCAGTATTCGACGTATACTAATTATCTAAACAAGAATAAATTAGTATCAGAATAAATATAATTTTTACATTGTCATTAAATATGTATATATACCTTGTTGTCAGTTTCACATGTGCTATTAGTGTATGCTACATATGTTACATTAGACGAAGACGCATTTTCTATAGGTAAGGGCGTACTGGTACTACCTGTTAAAATATCTTCAACAGGAAGATCCATCAATAAAATTTGATCTTCTGGTATGTCCATCGAACTTGAGCTTTCATTGTAAGATATATGAGATGGAGGATTACTGCTTACATAGGTAATGGTTGAATCGGAATCTTCCGAAATTTTTTTTATAATAGAAATTAATAACTTTCTGGGGCCTATTCTAATATTCATTTCGCGAAAATCATTTTCATTTAAACTTTTCAAGGCAAATTCATCGATTTGCTCATCTGTAAAATGTAATATTATATATAAATGTAAAATTTAAAGTAAATTACTTTACCAAAATAAAATAATTTGAGGACTAACGTAAATATTTGTATTACCGAAGGCGTGCCACCCATTTAAAGGTAAAAAGTTAGCAATCTGTTCATAATTCAAACATTTATGTTTAGTTAGTGTTTTTAATTCATATGAGTGTAATTTTGGATTATAACTTAAAGTTACGCAAATTTCTACGCAAAAGATTATTTCATGAGACACAGTTATAATTTCTTTAATTATTCCAAATTCTGGTAATTCATCTTCCATTGCAAGAGTACTTTTCTCATGATCTTTTTTAAGATTCATACAAATTATCATCCCCGTTCTGTATTCTGTTCCAAAAATTTTTACACTTTTTGAAATAAAAACTTTTTCCAAGTCTGGCCAACAAGATTTTAAATAATTTTGCGATACGCAAGAATCCGTTTTTTTCAGTTCACCGTTATTTTCCATAATTTTATATTTTATAATTCCATGTTCATATAAGTTAGAAGCAGTAGTGATTTGATGAAACTTTGCTAATGTAAATGGAACATTTATAAAATTGCAACACGTTGCTGCTCTTCTCTTTAACATGAAGTGTTTGGCTTCATATCTCATACACCACATATGCCTAAGTGGTCCAATTTTTTTCACACATTCAGAATAATGTAGCATGTGGTGATGTTTATTTATCATTTTTATTTCCGGAAATAATTCTCGAAACAGCAAATGATGATCTTCGATTAAACTATGCATGTATGATAAATGCCCACTATATAGTTTTGGAGAAAAAATAATCTGCATGATTCGTAAAAGAAGAATTATTAGTTCTAAATATTCATCTTCATCTCCCACTAAATCATTTATAATAAATGGAAATGCACGAATAAGACACCAAGTCTGAGCAGCTGACTGTTTAATTGTATGATCATTTACATTACTTACCATACTGTAAGTAAAATTTATTGAAGGTGTATTTTTTCTTTCTACATAACCGTAGTTAAAAGATTGTAATCTAGCGTTAAATAAATCAAGAGTAAACTTTTTGTTTACATATATGTATTCATTTAAAATTAATTTAATTTCCATTGGTACTACTCCTTCTAGGAGATCATGCATTATGTCAAATGTGTAGTTTTTGGTAACGTGGAAATTTAATGAATTATTTAATACACATGATGATCTTATTCCAGAAGCACTACATATTTCTTTGCCATTAATAATATCCTTTATTTGTTGTTCATACAAAGTTTTTGTACGTATTGTTCCCAATTTCAAAGTATTATTATGAAAATTTGACCTAGTTACCATACACATACGACAAAATAAATTGGAAGCTGGTGATAAAAAATTAAATATTTCATGAACAGCTAAGCCATCACCCACTACTGAAGTTAACGTGGCTCTTAACGTAATATTTACATTATTGACAGAAACTGAAATACCTTCATTACTTTCTAAAATTTTCAAATCATTTAAAAACACTTCCAATATTTTATCAAACCCATATTTTTTTATATCTTCAGAATTACATAATATTAATAAATATATTTTATTTAAATTAGAATTGTATTTATAGGGCAAATTTTGAATGGAATAATAAAATGCAGCTATTTTATGAATACCAGATTTTGACCCTAATGGATTTGTTACTTCCAAATCATCATAATATAATTGAATTCTAAGTGCATTAGGATATTTCTGAAAATATGCATTTTCCTTAAATTCTGTTCCATCTTTAAATGACTCAAATATGAATGGATTGCTAGAAAATTTTTCATTTTCTATTTCTTTGCGAAAATCATCATTTGTTATTAATTTTTTCAATACATTTATTACAGGTATATATTGAAAAGATTCTAAAATTTCTTTGTGTATGTATTCATTATTTTTGTCTAGAATTTTGTCTCGTCGATATCCTAAAGGTATTGTAACTGGTTTTATGAAATTGTGGTTACTATTTAAATATTTCATTTGAAGATATTCACTCTTCATATTTTTGAAGGGATCAATATTTAATTGCTGCAACAGCTCATTAATGTTGTTATCATTTATAACGCTATGTTCTTTCACAAATTTTTTAATTTTATTTTGCGAAAGAAAAATGGCGGATGATAATAAAGATTCTATTTCTTCTACTATATAATTTAATGATGTTTGTGTAATATTGCATTTAGATTTCAAATTCAATATCATATGCATTGCATCTAAATTAATATCATTTTCTAAATCTACATTACCTTCCGTGGTTATATTTATTTCATTGCTCATATTACTCAATTTTTGTTCGATACCTGAATTCGCAACTAATTCTTCTTTATAATTTGAAAAACAATTATTGTTCTCATAATTATTTCTTAAATGAACGGATTTTAAATGTTTTATGAATGTCCGTAAGTAATTAAACGTTTTTGCACAACCTTCTTGACAACAAATAATTAAGTTAGGCCCACTAAACGTTGATCCATGCATTATTTTCAAATGAGTTTTTAACCCATCTATTCCTTTGCATATAGGCAATTTGCATGCAAAACATACAATGCTTTCGGTGACTAAAATTATAGGGTTATACTTAAAAATATATATCAAAATATGTATTCTGTAAATGTACTTACCATTTAGTTTCCCTCTAGTGTCACAATCCACCCCTTCTTTCTCTAAATACTCATTAAGAGCTTCTACGTTCATTTTCTGAATAATTTCGTATGTCTGTAGACTCTCAACAAAGAACTCTGACTTGAGAGAACGCAAACGACTGAACAGATAGTTGTCGATTGTGCATGTGCGTAACAAGCGAACTAGTTTCAACAGGTAAAGAAGCCCAATCCCGAAAGATTACTTTTTAATCCTTAGAGATTAATATTTAATTTTATAAAACACTTATTCACCTACAAATGTTATTTTTTAATTTAATAAGATTAGAATGTAGAAATAGTTTCCGAAATGGCTTTAGTTTAATTTTAAAAAGAAACAAAAGTGCCATAAAAAAATAAATTTTAATATATATACAACAATTTAAACTCTAGCGAATACAAAATACTTCCGTATAAAGAAAGACATTGTTGTCTATTATATTAAATTATAAATCTTTAAAAGAACTATTTCTGTTTATTATGATTATTTAGAAAAATATGTTTTAAAAGGATGATTTTAAATCTTAAAAATTGATATACATTTTTTTTGATTAATAATGTCAATTTAATGTAATTTGATTAAAAAAAAATGTGCACTAAAGATTAAATATTTCTAATATTTCAATAGATTAAAAGTAAAAGGTATAATTATCACCTATCGATTAAATTCTTTTATGTTTGGGATTGAAATTTTTTTCAATCCCAACTTGATTACAAATTTTAATCTTCTGTTTTGAGAGTGTTGATTATAATTAAATTACGCTTAATTAGATATGCAAGTACCTACTCTCAAATAGTGTTTAAAGCATACTCTATATTTTAACTAATATTATCAAATATTATCAAATGCTGGCGTAAAGGTTGGTTCCAGTTGTCTTGGGTTCTAAACCCGTAAATGCATGAATAATCGATCGTTAAAGATTAGAGAAAAAATAGTATATTGCGTTATTACGTTCTCAGGAATAAAAGTGAAACTGAAATTAATCTTTATAGCTAGGTAGAATAGTTTATAAATTTATGAGTAAAATAGTCTGAATTGTAACAAATTACAAATGCTGTAATATCAAAAAGGGAAACCAAGAAAATATAAGGTATAACCTAAATATTGTTTTATTTTTGTTTTGGAATAAAAGGTAAGATAAGTATTTACGGTGTAGAACAAGAATGTGAAGTGAAGTAGAATCTTCTTTTCAAAAATTAAAAAAAAAATTCCTACGACCACTGTTAAAAATAGTATTTTTAACGGTTGCTTAGCAAGTTAAAAATAACAGTTTATAACACAGTAAATACTTTTAAAACGTTGTCATTGACAACGTGTTAAAAGTAAAAAACAAATTTACTTTTAACACTTCTTATGTTCAGTTGTTCATAACAAATACATCATGACCTGTCATAAATGTCATTCTATAATACTTAGTTTTTATTTACTAATAGTTACATAACTGGGGTCGTAGGAAAAATAGTGTATGATGTTTGTGTTAAAAGTGATTTTATTTCGTTCGTGGGGTTTGTTACACTCGGCTTCGCCTCGTTTCAAACTTCCCCACTCACTCATAAAATGTCACTTTTAACACTTATATCATAAATAATTAATATTTTTATGATATTTTTAAAATCTAAAGTATTACTTCCAGCTACTAATTTTAGATTTAGTTTGAATTTTATGTTTTAATTGCAAGAATAGTAGCGTATGACTTTGTGCGAAATCATTCCGTATGCATGTTCAGTTTTATTTTAATTCTAGTTTCATTTTTTAATTTCAAGAGTATGCAACCTCCAAACTTTCTGAATCTAAAAATTAAAACTTGCCACAACTGTAGTTTTTCTTATGGACCATGTTCAACCTAAAATCTGTAACAAAGCAATTTTTAAATTTACATTTTGGAAAATATATACTTCTGGTAAGGAAATTTGAGCTGTGCGGTAGAGGAGAGATTTATCGAATACGTCATCAGACATGGGCGGTGCATCATTTTTGCTTCTTCACTTGCCAGAATGTCATGTACAATAATTTCTCTGGCACCAATTCTAGTAGTCTACCCTTTACGATTCAACATTTTGTAAAATATGTCTATGGTACGATTAACATTAATTACCTTTTTAATTTAATTTATTGAATAATGCAATTAACCAGTTATATAAATTATTAGCCTTCATTTAATAAAATTGTCAAACGTATCCTACTAATAGTGATAAGCACTACATATTGTCATGTGAACTAGTTCAAATATTGCCATCTAAAGTAGATATCAGACAGCGTCCTCCCAAAAAGAAAAAAAGAAACCAAGCCCAAAATGAGCCTAAAATTTCTTTAAGCTTTCATGTTATGGTTTCAGAAAATATTTATAAATGTTCATTTGCTTATTTCCGCATACCTTTGTTTTATTGTTAAAAATAACTATTTGTTTTAAAGCCACTTCTTTAGTCTTGTTTGATTGTTTCTTTGAAATGTGTTTCAACTATTTTGTTTTCATTAGACATTAAATTTTTATTATTTGCAATTGTTTCTAAAGACCAAAATTTTTTAGTTTGAGATTCAATATTCTTTGTATAATATTGCACGGAATTTGTAACTGCAATTTATCAATTCCAGTTAAGTCTATACACATAGTTGTATTGTTTTTACACTTTCCAATACAAAGATGTTATTTATTAATGTAGAGAAGTTACAGAACAATAGAAAAAAAATTGCATCAAATAAAAAATAATGTCTTAACTTGGCAATATATGGCTCACTTATCTTATATGTATTACAAAATGGTATTGAACGGTACGACCAACAATAATTACCGCCTAAAATTAATTTGTTGAATAATTGTACAATTGACCAGTTATGTGATTTTCAGAAACAAAGCTATAAAATCACAAAAACTTATTTGGATAACTGCAATATACTTACAAATCTACCTCGCAAAAGCAGTACCGTGCACAAGTAAATTATTATATTCTTTGTAAAGCGCTTCATTTGCGAATAAAATTTTAATACTCATTAATTACTTCAATATGTATCTTTAATTTAGCAATTTAGCAATAGTTTTATCCTGTAGTAGGTGCGGTACGGCTAATGAAGTACCAAGATTGTGTAATGAAGCCTCTTACGGCAGTTAATATCATTCACACTTAACATTTGGCTCTGGGGAACTACTCTGCATTCGCCTTAATAGTGTCTGTTATTTAGCACAATTAAATCTCAACTACCGCGCATATCAACTAAACCTGGAATGCATGTCTACGTGAGTTATTGTCTAAGTGTCTGGCAAATATGCAAAGCGCTGTGAATTTCCTCTAATTAGACTATAATGTAATTGAAAGGATACTATTTGTCTATATATTTATGTATATTTATTAGCATCACAATGAGTAAATAATATTGATCATATTAACTTTAGTGATTAATATTATTTTTTATGTCTCGCAAATGTCATTATTTATAATGATTTAAGTGCTTCTTTCTTACAATTTATGCTAATTTCAATATGATTTATTTTCAATAATATACAGGGTGTTAATATTAAGTTGTAACACCCGTAAACGGCAGTTAGAACTCATTGAAACAAGCAACTTTTCTTAGGTCAAATTTTTTATTTGGAGCCCCAATTCATAGTTATTGGCGTTCTTCCGTTTTTCGAAAAATCGTCATTACTCCCTTTTTTATGGAATATTTAAAAAAATACAAAAACTTTCAGCATTTACTTTCAGTTCTGCCCTGGTAAACAGAATTTAATTTCCCATAGTAAAAAACAACGTTAAGATTAAAAATTCATATCTCACAGTTATGTCAAAAATCGTATTGTTTCATTTATGTTCTATTGCTTGTTGCTAGGAAGTAATGAAATAAAGTCATCTCTATTACTAAAATATAAATTAATTAGAAAATAATATCGTGATCGTAGAAAAAGTATAGTGTACAATTCGCTTGGAATGTCCATTTCATACTCATATGATTTACAATTACATGCTTGTTGTACAATATACTATTACATAACTATTTCATTCACATTTTAATAACCAAAATTAGAAATTAAAACATACTTAGAATCAGAAAATAAACAAGGAAGAATTTAAAACAGGGGAAAAATTACTGTAGGATGAAATTAAACGGCTTAATAATACTCTTGGTATTAGTATTATTTTTCATTGAGATATTAATTTTGAAGAATTATTTAGAAAATTTTATGAAACATTCACAAATTTGTAGAATTTAAATTTTAGAAAGAATTTAATTTAATTTATTTTCTTACAGAATAAGCTGCTAGTTCTCGGAGACTTCAACGGCGGTAAAGATTGAAAACCTGAGGTGATAAATTTATCCTGGACTTATAAGTCAGAGTAATTATTTCCTTACATTTAATTCTCACTTATCGTTTAAATTAACATCCGTTCCGACATTCCCTGATAAATTATCAACACATTTCCTTATTACATATCCGTAGTTCATCGAAATAAGTCTTTAATAATTAAAAAAAACATATTTAGTAATATTTCTCTTTATTAGACTTATTTATTACATTTTAATAGACATTACTATTTATATTTCTAATGGATTATTTAAGAAAATCGTACATTACTCTCTTCTACACCTTTTTTCATCCATGAGCGTGGAAAAATACAACAACTCGTTGCTAGTTGTTTCTTGTTGTTCTCGGTCGATATCAAAATTCATACGTATTTTAACTTTAGACTTTAAAATGTAACGCTTTTCAAAATTTTAACATATTTCAATTATATTTTTGATGTAACTCATGTGTATATAACATGTACATTATTCCAACAAATTTAAAAACACGTATGTTGATGTAATTTTCAATATTAACCTCAAATAATAGTCCAGAGGAAGGTTTAAAATAAACCAAAAGCTCGACTAATTAAAAAGAGTATAAAATTCTTTCTGCCTACACTCCTTTTGACTGATCGATAGGTCAATAATGATAGTCTTCTTAAAATTGCTGTATACTATACTATTATTATTTAATGTATAAAGCAGCAAGTCCTTGAAGTTACAAATTTTTCCTTTTAACTTTCCGAAAAATTCCTTCAGAAAATCACGTTATGTTGAAGCTCTACACCTTACTCATAAATTAATTTTTAATTTTTCCAAAGTATGTTCAAAGCATTTTGATAATTATGTACAATGTCAGATTTGTCATAATGGTGTTTTAAATTTGACGTTTAACTCATACTTCTACCTCAAAAAATAAATGGTAAATAGTATATCCATCCATCTATGTTTGGCCAAAAATTTAACACCTAAAATATAGGCAAGTCTGTATCTAGTGATATATGATCTAATGCTTCCATCCGTATTGTGCGTTCTTGTTGCATTAATTGTCATCATTTAGTAGACAACAATTATAAAGGTACAATCGTGGCCAAAATAATTGAGAATTAGATTTACTGACCTCCTGTTAGCATAAAGTAAACAACGGATTATTGATGGTACAGAAATGTAGAGGCTGATATCAAATTTTTACATAGAAATATTCAATAAGGTAAATGTGTGGTTTATATATAGTAAAACAAACACATTTTTATTTTTTCATAATAATATAAATCACGCTATATAAACACAATCTACAATCTACATAGTAAAACATAGGCATTATCGTCGAAGCTATGTCACAGACATAAGAGCTATACCGAGAGAATAATTTACATTGTAAATTAATTTTGTATTTAATTGGAGTAGTAAAATTTATTATAAAATAAAATGTTCATTATTTATTTTATAAACAATTGCATAAATAAAATGGAGCGCATCTATTTGGATCCTAGAAATGAAACTTTACAATAAACTACATAAAATTAAATAAACATAATCCTAGGTGAAAATTTCGGGCGTTGAAGAGAAGCAGTTGGTATTTGTAATTTTATGATTATGTGTTCTCCGACTGCATCTAGTTACCGGCGGTGGCGGCGTCTCTAATCTCCGGCAGCCGGAGTTAGTATTCCCCGCTGATGCGCAGCGACATTGTTGCTGCTAACGGGATCTAAGCAAACAGAGACCAATGCAAATGCACCGCAATGTGCATTGTTTTTGCGGTTTCTTTATGGCGAGGTTTGTGATTTGTAAGGTTATGGAACGCGGGTTACCAACGGGAGTGGAATCATCAAAATGTTGTGAAGGTTTAACATACTTAATGAGGAATCAGGTATTATATTATTTAATAATTTAAGTAAAACAGACTTTTTAAATGACAATTTTAAATATGGTAACTAGAGTCGATTTTCTTAGTTGATACTCACGTCATCAATTTTTTCTTTGCTGCATATAAATATGGCATAGATGAGCCTTTTCTTTGCAATACCATATGTTATAGTATACCGGGTGTCCCAGCTCGACCGACACATGAGAGATTTACATAGGAAATCAGTTAATTATGAATAGTATCTCCCCAATGCAATATATTAACTTGAA
Source organism: Stenolophus ochropezus (assembly GCA_035578165.1). Taxonomy (NCBI): domain Eukaryota; kingdom Metazoa; phylum Arthropoda; class Insecta; order Coleoptera; family Carabidae; genus Stenolophus; species Stenolophus ochropezus. The sequence goes on along the minus strand of JAQOWZ010000003.1, from coordinate 24,330,426 downwards.
ATTATGTATGCTTATTGGGGGATATTATTTCTACGGATTACAGTTATTTGAAATATGTAATTTCGGCTGCAAGACGAGATTTATTAAATTATAAAATCTAACATTTTCGTTGAAAATCAGTCAACCATGGAAATAAAAGAAAATATCTATGTGACAGTTCTGACAGTTAATGACATGCCATTGTAGATATTTATATTTTTTGTAATATTGGAATATTACTTAACAAAAAGATACTAAATTCAATTTAAATAATATTAAAATACAGGGAATAAAAATTAAAATCAGTGGTACTTCACTAAACTGTCAGATAAATATTTTCTTTTATTTCCATGGCTGTCTGATTTTGAAGAACATATTAGATTTTAAATTTAATAAATCTCGCCCTGCAGACGAAATTGCATATTTCAAATAAGTGTGATCCATAGAATTAATATTTTCCGATAAGTATACAAAATTTCAAGTTAATATCTTGCACTGGGGAGATACTATTCATAATTAACTGATTTCCCATGTAAAACTCCCATGTGACGGTCGAGCTGGGACACCCGGTATATGCTCTCTGTATCCAATCAACGACAAAAATGAAATAGAAAGAGAAACAGTAGTGATATTTTCAAATATTTAAAAAAAACAGTAATATGTCAGTTATGTCATTTAAAGCTGATTTAGGCATTGATAATATGTACTTCATTGTATTTTGTTAGTTTCGTTAGTTTAATCTACAAATCTTTTTGTAAGTTTTATCCATTATTATACTTGTATATAATTCTATCAGTTTTGACATTTATTTACTTCAGAAATCACATGATTTCACCCGACAAGATAAATCAAACAGATACGATTGATAATGTAAATATCAACTGGGGGAAACAAACTAGATATTTCAGTTATTGTGTGTAAATGAATTAATCACCCCAATTTTGTAAAGAAGTTGCTAACACTTAGTAACGTTACTAATAATTTTAACCAATAGAAATATTTGTCATTTTCATATTTTATTTAGTGTCTACTATTTTTATTTAATGATGTTAGTAACGTTGTTAAGTGCTAGTAACTGCCTTACAGAATTGGGGTAAATAAGACTGATTAAAATAAATGTTCGAGTAGAATTAAAATTCAATATTGTTTCCCTCAAAATAACTTCCTTAAGAAACCACACAGTGCTGGAGACGGTTCTTCCTACCCTCACGGAATTGCTGGAACTCGGATACTGGAATCACCAGCTGGTCGGTTACAACCGATTAAATGTTTTGAAGAGTCCCAAAATGAATTACCTTGAGGTGATTTCAGTGTCAATATCTCGGGAAGAGGAGCATATCACAATAACTCAACTCGGGAATGTTTTTACTGGCCAAAATCACATTTTATTTAAAACCATTTTTGTGCAGATTTTTCTCATCCTCAAAGAATTAGTCAAAATCTGTTGAAGGGTTTTGTGAATCAAATTTAACTCATCCCTAATCATTCAGCACTGTTAACTGACGATCTGAATGCACAAGATACCAGATTCTGTCGAAATTTTCGTCAGTTCGTGAATATGAAAGTCTACCGCTGCATGTTTCACCTTCATTCGTATCTTTGCCTTCTGAAAATTCATAAAACCACCAAAAAACCTTGCCTCTTGCAATAACACTGTCTCCTTAGGTCTGCTTAAGTTTTGTAAAAATTTCCATTGCACTGTGCCCAAATAAGAAGCAAAACCTGATAGCACATCCAAATAATAGCGAGTTCAAACTCGTACTGAGGGCATATAATATGTTCACCTGTCTCCTCTCTAAGTCTCGCGTCCCAAATGTTACCAGATCGAACGCTACATTACCACTCTTATTATTTAATTTACACTCCTCGTTAATGAGTAATGAGTCTTTACGGTCTTCTTACTTGTTTTTATAAATGGATGACATTACAATACGAAAAACTTTAAAACACCTTAGTAAAAGTTTTATTATTAATTTCCTTAGTTTTTATTTTTAAATCAGTGAATTGTTGAGGTATAGAACATCGCTTATTTTGAAATCGTCTTGCGTGAAGACGATTTGCAGCAGCCGAATTTTGATGCATTTTTTCAGAAATAGGAATCATGTCAACTACCGATAGTCGATCGTTCACCTTTTGGATATCTAATAACTAATTAAGGACTGTCAATGCACAATAAAACGATAACGACAAAATTATAAAAATGCTAAAATTTGATGTCAGAGCCCATGAAACGTCCTTATTTTATGATGAACTTCTGTTAGCTAAACGTCTAGAAGTAAATAAAATATTACATAGAGTCAATAATTTATATGAATTTATTTACATTTACAAAATAACAAAAAAAAAAACGAAACAAAATAAACTGACAAGTTTTTTAATATATTATTTTTCATATTTTCATTCCGTTTCTTCGCCAAGCATATATGGGAAAATATTGCATGGTTATTTAATGACTTCTGCTTTTTGTACAATATTCCTCAAGCGTAGGTAGTTGTTTCCTACTGTTAAATTGATATTGGTAAATTATATGCAGTTTTTATGCCTTCCGTAGGAACAATAAAAACTTCAACTGAATGCAAATGGCAGAATTATAAAAAAGTGATCTGCTCTGCACTTCTCGCATTATGTTAATAGCAAGTTTATTGCATTTAAACTCCTAATTAATTTCTCGGTTAACGATAGGAAATCAAGAAACTATTTTGTTCTTTTGAAACCATCACAAGGACAAATAATTTGTAAGGTTTTATTAATAGATAAATATCAGTTAATGCTAATATAGCTTATCATTATACATTATAATTAGTACCGACAACATATTAAATATCTGCCATATATGTTCATGTATTATTGACATAAATTAATATTGAGATAAAATAACATATTGTATTACATGACAAATTTCACTTGGCTCTTATTACAAATTAATGTATTACAATGTTTCCCAATACCGGAAATCAACAATACTTTTCATTTCAGTTTAAAGTGAACTGTTATACAGTGTGTGCAACAAAACACGGAAAATAGGGCTTTAATTCGAAATTTAAAAAAACAATAACAGTACAAATTAAACTTTTTTACGAGGAATTGACAGCGGTCCTCAAAATTTTCGATATATTCATACTAACTTTCAATTTGCTTATAGGGCTCAAAAATATTTTTAGTACTGTTAAACGGAAATTTTCTTTCTAATGATAAAAAAAAACACATGGATATTAAAATAGAAATAAACTAATAAATTAGAAAATTATTGATTTTATTCATTTCGGTCAAGTGTGCTTTGGAAACAAAATCGAATATCTTTAGTTTCAATCAAAATTTTGGCTAATCAATTAAATTAATTAGGAGTTTAATATGCTGCTCATGGAAAAAAGCAGATTACATTAAAACATATATCCAGATTTATCCAGAAAGGCTGCAATCGCACCTGACGTGTTTGCATCTGTTTTGTAGAAATTTAGGCGAATATTGAATTGAAATGTTAAAAATTTGTTTGAAACAATAGATTCTCAATTTTAATTCCAATGCTCACTTCACCGAAATGAATAATATCAATATATTTTTTTTAATTTTTTAGTTTATTTTCATCTTAATGTATACCGGGTGTCCCAGCTCGACCGACACATGGGAGTTTTACATGGGAAATCAGTTAATTATGAATAGTATCTCCCCAGTGCAAGATATTAACTTCAAATTTTGTATATTTATAGAAGAATATTAATTCTATGGATCACACTTATTTGAATTATGCAATTTCGTCTGCAGGGCGAGATTTATTAAATTTAAAATCTAATATTTTCGTTCAAAATCAGACAACCATGGAAATAAAAGAAAATATTTATCTGACAGTTTAGTGAAGTACCACTGATTTTAATTCTTATTCCCTGTATTTTAATATTATTTAAGTTGAATTTAGTTTCTTTTTGTTAGGTGATATACCAATATTACAAAAATATAAATATCTACAATGGCATGTCATTAACTGTCAGAACTGTCACATAGATATTTTCTTTTATTTCCATGGCTGACTGATTTTGAACGAAAATGTTAGATTTTATAATTTAATAAATCTCGTCTTGCAGACGAAATTACATATTTCAAATAACTGTAGTCCATAGAAATAATATTCCCCAATAAGCATACAAAATTTCAAGTTAATATCTTGCACTGGGGAGATACTATTCATAATTAACTGATTTCCTATGTAAATCTCTCATGTGTCGGTCGAGCTGGGACACCCGGTATGTGTTTTATATAATTGGAAAGAGAAAAAATATCTCTATTTATCAGTACTAAAGACAACTTTGAGCCCCATATAATTTTTCTACAAGTGTTCCAGCTACGAAATTTGAGGACCCCTATCAATTCTTTATAAAAATGTGACTGTAGAATGTGCAAACTAGACATTTGCACGAATTGAAACAAGAAAGATATAATTCAAAATAAATTGTCCAAAATCAGTTTTTTGCTTATATCTAGTGAGCTATGCATTTTTTGAGAAAACAAAAATAACATTATAATGGCCAACTAATGCGACAACTTTGAAACGGGCACTCTGTACAGAGGGTTCTAGCATTAGACACTTATAACTATGATCTAAAGATCTTTTTTAACTTGACCATTACTTAGTTGGCTGGAAGTAAATCCAGAGTCTTTATGAATCCTACTGTAGCTCCAGCAGTCTGTGAGAGTTATCACTCTAATGTATTTTTAAGACCAAAGTCTATTTCTCCTACCGGTCTATTTCTCTCCCACTTAACTTACCCTAATAATGAAATTACTGAATCAAGTATCTTATTTAATGATTCGAAAAACATTTTGTTTTAATATGGTATAATAACGACTTATATGAAATTTAATTAGATAATATATCAATATTAAAAATTCTGTGAGAAACTGAACTATATAATTAATTTCAATAAATTATTTTATAATGTATGTTAAATAAAAAGCTAATACATAATTAGCATCAGAAACGAATTGATTACGGTATGTTACTTGATATGGTTTATTTATATTGTACACCTACGTATTACAGGAAAGGAATAAGAAACGCTGGTAGGAGAATAAAAACGGAGCTAGTTGAGGTTAATTACAATAATTCACATTGAAAATGTTTTGTCCGTTCGTGGGAAATAGTGAAATGCTAAATACATGTGTGGATAATAAGCAGTAGCAGCGGTTTGACTGCCGACTGCCGCCTCCAGCGCATGTTTACATGAATGAACATTTCGCTTATGAATGGATTGACGAGGAAGTCTTTCTTACGACGCTACTACAGCGCGTGTGGTCAACAAATAATACACTAACATGAGGAACAATTACATGGAAATCATTCTCAGAACATGAGTCTTCGTTCTCAATTATCTCTTCTGTTTTCAACCGTCCATGTATAAAGATTCTCTGCATTGCTTTTAGCGATTTTTTAATGTAAGATTTCGTCTATCTGTTGATATAATTAATGGTATATTATAGATATTGGGTTGGGAACTTCGGAATAACTTTGCAAGTAAAATTTGGGCTTTATAGTTCCATTTGATACGATTTATTATATTAAATTAAATTACCTTAAATTGTATATTTCAAACTTAAATTTATTTTATATAATGTTTTATTTAGTTAATGTTGAACCAATGTTCATTCGAAACTTCGAAATATGTATTAAGTAGTTTAATTTAATATAATAAATCGTTTCAAATGGAACTACAAAGCCCAAATTTTATCTATAATGATATATTGCATATTAAGAGTTGTAAGATGCATATTATGCACGAGGTGGAAGTTACACAAGAGCCGCTTAACACTTCGAATTGCATGCTATACTTTGTCTACGACCATTATTTGACTGTTTTTCGATCACACTACAATCCTACGCTACACTAATATAATGGACATATCACTAGTAAATAGCGCCAACTACAGAACAAACTATGAACTTCAAAATAATAAATTGCAACATTTTACAATCCAATAAAACAATTATATATCATTTGTCTGTGATTGCACTATTACTAAATGATATCAGACATATACATGTACACTCTTCAATTGTCCATTTCACACAAATGTCAAACTACCTCATTCTTATATTAATTAAAGGGAAAACACAAGATTGGATTCGTCCCCAGAATTCGCTTTTTGTTTATAAAAATCTAAAACTGTTGCATAAGTTTTTATTCGTTTGAATAATTGGTTTTTGTTTTGTTAAAACCCTTTATAATAATATTTTGCTTTCATTTTCCATGGTTCACTATTTTTTACATGCTGACACATTATTATTTTTCTCTTTCACTCTCTAATGCCCGTTTGCACCAACAAAGCATAAATTTTAAGCCAGACTTAAACAAAAAAAATCTAATCGAATTTTTGACATCAATGTTAAATCATGCATTTGATATTTTATTTCGATTCGATATTGTCTATTTAAGGCAAGCTTATAATTTAAGTTATGTTGGTGCAAACGGTCATAAGGAAGATCCATTTAAGTTCGAAACCGATTAGAGCAAAAATAAAGTCTTCGAAACATTAACAGAATTCCAGATTGCCCTACTATTCATCGACCAGTCATAAAAAAATCATCTGATGAGAAGGTTATATTGATTGGTTAATCAGATCATAGGGCAATAATTTATACATTATTTCATCCAATGTATATCTTCAACTTTAAATTCCTTCCTTCCGAAATCAATTCTGGATTTGTTGCTGATCCTATAACAACTGAGTCCCATTTTGAATCAACTACATTCCTATTAAGGGCCGTTCAAATATTACGTAAGCAGATTTATTACAATTATTTAACCCCCCCCCCCTTCCCCCCTTGTCAGCAAAAGTAAGCAAAGCTCTTACCCCCTCCCCCCATGCTTACGTAAACATTTTTCAATTAAATTTTTTTTTAATTTTATATTTGCGAGAATCCCCGAAAATGCGTTTCGTTTTCAAGCATAGACAATGGCTAAGTTCCGAATCGCGCTAAAATCGATTACAGCGCTGTCAACATGCGTTCCGATATCATGATTTATATGGATTTGACAGATAAATAGCCAATGTGAGGGTTGCCATTCGTGTTAAAAAGTTAATAGCTACCGATGACGTAATCATCATCAAGACTCCCCTACCCCCCCATGTCATCCAAAATAAGCAAAACAAAGACCCCCCACCCCCCTATAGTGCTTACGTAATACTTAAACGGCCCCTTATATAATTTCTAACAACCCATTTCTTTAACTTGAACTTTACGAAATCGTTTAACATTTGTTTCCCCTGTATCAACAACATCGACATACAATCATTTAATGATCCCTCAACAATTCAATCACATCTTCACTGATCTTCCTTTTGCCTGACCCCTGGATAAGGGAATTTTCAGTTTGAAGAACCATTTCTTCTACTTGCAAATCCGTATCCACCTGCACATCTCACGCCACCGCGCAGTTACCTAGCGGTGGCTCGCTCATCTTGCACTTACGTAGCGGTGGCTTGCCTCTGGGCAGAAGCCGGGGGGTGGAGCAGTCACGCAGTGGCCCTCATCACGCACACGACCAGCGACCAGCGACCTGCGACCAGCTCCTTCCATTCATCCAGCCGGGCCTAAACGCAACCTAATTACCCGGCCGGATGGGCACGCCGGGAGCTCTGCTTCATTGCGTGGTGAGCTTAAACGCTTTCCGAAATTATAAGTGGATACCTTGCCCTTATGGGCATTTAAGGGCATTCAAAAGAAATGGTAATAGCGAATTGAAGGCCAAGGTGAAGGTTCGTGGCGAAATGGTTTTGTAGTATGGATTTCAAATAATTTATTCGCTGTTTTATGGTTACATATTTTATTTTAAACTAGTCACTAGACTTAACGAATTTAAAACATCAATTAATTATACATTAATTATAAATGAAAAAGTTAGTAAAATAAAAAAATTGTACAATGATTATATAAATTTAATTTAAATAATAAAATTTCAATGATATAGAAAAAAAAGGGCGAAATAAATTTAAAAATTAAAATTCCCACATCTCAGAAACGGTACATTTTTGCAAACATTTTATAACACTTTTCGAATTATTTTGACTTCTTTTCATGTCTTAAAAATTTTGAACACTAAAAATTTCGGTTTTAGATATCAATGGAAATATATATTTTGCCTATCCCTGAATCTGTACATACGTATGTATGTACGTATATGCGTACATACGTATGTATCTCGTATAACTCAAAAATAATTAACGGTAAAATTTTTAAATTTTGTTTATAGGACCGCTATAACATCTTGTTGTGTCCCTCCCTTTTCTATTGCAAACGGCAGTGCCAAAAGAGCACTTTTTTGAATTTATCACATAACAAAAACGATTCGCCGTAGAATTTTGAAATTTTGTTAAATAATTGCTATAACATCTAGTTATGCATCTCCTTTGTAGGAAACATTTGATAATAAATTGACATCGACAATATTCAGATTATATTTCTCCACAAATATGTACGAAATAAATGAAAATCATATCTCTTTCTTTGTAGTTTTTGAGCGATTAATAATATATTGTGCAACAAGTGCAGAAAGTCGCCTATTTCCCACCAGGTGTGAAAGTTTCGGAACAAGATAAAGTCGATCATTACGGAACAAAAATACATGCATGAAAGCTATCTGCACATGCGTAGTATTGGCAAATACTGTAAGAAATGATTTCTCACACTTTAACTCACGATTGTGAGAAATACGCAAGGTTTAGCAGTGTGGTCGTAAAAAAAGTATAGTGTGCCACTCTTGCAGAATCACCTATTTCCCACCTTGAGCGTCTTTCTGCACTTGTGGCACAATATACTATTTCATTTTGGATTCATAAATTTTGTCATCCTTTTTTGTCTCTTGTGGCTTCTGGTCACCCTATAAAATACCAAGTGAAATACGTAAATAAAGTTATTTAAAATAAAAAAAAAATATTTTAAGAGTAGTGCTAGTGAATTGGCTGAATAGATTATAGACAATCCGCAAAAAAATCTTAAATGGCTGATATTTGGTGAAGAAATTTAGTAAGTCGAACAGATATTGTTTCCGCAGTGTAATCATTATATTACTGTATATTATTGCATTATTTTTCCATTAAAGGCAATGATCATGTGATGTTGATTATCCCGATTACAGTAAAGACACTAGTGTCACCTACAGCACAATTTTTTCGCGGATAAAAAACAACTGAAGTGTAATATTTCAATCATTTATTTTTAAAGGTTATGTCGCAGGATGTGTTTTCAAATATTTCATAAACATAGAAGAGTTAAAAGCTAAAGAAATCTTTTTTTAAACAATGTATATAAAGTAATATTATAAAATAGCGTTCAGAATAAGTAGCAATAAATTTGGGCGATTTCGTAACCCGTAAAAGAGGTTTTAAAATGAAAATAACAGTACATTGAAAAAGAATGCAACAGTCATACCGTATCTCATTATAATCGCATTCAAGAATATGAATTGTCAACTCTTTTCTTTAGCTAGATTAAATTCATAAAATATACATCCTTATACCTTGATACAATAACTTACATCGAAAAAATTCCCACTCATAATAATTATTATTTGATGACAAAATATTTTAGCATTTTTAATAAACTCTGAAAGAGATTAATTCTTATTTCGTTCGAGGCGTATTCACACAGATCTTAAATTAGAAGCTTAATATTAAGATCTTGGAACTTTAATTATAATCTGAACAATAAATTTAGGTATTAATATCTGCTCGTACAGATATAAACATGTATAAACTCGCTACTAATATAAGATCTTGTATCAAATACAAACAAACATTGTAAGTAACTAGATTATCATTTAATTAAAAATATTGATTTGTTGTTTGGTAAAGAAAAGTGTTCGTATATAGCTATCGGAAATGTATCTAATCTATGTTGTGGAAGTGTTATAAATTTAATTACTAATTAAATACAAACCTTGAGATAAAAATATTTAATATATAATATAAAATATTTAATTTGTTATTTAAAAGGAAATTGTAATCTGATTTTCTATCTATTATATTTTTTTATATTTATACGTATGTGTATTACTTGCAGAATTATAACCTTCATTTTTATAAACCGTAATAAAATAACCTTACGTCTTTGTATTTTATTTATATTTTCCTGTATTATGTTTATATTTCTTAAATTATTTATATAAAGACGTAAGTATTGGAAGACCAATGCCCGGTTGCACAAAAGCGTGAGTTATCAACTGAGAAGCTAATCACCCAAAGAATCTTTTCGGGTTACTAAATTGTCCCAAATTTCATATCTAATTCGATATTAGTTACATTCTTTTTACACAAATTATAACATCACATCAGCTTATTCACCTATTGTGATTGTTCTTTTTGTCATTGGATTATGTTTTGCTTACAGCCAATAAAAAATTTTCATTATTTAATTTGAAATATCGTTATTTTATTGGTAATAATAAAAAAAAAATCCAATAATATTGAAGATATTGTTTTAGAAATGCTATTGAGTAACAAAAGATCACTAATGTAAGAATTGTGTTCGCTTTACTCAAAAATAATTATATCATAAATATAACTCTTTAAATTATTTAACTCTGTAAATCGAGAAAAAAAAATTGACATCTCTGCAACACACAGAGAGGGTAGAGAGTATTCCATATGATTAAAATTTCTGTAGTTTCTAGTAGATCTAAATTATTTTTAGACGAAAGGGATACATCGGCCTTCTGAAAATATGCCTGAAAGAAACACTGCACCTATCTAAAACATAAATTAGTTGAATTTAACTAACCAAACAGGTAATACATGGAGCAATATCCATTTTGACACAAATAACTTATAATAATAAATTTATTTGATGTAAAGATATAACTTTATACAAATAGATTGGTAACATTATTAAAATTGAATAGATACATTTTTATATATTTATAATGAAAGATCTAATTTTCAAAGACGCTTGAATGTAATGGAAGACATCGTAAATCTTGTCCTTGGATGAGTATCCCAGCAGTGCCTTCATTGCTTCTTTTTCGAAATTGGCTTGTTTGGTGTGTTTTGTGATGTACTGCTCTCGGAGAGTGTTATAGATGGGACAACGGAATAGGAAATGGTATATATTATTTTCTTCAAGGAGATTACAAATGTCACAAATTGTTTCACTATTAAATTTGTGGGAGAATCCGTCTTGATATAGGGATGTGTTGTTCGGGTTGGATGTTCTTAGCTGGCCAGTTATCTTTAGGATGTTATGAGGAATAGGTAATAAAAAGTAGTTGAAACTAATATTGTAGTATTGGAACTTATTATAACTTATATAAACAACTAAAATTATCTATTTTCATTTGTTTATATTGTATCATATAGTTACCTGTTGATTTTTTCTATCATTGGTATGAAAATTAGTAATTATTTTTTCGCAGTATGGTCTTTATGGCTAAGAATGAATACTAAGTACTGATTTATTTTTGTTGAAATTTACCCATTTCTGTTTTATTTGTATATTCCGTTTAAGGCCGTTTAAGCAACAGTATTAAATTATTTCCAAGTATAGCAATATATTGAACTACATCGCTAACGAGACAAAAAATGTAAATTTGGTACATCCGCAATTAGCATCACAGAGAAATTGAGACGAAACAGATCTCTTAATTACGAATTCATAATTAGGTACCGGGTACATACCAGTTTTTGGTTTTTTGTTTACTTTTCATTTCTTATTGTAAGTTTTTTTGTAATAATAAGAGCCAAGAATCTATTGGTAAAATTTACGAATATTCAGGATGGTTGCATAAAACTTCGATTAAAAAAAAAAGCAAAAAATAATATTTTTTGGATTTTTTTACAAAAGTAACATTTATTATGAAATAAAAACATATCTATTGCGAAGAATAAGTAAAAATTTAAAGAAATAATAGAAAACTACAGTAAAATCCGTTTATTACACAGCGATAAATTGATTATAACGTCTACATACGTACGCCACATATGCTAACGTTATTTTACTTTTATCGGTTATAGTGAATTCGGGCTATATGAACGAAATTTTTGGGATCCCTTCAATATTGTTATTTTTTTACCCTAACAAATTTCAATGTAAATTTAACAAAAAAAAATATACCAGTAAGTTAAACAGAATAGGTAGTTCTTGAAAGTATTGCAACATGGTAACATTATTACATTAGCAGGGTTGGCCTGATTTATTGATTTTTTTTAATAAACAAACATAGATTTTTAAAAAAGTTAAAAAAAAAGTAAATTATAAAGAAAATTAATTTATTTGCTGAAAACAGTATTAATAACAACCAAAATAAGTTCTGTATTTAATAATATCATTAAATTATATGATATTATATCACATTATCATAATAGAAGAAAAGAAAATAGGTAAGTATTTAAATGTGTAACAAAAAATAAAAATTCTTTGTTACTCTTACTAGTTTTATTTAGATGATGAAAAATTTTGGTTTTATTATAGATTTCGTATTGTTTAGGAAATGAAATATCACTAAGTATTGCTTTCAAAAGAATTAAAAAAGTGCTGTAAAACTTAGATATCTTTAAGAATTAAAAAAAAACATGATTTATTTGATTTTTTAAAAAGATCAATGATTTTTGATTTTTTAAAATAAATAATGATTTCTGCCAACCCTGTCTCCAATTGTAGTAAATCTGGCACAAGTGATTTAAATCAATATTTTTTTAAAAATCAATGTGATTTAAATCTGATTTAAATACAACCCTGGTATTTTTTTATTATTATTAATAGGCAAAGACGCTGATATTTAAACCTTAGATCTCACACTCACTGGAGTTGAAGCTCGTTTACTATTTAAAACATCGTAATTATGTTTACTAATGAATCATTATTGTCGAATTCCTGTTCGAAAATAATTATGACTATTATAGCACAGAAACCTATTTATCCTTTTTCATTGAATCGTTACGGAAGAATTTAACATTGACAAAAACCGAATCTATTTACGCTAGATATTATTTATAATTAGTGATAAAAACATTCGTTTGAGTTAGATCCGAAGCGCCGAAGCCGAGAAGCGAGTGCGTTCATGAAACCAATTACAAGCTGCATTGACAAAACATGCCAGGCGAGATGAGGTTCCCACGCAGAAAACGCCGGAAAAAATACGGAAAAATAAAATGACGCGCGGAATCTATAAACACTAATGAACATTCAAGATGAGACATAAATTACAGCCGCAGGTGACCCTAATAAGACGACAATGTTAATAATTAAACGGAGGAAGCGCAAATCAGCCGCTTCCAAATCTATTGTACGACAGCTAATGCGATTGGAGATAACCGAGGAATTCTGTGTAATGTGTGAATGCTCGGGAATGTTTAATTAATAATTAACTTGCTGCTAACGTAAATCATGAGAATACTACTTTCATTACACATTTTTATCTAATTTGTACATTTTAGAGTTAATAGGTAAAACAGTTTTTACTACTGACTAGCGAGCCTGTTACCTTCCAGAAGCAGTAAAACTGTTACTTTGCGTATATTGTACTATAATTCATTTGTTACTAGTAATAGTTATTTACATATCAAGTGTGGAAACGAGATTTTCCAGGATAAGTATTTTGTGGCATGAGCTTGCGAGAGCTGCAATATATCGAATCCGGAAAAAAAAGCATTATGCAATATTTTTTTTACGAAAATCATAGAATCAATAATTAGTTTTTATTTTTGTGCAAACATTTTTAGTTATTGTATACCCATACCGTTTGAAGTTGTTGCCGATATTATAAATCAAATGCACTAAATTTATTTTTTTTAAATTAAATTTCACTCAATGATCCACTATTCTTTAATTATTATTGGACAAAGGAATGTTTGAGACATTATACTTTTTATTTTAAGTATAGTTTTTTAATGAATCCTCTAGAAATAGATATATTTTTTTCCAAAAATTGGACATGGGAATTTGAGATTCCCTACGATGCTTAGGTGACGCGAATCAACAGATTTTATTTTGAGAATACAAAAATAAAATTTACCGATATTAGTATATTAAACCTTTATTTACGTAGACATAAGTAACTAAATTATAACTTTATCTGTTACATAGTATATCCACGGATTAAGTTGAAAAGAGGGAAAACATTTTTAATTTAGTTGCAGAGAAAAATCGGAAATAGATCGACAAGTTCGCGTTGTCGTAACGCATTATTTATTTATAATAATCACTTAATTCAAATCATCTATAACGTGTTGAAAATAAATTTTATCACTCGAGTACACCATAACAACAAATCTTTGAACTAAATTAAAGACAGATCCGGCATACTTACAATAAATTAATTGTATTAAAAAAGTAGTAATTGTACTTTTTCAGTTTTAAACCAAGTAATTTTTCGTTACTTTATTGAATTTTCTTTTGTAATAAGAATATAAATAAATACATTACTTTTGTGCAATACATTACGTTTAATTTTTCGCCCGATGCGAACCGTATATACCTGCAGCCAATAAATCTCTAGAATATTCTAGAGTCTTCCGGACTCTATAAAATTCCCGAACAATAGCGTCGTCGCTCCTGTTCTACTTGACCTTTAACGCTACTATCTTCCCGCACAGGTCAACCAAGATGAGTCATCTGCGATGAGTCTCGCTCGTTACAATATTATTAGATCGATGGATTCTTACCATACTTACCACCTCTCCAGTCTCGAAATGGGGGTTCTATGTTTTCAATGCAAATCTCCGAGGTCCAGGTTTTATTAGAATAAGTCTCTGGGTGATTACTTTGTACTTAATTTAACAATTATTATGAAATACTATTTTGTATTTTTGGACTGATTTTGTACACCTATTTTGTTTTTATTAACAATCGCCAGGACAACTTTTACTTCAACCTTAAAAGTATTTTCCTTTTAACAACACTGATATTTTGGACATTAAGATAATAAAAAGAAAAAGTCATTTATATTTTTAAGTTAATGGAACAAGACATTTCCACACTTGAAATGACCCACCATAAAAACTCCCAATTTAAACGTTGCGTGAACTTAAAGATATAAACTTTAGAATTGATTGTGTTCACATTGACCGATAACATAATAAGCGCTAAATTCCGCAGTTATCCTGAATCCTCGGGGGGAGAAACTACGTGTGAAGAGCAGACAACAACAGCAGGTCGTGCCTGGCCGATGTGGAACAGTCAGGGCAGGCAATTTGGCAGGCCCGGTTGTTTGCGTTGGTCGCTGGGCCACTTTGGACTGGGTTTGGCACAGTTCCTCTCCCGGTTATTATTCCCGATGGCCTGCAGCAGTCGCAGTGATTGTTGCAGGACATGCAACGGTCATTACCCAAATTGACCGGATTCTATTATGCAGCTATAAACACTACACCTTCTGCTGTAATCGCCGACTTGTGGATTTCTTGTAGGTCGGTACAATGTGGTGTTGATGATTTTGTACATTACGTAACAAGAGTTTGTAAAATCACATGTGTGTTACACATTTGTTATGATCTTTTGTGTTGGATCACAAAGTAATAAAAGGTTCGCACTTAAAGAATTCTGGATTCTTAGGCTTTAAATCAAACTCACGCAGTTCTCTTGACTTAAATGTAGTAAAATTTATTAAATAGTTTTACAACTATGTATACTCTACGTTTAAATCTACTCTCTTCTATTCTTACTAGTATAGTTTATTATCTTGCGTAGGCAGATCTATTCCCATTTTAAGAGTAAGAAAGACGGATTTTACACAAAATGCAACGAAAATATCAGCATTTCTCATACCCTTTCTACTAAATACATGACTAAAGGAGTCTTTCAACAAGTAACAAAAATAACTTTAATAAAAACATGTAATTTCTAATAATTTAATATATGAAAAACAGGTGAATCAAAACAAAACTGAGTTCATACATGTGTAAAAAAATTTAAAACTTGCTTAGGACATAACAGCTTTACAACTCGAATTACGTACTATACTTTTTCTACGATCATATGATTGTTATTCAATCACACCATGATCACACAGCGCACGCTACTGAAATAATTAACAGATCACCAATAAATAGTGGCTTCTGCCAACTAAAGAATTAGAGGGTAGATTGACAGTTCAATCTCTAAATAATAAATTTAAATTAAATTTACAACTCAATAAAACAATACTACGCAAAAAGCTTAGTTGCATTGATATAAATCATTTGATTTAAATCAGATTTAAATGACATTGTTTTTTCTAAAAGAATCATTGATTTAAATCATTTGTTCTGCAATTATTATTTAAAATCCTAGATTTACGAAAATTTGGAGCAAAAATAATGTGGGTAATGTTACAATGTGTCATTACTTTCAAGAACTTCAAAATCTCTTTCACTTCGTCGGTAAAACGACTTTACTGGTATATTATTTTCAATTTTATTATTTTGAAATGTGTTACAGTAATAAAAAATTTCGTCGTATATGTGGACTTTCAAACAAGTGATCAAAATTTCGACGTTATAAGTAGTTTGTCGCTATAAGCGATATGGTTATAAACGGATTTTAAAATAGTTTCTTTTAGTATTTCTTTAAATTTTTACTTATTCTTTACAAGATTATATAACAAATGCTATTTTATGAAACACATTTTTGAAATAATACTACACTTTTTAAAAATATTCAAAATATCTGATTTAAATTAAAAAAAATCCGATTTATATAAACATTCTGTTTTGTTTTTTATTTATTTATGGCAACTACTATTGTCAGATAAAAGTATACAAAATTAATGCCAATATAGGAATTTAATAATTTCACTAAAAATTGACTTCAAACATATCACAGGATTTGTAATTTTAATGCAGATTCCAAATATATAAAAATATATTCAAAATAAGAAAGTTGTGCCTCCTATCTTGAGAACCACTGGTTTAAAAATATATATTTTTATGCTCATGTCATTACAATAGTCCTGTAGCTCTTATAGTTCTCGAGAGCGATAGAGCGATACTGGACAAAATAAAATAAACATCCTATATAATAAATCTGATTAATTTTGGAATTTATTGACTCACTGACAATATTCCTTTATAAACAATAATTTTTGAGATATTAATAATAGTGTCAAAAAAAAGGAATTTTCAGGTAATGATTTTTCCATGCATGGAAATAAAATGCAGGACAATAAGTTCGTTTTGGCCATATCATAATTTCAATTTGTCTGGTTTACAAGAAATAACTAACGTTTACAATTATAATAACGATATCATTATGTGACTAGTAACGTAAAGCCTTTCTTCTGCAGTGAATAATATAGTACTGATATCTTGATATATTGATGTAGGTTTGAATAGATAACTATAGCATCAATTTCCAAACCTAATTTAGTTTTAACAAATTCAAATTTCTAAGGGTAACTCAAAATTATTCTAATGGGGTAAACACGTAATAAGACAGCTCTACGCCTGTTGTAGCCTTAAGTAAAATATTTAGCCTGTCAGCTTTGTAAATTTTGAGCGAGGAATATATAATATACATAAATTCCAGTATTTTGAATATTCGTTGCGTGTGGAACAATGCACTACTTGTTAGTGGGAGCAGTTCGGATTAATCGATTATAATAATCGATATAATCGATTGGGTTTATGGCTACAGGGTCTGCGCAATATGGCATATTAGGATTTTGCGTTAGGGTATCATGCGACTTTTATGCTAAAATGTAGCGAGCAAATTTGAATATAAAGTATAAGATCTTATTTTTTCGTAATTATAGCTAGCGTAACCAGTGGCGTAGGGCATGCAGTTTACTTTGATATCTATGACACATAATTTATAAATGGAACAAGGTCTCAATTACCTAAGGTACTTGTTTTGTAACATATTTTTCTTATATTTTTAATGGTGTAGGTTATCAATTACCATCATACAGCTTCAGCAAGGGACCTAGAGCTTTCGTTGATTAGTAGTAAATAATAAATAATAAATAATAAATAATAAAATTTAGATTACACATTATTGCTTTTTATTTACATCAAAATATATAGAGTGAAACACAAGAGTTTATTTTAAAAAAAATCTAGTAATTTCGTGAGATACCTTCCCGTAGTGTCAAAATAATATAAATCTTGGATATTCGTTATTTTTACATATTTGAGAACAAAATATAAAATCAAAGTTAACTTATTCTATGAAAATTGAATAGCTTAAAACAAATTTACACAATTTTAATTAAAATGGTCCGATAAATTATTTTTTCCTGGCTTTTTTTATAATAATGGGCTATATGACCACTCTCGAATTGAAAGAAAAAAAGTATAAAAATTAAAAATTAACCATTGTGACTACCAATAATAATGATAAAAACTAAATATTATCTTATAATTTCACTGAAATTCGCAATTAATATGTAACAGCGCTCTACCTCTGACGTCACCTAGGAGAACGAGAGAGCAGTTTACAATGCTAAAAGTAGGAATTTAATGAACTTATTTATTTTACTTAAATGATATCGAATAAATGTTGCTAATGATAAATTAGTCATAATTATTAATGAAACAATATATGAGATATCAATTTAGGAAATTAATAGAATAAAATTAAAATATTTTGATATTACACAACGAATGTTATAATGTAAATCTGGTTGGCATTGAAGTCCCTGACGAGTCTCGGTGTGTTTATTGTTTGGTTACCATGGTTACGGGTTAGAATCAGGTAGCAAAAGGTTCGTGCGGGTCGCACTATATCTTTCTCTTTCTATTAGCATCTCTCTTTGTCTAATTCTCCTAGGTGACGTCAAGATATCCCCTCTCTTAAACTTTATTAATGTTTTTCTCCGGAATTATCAATAATTAAGCGATTTAAAAAAATACGGGTATTTTTATTTTTGGTATAGAATCATAAAATGGAAGAAAAAAAAAATGGTCATATACCCCATTGTGTTTTTCTTTATTTACAAATTGTTGATTTTGATATATTTTCCGTTTCAGCTAAAATATAAAAATTAAATTTCGGTTTCGGTACGGTTTCGGTTTTCTTTATTTCGATTAAAATTGTAAGTTGTTTTAAGTAAAAGTATAATTACTTAATTTAACTTAAAATTGAAAATTGCGCTATAAAATATAACTAGTTAATCATTATTAAGGGATTTTCATTAGAATTTCATAAAAATACCGATATTTTTTCGCTTCTGTTACAGTTTCCGTATTTTTAAAATAAAATATAAGTTTCGGTTCTCGAATACGGGTTCATAATGTCAACTATTGGAGCGGTTTCGTTACCGTTCGAGTCCCTGATTTCAATTCTACGACTAACCGTTTTTTTGTTATGCGAAAAATTAAAAAACTCTATGAGCAAAGTGCCCTCTGGGCATTGCCGACTATAAGGAAAAAGAGAAGTGCACAATTAGATGTTATAGCAGCCCCATACACAAAATTTCGAAATTTTACGGCTAATCCTTTTTGAGTTATGCGAAACTAGTCGAAATGGATTCAGGGATGGTCAAAATGGATATATTCATTGAAACCTGAAAACTGAATATTATCGCTATACTTCCTTTACTTTATACAAGGAAATTAAAAAATAATGTTGAAGATGCATTTGGACGAAACCACATTTTATACTTGATTCTAGGAACGACATATTTAATTTTTATTTATGAAACAAGACAAGCACAACAACTGGACAATTTGCACTCTTGTACTTAATGTCCCCAAGTGCTCTAGTATAAATCTCGTGTTAACACTTGCCGACCACTACTCATGCGAGTTCTCACGAACCGGCGACCCTGCGTTTGGCGGTTGTCACCTGGTGATAAGCCGGGGACGCGCTGACCGGGACCTTGACCGCGGCCGCGTGGGAATCCCGCCGTGTAGGCGAATCGCCGACAACCGGTATCGTGATTGATGAGTGGACGGAATTGGAGCATGTGCAGCAAGCTTTACTTTCGGCGTCTTATCGTGGGGAATTAAATAGTGTACATACACTATGACTAATCAAATCAATCTTGTTGTATCAAAGTTACGTTTCCAACTCTTAACATAGTCACAAGTTTAGTTTTAGTCATAATCTTGAGATGTTTGACATATGTGAATGTGGTTGATCGTTTCCACCTCCTGTTTTAAACATAGTTGTAGTCTTTGTCGTTGTGCATAATCACAAAGTATGCAAACTCCATACTTTGGTCATAGTCATAGTCGTTGTTTTATTGGAGAGAAGATAGCTACACTGCAGTGTATTCTAAATTCTGTGTTTACTTGTAGAACTGTTGATTTTGAGATGAAAAATAAAAAAACAGTAATTATATCGTCGGTTCACGGTAAACAGTCACAGTGAGAGAGAAAATAAAATAAAAATGGAGACTTCCAACTGTCAGAATTATTTTGGCTAGTTCACCATAGGAAAATCCAATTTACGAAAACTGTATTTAGCAGTTATATTTTAACATTCTTTATATTACCTTATAAAAAAATAATTACTAACATAATTTAATATTTGAATCATTTTTAGTGTACTTGGAGTATGTATTTAATTTCTTATTTTACATAGGGGCCGTTCAAATATTACGTAAGCAGATTTATTACAATTATTTACCCCCCCATCCCCCTTGTCAGCAAAAGTAAGCAAAGCTCTTACCCCCTCGCCCCATGTTTACGTAAACATTTTTCAATTAAAAATTATTTTTTTTTAATATTATAATTAAAATGTTATAATTATAATTTTAAAAATAAAAAAAGTTAATAGTTACCGATGACGTAATCATCATCTAGACTCCCCTACCCCCCATGTCATCCAAAATAAGCAAAACAAAGACCCCCCCACCCCCTTATAGTGCTTACGTAATACTTGAACGGCCCCATACTTACTAACGAACATGTATCAGAATATTGATTATGACTCTGCTTATGGTAAGAAGCTGAAAATGGTCAAAATAATGTAAATATATCGGACAAAATTGGATAGATGTATCAATTTTCAGATTTTTATTCCAACGAATACAATTTAGCTGAATTTTTGCACAGACCTTTATTTTGACATTCTAAAGACGGGCTGAAAATTCGGCAATGAGATCGCAATTGCAAATCAAGATATCGAAGACCAAAGATCATGAAAATCGTTTTATTTTGCCAATATCTCGCTTCCTGTACATCGCACGTTGTTAGAGGTTATTAAGCCCTGGAACAAATTATTTGAGTCCTGGTAAACATAATTAGACCTACATTTACAAATATACTGCTTGTACGTCTATTAAATTATGTACATTTTTGCTACACTTCATTTAAACTTGCTTCATTTGAAAGTCAGATACCTAGTAAGGTTAAACATTTTCGTGTTATGTTAAAAATAAAAAAGACATTTTTGAGTTATGCAAGATCTTACATAGGTAACATGTCGAAATGAATATTCCGTTGAATTCTAAAAACCGAAAATACAATATTTTCTCTATTTCGTACAAAAAAGTAAAAAATTAATAGTGTTGAAAATATTACTAAGGTGTAAGGTACCTAAATCTTGACACCTTTGGAAAATTTGCTAAAAACAGATTACTTTGGAGTATTTTGCATTAAAAATACATTGTATTTTAAAATAATACAAAAATCATGCGGCCGCCCTAATATATATATAAATGAAAACCATATGTGTGTATTTCTTTCTTAGCATGTTTTTCAACAATTAAAATAATTTTGTGTAGTACAATAAGAAGTAGTGCTAACATTTTAATAAATTTTTTAAATATGATATGAGATAAGTTAAAATGAAGTACAGCAAAAAATGTTTATAATTTAGCATACAAGGAAATAATGTGGTGTCCACATTTTGTTCACTTACAATCAGCAAAAACCTAAATATATTTGACATGTACTTTAATAAAAATTATTATTTAATGGAACATAGGATTTCATACAATGGAGCGCCACCCCGCCACCTACATACTTCACATCTGGGCATCTATTAACCTCAGGCCTGCCCTGGATATTCCGAAATTTCATAAATTCCTCCACTGGCTACTGTTATTTTAACAGATTCATTTAAACATGAAAAAATATATTAATATAAAAACTCTAATCCACGCCTACATATTTCTGTCACTACTACTTCATCAAAGAGCCGACAAAATAAACCTAATGTCATCTTATAATCCTATTAGTTTTTCAAAACACCGCACGTATTTTCAACATAAAAAACTATTTTAAAAACAATTTCTACATTACTGTCACGTGAAAATAGTACCAGCTAATTGGCATTCTGAAAGGAAATTGAAAACGCGTTGGAACAGGTTATATCTCGCTTAAGATTATCTTATCTCCCACGATCTCCCAATTACATCATTGAGTAATGTCGCTTCTTCATATGTGTGTTTATTTAGAGGTTTCCTTCACGAGTATTTTTCCCACTGTTTTTCTCACATAAATCATGGATTCGGGATTTGGGATTCCTCTACCAAAACTCACACGGTACGTGAATATTTGGAAGAGTGAGAAATAATAAAACTTGTGGAATTCAGTCAATATATTTGAAAAAAGCTACGTCTCCTACCGGTTTCAACCCCACGTGGGTCTTCTTCAGGGAGTGTAGGTCAACTTATTTTGTTTGTACATTAAATTTATTTTTTTAACTATTTGACTGTATTCACGTGCCGTTCTCTATGTTAAAATCATATTTTAATGTACAAGCAAAATAAGTTGACCTACACTCCCTGAAGAAGACCCACGTGGGGATGAAACCGGTAGGAGACGTAGCTTTTTTCAAATATATTGACTGAATTCCACAAGTTTTATTATTTCTCATCCATCCACCAGTCAAGAAGATTTCCTTCCTATTTGGAAGAGTATTCAATAACTAATACTTAAATAACGGGAATTCTAAAAGTAAACATAATTATCACATGAATTTTGAAATATTGGCTTAAATAGTTTGCATTTCAAATAATATATGTACGGATGTTTCTGTCATTGTTTGTTTTTTGTGTGGTGATTATATCGCACGTGATGCCTTCAACGTAATAAAAGTCCAACTTTTTTGCGCACTACTGAATTTAAAATGTTTGTTTACATCTTGGTTACCATGGCAGAAACGAAATGATTGCAGCTCACGGGCAGTAATGCAAAAGAAAATGTCAAAAATATTTATCCAAGTTTGTAATATCTTGTATTCGTCTTCATACCTATCCTTCGATTTACTAGGATATTAATCTATTAGCTTCTAGCAAAATTCAGTAATAATATATTGTGCAACAAGGGCAGAGAGTCGTCAATTTTTCACGAGGTGTGCTTAGGCATAGTTATTCTTTAAAATTGAAGGGTACTTAAATCCTTGCCAAAGGGTGGGGGTGTCGATTTACACAATAAGATGTGTAATAATATTTCCCACAAAATATATTAATTAATTTAAAATCATTGAATTAGAAAAAAATATTAAAAATTAAAATTATACATAAAATTAAAATAACTAAACTTCGAATCAATTTTTTTTCGTAGATGCGAATCGGGTCGCGATTGGCAGAATTGTAAACATATTAAAAATTGATTCGCAGTTAACGGCTATTAAATAACAATTATTAATTTTATAATCTTACTTTCAAAAAAAGTTTTATATTTGTTTCAGAATTTCATTTGTCCTGATGGGAATACCAGATTCGTTATAAGTTAGGTATTTGTGTTTCCACAACAATATTTCGGCAAACAGTTTTTGTTCTTGACGATTTTGCTTCAAATCAAATTAATCTGTGTATACGAGACGTCTTTGCGTTCCAAAACTGGCCTGTCTAAGGGGAGACGATCGTTACTGTGTCGTAACTAGGATACATTTCATTAATTCTGTTTATGTTTTTTTGGTTCTATATGTAATTTAGCAAAAAATATGGCGAAAGAAGTGTGCGATACATATCTACAACGCAATAAGGCATTTTGTTTCCTTTAAAGGCCGTTTTAGGCTAGTCTATAAATTGTACATGATCTTGCACCATTTTTGGTACAATTTAAATTGGCTAACATCAAAAAGCAAATTGATTGAAATAGTGTATACGATCAAAAATGTGTTGAATAATAGAATGTGTTCAAAAACCAGAACACGTTCTATTTTTCATACAATCTGTCAGCCAATTTGGCTGTGAACATGCGCATATATGAATTTTGTGATCTCTTGCGGTTCTAACGTTTATTTGTTTTTATTGTATGTAGTGCGGTTGTAGAAAACTTAGTGTTACTACTGGTAAAGTTATAAGTATTGCACACTTCCAATCTTTAAATGTTAATGAATTTATAGTTTATTTTACATTGACATATTTAAGGAAAGTGCACAAAATCAGAGCCAATATATTGTACAAAAAATTGCGTTAGTCTCATACAAAACTCCGTCAAAATCTGAGGCGTATACATTTTATGCTCCACACATGTTATATTGCTTGACATTGTATCTTTCAAACATTCGATCTTACACACCTTTTATCATGAACCCTTTTAATCCGCGAAAAAAGTTATTTTATACACATTTTATCTTTGCCTACGTTTCATCTTGAAAATATTGGAATTGTGCCTTTTGTTCAATTTATTGCCCATACAATTAACATATTTATAATTAGGTAAAATATTGAATATCAAATGTTTCTGAAAATAAAATGTGTAAAAGATAAAATGTGTGTAAGATAACTTGTTTCACGGATTCAAAGTGTGCACTATAAGAAGTTTGTAAGATTGAATGTGTGCAATTTATAATGTCGAGCAATTTAACATGTGTGGAGGATAAAATATATACGCCTCCAAAATCTAACAATTTTTGGTACAAGATATTGTACCATTTCTTGTACTACATATTGTCTCATATATAGGCTAGTCTAAAACGACCTTAACCTATCACCATTTACAGTTAACATTTTGCGAGAATGATATAGACGGGTATTAATAAAATTAATGAAAAACTTAATAAGGGTCAAGGGTAACTAATAAATATTCTTGCTTTCAAGATGTTCTGTTACTGTTTAAATTTAATGTATTTATTTCTGTTACACCCTGTATAATTTGAATAATCATTTACAAATACAGTAAAAGGATTAGAATAGAACCGTTGATTATCGAAACATAACAGATCATAATTTATTTCTTTAGAAACCTTTATGACTTGTAATTAGCATAAGTCAATTGTTTTTGATGTTCACACTTTTCTCTTATTTAAATATCAAATTTCTTCTTAGAATCTCAAGCCCTTTAACAAACAATACACTACGTAGGCACTGAAAAATCAAATATTACAAGCCGGTAAGGTAATACCATCCTATTTGTTACGTACATGCATGGGTGCATGAATAAGAATGGAGTTCTCATCACAATAAACATCAAAGCATATTTACGTTTGCAGTTATATGATATATTACAAATAAACAACTTTACGACGCGAAGAAATTTCAAAAATACAGTTTCCTTTGAAAATAAGAAGAGTCATCCAATACTACGTTTTCTGAGAATTATACTAAACTGTAATTTATGTATAGAAATAATAATTGACGTCGTCTTCTTTTGCTACGCATTTCAAAACGCAATATGAAAACAATTGCTTGCTTTTTAGTTTCTTTATTGTTTATTGCGATTGGAAATTCGTTAAATATTTTTAACTTTCATCAGGGTCACGTTAAATAAATCTCCAGTTTCATACTGGTACTCCTGGGTTAAGTAGCCAAATTTAAAATTTGAATTTTCGACCTTACAATAAAACAATACCCGTAAATTCTTCGTTAACAATATTTCATTATTCAAAAATTTCGTTCTGTTACGACGTTGTTTATTAGCAAAACTAGAAATAGTCTTAAAATGGTAGAATAATTAAAACTAGTCATGTAAACTTCTCGAGAATTTTCTTTTCGCCAATGTTCTTAATATTTTATATTTTTACCTCTCGCAACTCTGTAATAGAGGTATTGGAATCATGCTAAAAATTGGATAGTGAGTTTATATTGGATAAGCCCTAGAACACGATTTTAATATTTTTACGATGATATGTGTCCATGTGTGTGTGGAAGGATGGATGGATGTTGTATTGATTACTCAAATACTACTGACTAAAAAAAGTTGAAATTTTGGATATAACATTCTGGCACTCTAGATTAGATCTGATTAGATTTTGATGTTAATCGTATATTCGGAACTGGTGTCTTCACGAAGATCTTTTTAACAAATTTTAATTAATTATGAATCTATGAGAATTTTGGTAAATATTAATTTAATATTATGTCATCAGCTAAAATTTTATAGTTTGTTTCTACTTAGCCTCATTTATTTAACTATTATAAGTAATTAATGATCGGTTAATTTGTTACAATTGTGGTTAATCGATTTACGTCTAGAAATAAATGTTTTATATTTGACAGTGACAATTATTATAATTGACATTGAAAATATTATAAATATAATTATCGAATACTCTAAAAGGAAGTGTACTGATACTGTAGATACTTGTTATTTTAATGATTCATTTTATTGCGTCAACACGTCAACAATAATTGCAAAATGAGAACCAAGAGAAAATTAGCGAGGCAAAAAAATGTAGCAGATAAGAAATGAAAAAAAAATCATCAAAAGTGATGCTGGTTATAAGGGAAAAATGTAAAGAGGAAAGGCGAGAGTTTATGTGCTGGTCTTTCTGAAATACCAAAAAAACTGATTACAGATGAAAGAAGAAGTCTCAAGTTGAAATGCGCTTGTAAATAAGGAAATCCCTGTAGTACTGTGTTATCAATCTACGAGTAGAATATTCTTGAGAAAATTTTCGAATATTCTTTGGAGTTTATTCTCAGTTCGCATCAATAGTTAAATCTTCAGGCTTCCAGAAAACATCAAATAGCTGTTAATTTCTTCATCATACGTCTATATTTTAATCGTTATAACTATCTTCACTTTTTGTTACTTTCAATTATAAAAATTAACTATAACACGTTGTTCATTATTAACTACTTCTTCTGGTTTTCCGAAGAACTTTTTTGGAATACGTAATCATCTCATTTTTCATATTCGACTCGAAATTTTATACATAATTTACCTACCGATGGGTTTAATATTTGTGACTGATAGATAGAATATTTAAAGTCTGGTTTAAGATTTAATTTACAAATTTTCAATTTATGATTTAGATTTTAAAATATAAACAACCTCGAAACAAATGTGTTGGTTTATATTTCTATATTCTAAATTCTAAATTTCAAATCCAGCCAATAACAAGAAAGCATTGAACTTCATATTCATTTTGTATCAAAACAAATTCTCCACACTTCAAAGTAGTGCCAAACCAACAGTCAACATCAACTAAATATAATAACTAGGAATGACGATGGGTACCCGGGTACCCGGAACCTACCCGATAATAATGTACCCGGGTATCAAAAATAGTACCCGATTACCCGAAATGTACCAGTTACCCGTTTATTACCCGTTACCCGTTTATTTCCCGTTACCCGAAATCTACCTAAAATCTGTTGTTGCCAGTTAAATACAGTTTTCAGCTGCCGGAAACATTGTAACCACACGAAGATCAAGACTGAGTGCAGATACATCATCCATGCTGATATTTGCGAGAAATATGAGATATTCCTAAATAATTAAATCAAATATACTTCCTTAATAAGTTTTAATTTTTTAATTTTATACTGCTGATATACTCGTATGTTATATAAAATAACAATGTTTTTTTTTTATTTCCCTACCAGAAAATAATATTTTTTTCTTCATTTAATAAATTTATGTGCAAATAACAAAAATTTATATTAAAAAGATGAATGTGGAAGAATAATGGATATTTTAAGGGTATCAGGTAGTTATCGGGTATCAGGTTATTATCGGGTATCGGGTAATTATCGGGTAACGGATAATTATCGGTAACGGGTAATTATCGGGTATCCGGTACTACCCGGGTATTCATGTCGGGTACCCGGGTACCAAAATTTTCAGGTTTCGTCATTCCTAATAATAACACATGATTCCTTCTGATTGGATAAAAAAAAAACTAAAATCCATCATAAACCAGAAGAAAATATTAAAATTTTTAAATAAACATAATAAATTAAATCCATCATAAACCAGACCTTAGATTTTTGAATTTTAGGAACAAACTTAACAATTATAATTGCTAGAACTATAGATACATTTTACTTATATATTTCTTATGATTTTAATAATTAATTGTGTCTTTTCTTACGAAGTCAACATTTAACAGGACATGAAACAGATGACAAGCGAGTAGAAAGAACAATAACTAAAATAACTATTAGTACAGTTTTAAAAATTGTATTGTAAATACAAGTACATAGTTGGAAACATGAAATGAGTTTGTTTATTCTATAAAGGCGCTTGAAATAGTTTATTGTAAGCTTTGTGTTGGATAATAGGAGGCATTAATGATGGTGGATTTTAATATAGATTACGGCTCGTATGAGAACTGGTCAAGTGCTTTACAAAACAAGAAAAACTCAAGTGCGGAATAATGAATCTGTTTCAGAATATATTAAATTTACAATGCTTTGTCACTACTCATTAAATTTTTCGAAGACCGAAATCACGTTATTTGTTAATTAATTTACTGTCAATTAAACTTTTTCTTCAAGCACTTTTAAAATAGGTAACACTTTTGAATATTTATTTTTAACATCTCATATTAGCAAAGTTAAAATTTGTTTCGATTGCTGTAAAAAAAACAGTTCTTTCTGGTGTCAATTTTTTTAATGAAGTTAATTTTAGTGCACTCTTTTAATAAACATTTTCGGATTTCCCACTACAAGTTTTCAATATATGTATAATCTTATTGATATTTTGTGCTAATGAATAATTGGTATTGTCATAAAACAATAGATAAGTACGCTAAAAATTACAGCTTATAGCTCCAAACCAAAATACAATATTCAAAATTAAATTATAAAAATCAGACAGCCATGGAAAAAAAGAAAATATCTATGTGACAGTTTATCATTATTTCGGTATTATAATTAATATCATTTGATTATTATTATTAAATCTAAATTCAACTTAAGTGATATTAAATAGAGACAATAAGAATTAACATCAGTGATATTTCAAAACCTGGCTATCACTATTTTTGAGATGATTTATGTTATTTTTATATCTAATTTCTGAGGTTAAAAGGCACGTAAAATTAATTTTGCTTATTATTTCAGACGCTCTTCAACTGTCATTCGAAACTTTTTAATTCCTTGTACGAAGTAAAGAAAGTATTACAATCGCGAAAAAAATCAGTTTTCAGATTTCAACGAAAATTCATTTTGACTATCTTGAGTCTATTTTGAATAGTTTCGGCGTGACGTCTCTAAGTACGTTAACTCGCATAACGTAAAAATGTTTAGAAGTAGGATGTTGAAATTTTGTATATGGGGCTGCTGTAACATCTAGTTGTGCAACTCCCTTTTTCATTATAAGAATTGTTTGGAAACATTTGATGAATTGATAATTGCCAGAATATATTTCATGACAAATATATATGAAATAAATGAAAACAATTGCTTGTATTCCAAGCTCATTTTTATTAGTGCTTTTATTAAAAATGACGTTTGACCTCATGAGATTATAATGTAAAATTAGGCTTGTCAAACGCGATTTTATTATAAAAGTAAGTTCGGAATATGTGACAATATTTCTTTATTTGCATGTTTTTGAGCAATTAAAATATTTTTTTAAAATTCCATAAGGAATAATGACAAAAGATGATCCATTTCGAAGGAAAGTTCGATATGGGAAGGTGAAAAAACTTTTTCATAAAATAAAAGTATATAAGCATTTAACATATCAATTAAGAAATGTTTAGCTATTGATTACAAATGACATATATTTGATTAACTTGTATTAAATATGTGTGAACATTTCTGCTAAGATTACCACTTGCAGACACATTAAAACAAATCACACATGAAGCGACTTCACATACAAATTACCCTTTATCCCTCGCACGTAACACCTAATAAATTCCCCGATAAGCCCGCGCGTCGGTGATTTTTCCCGGCTGTAGCGCCAAGCATCCGTAACTTCATTAATCGCCGAGGCCACTCCGGCCGCCCGGCAAATGGACTTATCAAAACTGCAGGCTATTAGTGCCGACTGCCGTTTTAATTAAATAGAACGGTACTCAGTGCGGAGAACGGTATCCAGCGGTATTGTTATCGGTGATCGTCGTGCGATGGAAATGTCGATAGTAGCGAAGGGATACTTGATAGTTCTAAATACTTAGGAGATATAAAGACTGAGAATGGGTTTTGTAAACTGATTTGACTGAGATTTACATAGGAGGGTATTACTAATTACTATTTTTACTTATCAAAATTTTTTAATAAAAAATCTGATGTGTCCAACACATTAGCTCTTGCTACTGTATTAATATATTCTGTATAGGTTTTTCAGTATATACAATTTACAGTTCTAAAATTAATTTATTATTGCAGTTCAGAATATTTTAAATTTATTTCATACTTATAATTTCCTTCATAAAATTTGTATGACCAAAAAAAAACAGTTATCTTTGACGTTACTAAAACCGGAACCGAACTTACCTTGATTTACAATTATATTCCTTATATATTTCTTCCACTTTTTTTAATTTTACAA
This sequence comes from Stenolophus ochropezus, assembly GCA_035578165.1. Lineage (NCBI taxonomy): Eukaryota > Metazoa > Arthropoda > Insecta > Coleoptera > Carabidae > Stenolophus > Stenolophus ochropezus. The sequence continues at coordinate 24,299,922 of JAQOWZ010000003.1, read as the reverse complement.
TAAAACTACTTCATATTTAGTTATTTAATCTTTTACACTTACTTATATTAAATTTTGTGAACATATGAATAACTCATCTGTTTTATCGAAATTTCTCAGCCTACACGATGTGTAAAATTATTATAATTTATATATTTTTTTTCTATCTAGTTAGATGTTATATATAAACGTAATTATGCAGATCGGTAGAAAATTAAAATATATTTATATTTAATAATAACGTAATTTGTGAGAAAATGGTATTTAGAGGTACTTTTAGTTTAAAGCTTTAAAGCATATTTGAATATAAATCTTAAATACCAAAGTATTATACTCTTTACATGTATCGTATTTGAGTTATCGTGGACGAAAAATCGTCTCCGACACACATACACTCACACACACACGGACATACAGACATGGTAAAAATAGCAAAATCGTATTCTAGAGACCCTAATTCGTGCTCATGTGTTGAAAACTCACACTCGAGAAATTTGACCAAAAACAATACCTCCCTTATCCATATATTGATAGGCGGGAGGTAAAAACATTCGAGGCGTGGAATTAAGTAATCAGACTGATTTTTTACCTCTCGCCAATCAGGAAGAGAGATACTGAAATCATGCTAAAAATCGGATAGTAAGTTTTCCATGGATAAGCATGTTTTGAATTCACTAGAAGACGATTTTAATATTTTTACGATGTCGTCTATTCGTGTGTGTAGATGTATGTTGTCGTAACGATTACTTAAATAGCAGTGAACAAAAGAATAGAAATTTTGGATAACATTGTGACACCCTAGATAAGATCTGATTAGATTTTGGTGTGAATCGTACAATTAGACGTGGCGTTTTCATGAAGATCTGATGTTTTTGTTAAAATATATATATTATGAATATATACAGAGGCGGATTTATGCACAAGCGGTGAAAGCTCCACAAGCCCGGTGGGGCCTTACAAAGTCCCCAGCTCTTCACACACTTCGTCGCGCGAAGAATGTAACATGAAATAGTTCACTTTATCAACGCAATATACATTTGTGTGAAAAGGCAAGCATTTATGGGGATAGGTAATATTTTGTAGTAGGGTGTCTTAATATTACCATTTGTAATGAAAATGGTGAACGACTTTTCTCCATTCTTAAACGAGTAGGAAACTTTTTAAGAAATAGCCATAGACAAAGTTATTAATAGTATTTTATATTATTAGGAAGGTAGAACCATTTTTACTGTCAGTGGGAGTAACTGATTGTGAGCTTATCATTTTGAAAAGATAAATGAAAGACTACAGTTGATCTTCAAACAGTGTTTGCTGAGATGATTCTTTATAAAAAAAAAATTCAACAGTATTGTTACAGAATTTTTTTCACCCAATAATGCGTTAAATTAATGATAATTATAAGTACATATTTTTTGATAAATAAATATTATAATTCGCACACATTTTAATTTCATTTTTTTCAGGTAAATCAAGAGGTACTGAAATGTAGACTCAACGTATCTTTTCAACACTTCGGGTAGTTACCTACTAAAAGCGAAAAGTATTTGCAACATATTAAAATGAAATTACATTATTTCCGAGTTACCTACACAAAATTAATATTATTTTTGAGATTCTAACACAAAGTTACATTATTTTATGGTTGCTAACACAAAAGTATTATTATTTCTAAAATATTAAGACGGAATTATTATATTTTCCCAGGTATTAACACGAAATTACATTATTTTTGAGTTATTAACACGAAATTAATATTACTTCCGAGATATTAAGACAAAATTGTAATTTTTCTGAGATAGTAATCCAGAATTTATATTATTTCCGAGTTATTAAGACGAAATTATTGCTGACAAAACTTCACATTATTTTCGAGTTATTAACACGGAATTAATATTATTTCCGAGATATTAAGGCGAAATTATAATTTTTTCTGAGATATTAACTTGAAATTAATTCAAATAATAACTTAGAATTATTTGTCCCTTCTACGCCATTAAAAATATTTTTATATATGTGTCCCTTCTACGCTTTCGTACAGGATTGCTAGAGAAAATATTAATAATTATCGAATACTCTAAAAGAAAAACAAATACTATAAGTACCTTCTAATAGTTTTAATAATTAATTTTACCGTCTGCAGCCAATGCACGGAAAATATAAATATTAATAAAAAAGTGCAAAGAGGACAGGCGAGGTGTTGTGTGTGAGCCAAATAATTTTTTTTTTAATTATTCGAATATAATTTCAATTCACTATTGTTTCCCTCAAAATAACTTCATTGGGAAATCATACAGTGCTGAAGAAAGTTCTTCCTAACCTTATGGCAGTGTTGGAATCACCTTCAGCTAGTCGGTTACAGCCGTTTAAATGTTTTGAAATGGCCACAAATGAGTTACCTTGAGGTGATTTTTCTATTTTAGTAAAAGGAGAAATTCAAAAAAACTCAAGTCAGGCGAATAAGGAGGCTGAAAAGCCACAGGAATGTTTTTACTGGTCAAAATCTCATTTTTTTTCCTCTCGCCACTCGGTAAGGGTGGTATTGGAATCATGCTAAAAATCGGATAGTGAGTTTTCAGTGGATAAGCACGTTTTCAAGTCCTTAGAACATGATTTTAATATTTTTACGATGATGTAGGGAAAGAAAACTACTGGAATTCAGTCAATGGGATAAAATTTTATTTCCTCTCCTACCGGTTTCGACCCCACATGGGTCTTCCTCAGGGAGTTAAAATCATTTTATACATTGTTAATGTGTTGTAAATACATTTGTCGAAAATTGTAACAAAACAGTTAAAATTTACAATACATTAACAATGTATAAAATGACTTTCACTCCCTGAGGAAGACCCATGTGGGGTCGAAACCGGTAGGAGAGGAAATAAAATTTTATCCCATTGACTGAATTCCAGTAGTTTTCTTTCCCTTCATCAATTGACCAGTCAAGAAAAATCCGTCTACCATTTTACGATGATGTCTGTCCGTTATTTACTCAAATACTAGTGAATAAAAAAGTAGAAATTTTTGATATAACATATTGACACCCTACGTTAGATCTGATTTTGGTGTTCATCGTGCAACCGGAAGTGGTGTTTTCGAAAACATCTGATGTATTTTTCGGAAACATCGTAATTAATTATGAATATATAATTATATAACTAAATTTTCTTATGGGGATCAATGTTGTCTTTAGTACTGTTAGATAGAAATTATTTACTGCTAATCATTCTTTACCTTCCATTCGTTTCCTATCTTCGAACTTCCCTTTGTAATGGATCATTTTTTGAAAATTTTATTAAAATGTTTATTACTATTTCTTATTGCATTAGGTAAGTGGAAAAATATTTCTTTACGGAAATCTATAAAAATGGACTAATTACTAAAATAAAAATTTTGGGGTATTTTTTATATTTCAGGTACTTACACCTATAAGTATTAATTTTGAAGTTCAGTTGTAGTAAAAAATGAATACATAGCACGCACAGAAATTTTATTATACCGACATATGAGTTAAAACTAGTTTAGTAAATGAAGCCTAAGCGAAAAACTGAAATAAAATTTAACAATTGAAATACAATCATCTATTATAAGAACTATAACAATGCTTCAACAATAAATTCTTTATAATAATAATTAAATTAGTTTCTATAGAAATAATCATGTATTTTTAAAATATTTTAATCGAATTTGACAAAATATTTCATTTTCAATTTTATTACTGGTTAATCAAATCTATACAAATATATGAAATAATTCTGGTTGTGCTTTGTCGAACAAAATTTTTAGTAAAAGTTTTTCTTTATAAAATGATCGGAGATATCCAAGTGCGTGAACAGCTTATTTACATATACAGAGAAAAGATATTTATTTTCAACATAAAATGGTCAAATAAATTTAATATTCGTCGAGAGAAACAAGGTTTCATAAATTTTATTATTTTAACACATTTATTTGTCATGAAGTATATAAAAGCGTTTATTAACTTTAGCGTTAGTGCAGAACTAGAAAAATTTTCTATTAATAATTAAAGTTCTACTAAATTATTTCCTTCGTATTTTAAAATAAAATTTCTCTTTCGTAGTTGACTACCCAATTTCTAAAAATATTCAATATGAAACTAAATATTGAATTGATATGCTTGAATAAAATAAAGTATATGTTTCCATGGAAACGTTTAAAAAATATATTCATTGTTATCAATAACGTTGTTACTCAGTCTCTAAGCAACCTGTAGCACAGTATAAAGAATGTGCAGTAGCGACACTCAGCTGATTTTTCTTCCAAGATGTGGAGTGCAAAAATTAAATCATACCTTATACGTATAAAAAAGATTCGCACTGTTATATTCCCCTGTTAAGAAAACTATCATGAGTAAATTAGTTTATTAACATTTAAAGATATCTTCAAAACAAAATATAATTAGGTTTATAATATGTTGTCAGTTTTAATAATATTTTTAGTATTCTTTCGGAAATGAAATACATTATATGAATGTCATTTATTTCTAATAATGTGAAGAATATAAATATTATGTTTTTATTAGTTATAAATTCTTAATTATTAAAAATAAATAACATATATTCTTATATGTTCGATTTCTTAAAGAATAATATCAATAAGTTATAATTTATTTAAAATTATTAAATTAATCTTAATAGAAACTTTAAAAAGTACTATAGTTTATTTGGATTAAGTTATTTAAATACATTGTAGTTTGAGACATTTACCACAGGTAAATGGAAAATGACAGAGACATCTTGTTCCTATAAAGAACGCATAGAGCTCCAAAATGGTCAATACAGTTTTTCAATTTTTTTTATCAAATATTATGCCCAAGTCTTTAATAGTGGAAACTCTAACCAAAGACACACACTGAATTGTATAGTTAAATTTCAATGGTTTTTCTTAGTGTTTGTGTCATAAAACCTAAAGTGTTTAAAATTTTAAATAGTAATAATGTTTCTTTAATAAATTAAAAGTGTTATCGGCGCAAAAAATCTTGTGTGTCACACACTCAGAAACTCTTTTGCGAGATCTCGTATTATTTGTCGAAATATACCCGCTCTTGCAAAAATTTAGTTCCTGGACTATAGTGATACAAATAACTATTGGAGTACATAACGAAGAGTAATTTGTTACATTGCATAACAATGTAATGTAGTTTGTTTTCTATAATTTTTTTAACGACAAATAAACTGAAATCGGCACCACTTTATATTTTAAATATTTATTATCAAGGCATAACAATCACATTATAAGTTTTTGTTGTAACCACTAAGGTAAAATAAAACATTATAACAACTACCGGTTCCTAATCGAATCAAAACATCAAGAAAAACTTTGTTTTCGAATTTTTTCAACAATGAATAACCTACAATCGGTATCTTTTAAATATTTATCGCTTACATTATTTGTTTTTGTTGCATCCACGAAGGTACAATAAGACTTTATAACAACTACCGGTTCCTAATGGAATCAAAATACTGCGAAAAACTTTGTTTTCAAATTTTTTCAACAAAGAATACCCTACAATCGGCATCTTTTAAATATTTATTGCTTACATTAATTGTTTTTGTTGCATCCACGAAGGTACAATAAGACTTTATAACAACTACCGGTTCCTAATAGAATCAAAATACCAAGAAAAACTTTGTTTTCGAATTTTTTCAACTAAGAATAACCTACAATCGGCATCTTTTAAATATTTATTGCTTACATTATTTGTTTTTGTTGCATCCACGAAGGTACAATAAGACTTTATGACAACTACCGGTTCTTAATGGAACCAAACACCAAGAACAACTTTGTTTTAAATTTTTTTCAACAATGAATAATCTACAATCGGCATCATTTAAATATTTATTACTTACATTAATTGTTTTTGTTGCATCCACGAAGGTACAATAAGACTTTATAACAACTACCGGTTCCTAATAGAATCAAAATACCAAGAAAAACATTGATTTCGAATTTTTTCAACAAAGAATAACGTACAATCGGCATCTTTTAAATATTTATTGCTGACATTATTTGTTTTTGTTGCATCCACGAAGGTACAATAAGACTTTATGACAACTACCGGTTCCTAATGGAATCAAACATCAAGAAAAACTTTGTTTTCGAATTTTTTTAACAAAGAATAACCTACAATCGGCATCTTTTAAATATTTATTGCTGACATTATTGGTTTTTGTTGCATCCACGAAGGTACAATAAGACTTTATAACAACTACCGGTTCCTAATGGAATCACACATCAAGAAAAACTTTGTTTTAAAATTTTTTCAACAAAGAATAATCTACAATCGGGATCTTTTAAATATTTATTGCTTACATTATTTGTTTTTGTTGCATCCACGAAGGTACAATAAGACTTTATGACAACTACCGGTTCCTAATGGAATCAAACATCAAGAAAAACTTTGTTTTCGAATTTTTTCAACAAAGAATAACCTACAATCGGCATCTTTTAAATATTTATTGCTTACATTATTTGTTTTTGTTGCATCCACGAAGAAACAATAATACTTTACCGGTTCCTAATGGAATCAAAATACCAAGAAAAACTTTATTTTCAATTTTTTTCAACAAAGAATAACCTACAATCGGCATCTTTTACATATTTATTGCTGACATTATTTGTTTTTGTTGCATCCACGAAGGTACAATAACACTTTATGACAAACTGCGGTTCCTAATCGAATCGGCGGGTAAAAACCTCAGCTCGGCAGCGTTAGAATTACCATCACCTTTGACGTACGGTGAAAACAAGCCCTGAGGGATTGCGAATGCCGCAACCTACCGCAACGGCGCGTATAAATTTCAATCGAAAGCAGGACTTCCCGCTAAGAAAATCTCGAAAACATCGCCGAGCCTTTTGCGCGAGCGGGTATTTGTAATCAGATGGAGACAAAGTACAGCAGGACTTTATTGTTCCCTGACCAGTGATTCGCGATTGACAACGAGGAAACTTAACTGGCCATTTGCAGAATATTTACTGTTTATTGCTTTTGTTATAATTAGCATCCAGAAGAACAAAGTGTTTTATCGGACGTTGAATCTAATAAGAAAGGTATTAATGATATAGGAAGATATGTTTTTTGCTTCAAACTGTGTTTAGTATGAATTTATTTTGCCATTTGTTCAAATTCTTTAGACAGCTTTTTATTTCCTTAAAGTTGCTTCCATGAAATATCCTTTTTTACACGATCTAATATTATTTACCGATTGAATGTAATCAAATATAGCCAATGGTATGTTTAAAATTAGATAAAAACCCTTGGAAATTAGACAAAATTATAAATCAATTTCAAATTTTAAATTGCTATGATAATTCCATTACTAGGAAGACAAAATGCAATAGGATAAATTGGATATTTTTCTCTATTTTCTCCATGGTTACGCATTCTTTTCAATATTTTTTAATATGTCAAATAAATAAAATTATTTTCAATTCAATTTCAAATGCTATTTAATCGTGGAATTATCTTGACAAATACCACTCGAGGGTTGATTTTTAGCGCGGATTTTTTTTTGTTTATGAATATTCACATTTGGTTTCTTGACGGCAATTTGTTTCAAAGATTTAGAATCACTCGAGCTACGCTCTCATGGTTTCTTCATACGAATTTTTTCAACAACTTGCTAAGGAACCAAATGTTTATGTTATAAACTATTAAACACCAGTAGCATTACTATCGATAAATACGGTTTTATCGTTAATAGCGCTGAAGAATACCGTTGTTTTTTGTTGTTACCGATAACATTAAATGTTCTTAGATATGAAAGTAAAAATTTTGTATATCACGAGACATTTTTGCTATACGTAGAAAACATATTTTAATTCTTTTTCACCAGTGCAGCAAATGTTCATATTTTATGGCTCTCTTTTCTCGTACATCTAATAATCGCTTTCAGAATTTTTTAGTTCCTCCGTTTTTCGGAAGACTCTAATTTGCTAAACGCACTCACACTCGCACCTACATATGTCAAATCTTATATCATATGCTAGATCGTGTATCATGACGGGTTTATGGTTTATATACAATGGTGTCGTCAAGTAGGTTTTTATAAGTTTTTTAGCACGCTGAATATGATCCTGACCTTAACATTACAAAATTCAAAATGGAATATCCAATATACTTCATTTATAAGGAAAATAAATATATATTTTTTTAAATGTTAAACTGAAATTATGTAAACATTGTTACGCAATACACATTACATATTTATTGAGGAGTTAAATATTTAGGACATTCTCACGTAATTACCATTAGAAATAAAATTGATATTTTTTTAATGTTTAATGCAACTTGTATTTTTTTTTTTCGATCGGACGAAAACTAATATTTTTCCGGTGTTTTTTTGAACTGGAAAATGCACTATTCCGAAATTTTAGTGTAATTGCTACGCTACGAAAAATAACAGTTTCGGAAAGATTTTTCCGGCCGATGCAAAGCATTCCCGTATGGGACGCAGTCCATTTTTTTTCTATAAGTAAAAATACAATCATATTTATTTTATTCTTACTGAATATAAACCGATATAAAAAAGTATGTGAACCACGTAGGAAAAATGACTTCCCCGACTTCTGGTGTTACTGGCCTTGCCTTCGGCTCGTGCCGCAACTTTTCCTAATAGATACACAATATACTATTGTTTTTGAATACAGCTTAATAGGTATTGAGTAAAAAAATGTTTAAATAATTAGTTATCAATGATTTAAAATCGTATAAAAAAATTTAATAATTTAAGTATATTGATATATTTGGTCGACCATACTGGATCCGCCATTTTGAATTTTATTATTTTGTATTCAGCGATCTAAGAAACATACAAGTACATAATTTCACATAATTCGTCCAAGCTATTAAAATAAGTTCAAAGGGCGGAAATAAGTAAAATATAGACAAATTGAAAATTTTAAAATCACATATCTTGAGAAAGAAAAAGATCGAGGGTTTTTGGCTTTAGGAATTTTTATTTGGTAGCAAAAGAAGTCGGAAAAAATATTCCAGATTAATATCGACTGGACATATAGAGAGGTTTCCTTACAAGTGGTTCGGAATATAAACTCTATAGGGATAGCAGAAGCTGTAGACTACCACTCTGCATCACTAAAAAGCAAGTAAATCTTGTCACGAAACAAGTATCTAGGAACAGATGATTATATGATGATGATTACCATTTGATTTTCTGTTATTTTCTTTAACTTTCACATCTTATTTAATTTTTCATTTTCCATTTTTCCACTATTTGAATATTTTCCACCAGAAGCAGCAGCACACATCACTCTAGCAAATTTCACGACGTCTTACCAGCAATAAAAGTAGTAAGTTGAACAAAGTAGTGTAGATGTGAGCGAGTTTTTATCGGAGTCTCCACATCGCGTGCTGCCGTGTCGTTTGCAATAGCGAGTGGTTGCTACGCGGCTGATAGCGATACGCTATCGCCCCGCTATTTCATATTAAATCACGGCTCTTTGCTAGGACGTGATCACTCCTAGAGAGATACGGGCCTGGCGATAAAAGAATTAAGAGTTAAAAGCTAATAAAGATGTTCATTACAGGGTCAACTTTGTTCTTATTGTACAGATAAACGAATGCTATCAGTGTGAACTACTAGTGCTAATGCTTTTCGTTTTTGCAGTAGTATCTGTTTAGGATTACTTTTAATTAGTATCTACTCTATATTTATGTATGTGAGAATTTGCCGAGTTTTTGAATGTATCAAATAATATTGAGTAGGTACATAAAAATTGTATATTTTACTGAGACCATATATAAGTGGTATTCTCTACTCATTTTTCAGTAACGTTATTATAAAAAGTCACTTTTGAAACACAGTAACTATAAGCCCAATGAAGTGAGCAACAAATTTGGCTATGCGCATTTTAATGACAGTTATTCAAAATTTGTTTATAAAGTTAGTGCTCTTCAATGCGCTGCGCAAAGTGTCAGATCTGGGGTTCAAATCTCAGTGACGACAAATCTATAACAAAAATAAATACTGCTTTGTTCGAGTGGTTCCGAACCATAAGCTGTAAGTTCACTGTCCTGTCACTGTTTTTGGTCTATTTGACAAAAATTAAATAAATAAATAAATGTCTACCACAAGGAAAACATACAGAAACGCTAAAACAACGTCTGAACAATTAGGTATAATCTGAGTAAAACTAAAATAATTCTCGATTTTAAAACTCATCTTCTGAAGCCCAGCGAAATATAAACATAATTTAGATTAACCAATAACAGTTAAATATTTTTTATTAAGCTAAATCCGTTAAGGCAATTGTTTAAACTTGTAATGCTACTAACTTAAAAGAAATATAAAGGTCCCAGTAATAATTAATAACCTTATCTGCTAATGGCCGGTTGCAATAATGTTACTTAAATTTTAAGTTTTCTTTAAATGGACAATATCATATCGAAATAAAATATCAAATGAACTATTTAACATTGCTGTAAATAATTTCATTAGATTTTTGTTGTATATTTCGTTTCTAAACATTACCTTTTAAATTCATAAGGAGAGTAGTATATCTTTATTGATTTGATTAAAGATGTCAATTCACTAATTAGATTTTGCACGAGTATTTTTGAGGGCAGTCTAAATAGTTTTTTGAATTTTGCGTCGGGTATTAAGAAAGGATTTGAGTTATTCCGTAAAACATTATTTGGAATTTTGCATCTTCTTCTACCAAAAGCCTTAAAACTTACATAAATATGTATTTGAAATAATTTCATATTTTTAACTGATATATAATTTTGTATAGATTCTAACCCATTTTCAAAATTTTCTAACCTTCATTATAGATACTTTTTTAGTAACTTTTTCATAGTAACTGACTTACAGAATTAGGCTGAATGAATGTGTTTGAAAAAGTGAAGACACCTTTCATCTCGATTATTACGAGTATTACAGAACATTATTTAATCAGGAAAAAATTTTGCTTGATATCATTTTATTATCATATAAGCAACAATCTGTACGTAAACAAATGATTTAATTTAGTGTCTTTTTTTTCTTATAGCGTACATATTTGACAGTGACGGTTGAATTTGTCGTGGCCACACTATATTTTTTTCTTATTTTAACTTAAATTTACGAGTATGTATTCTAAACCAGAACTAGTTAGAATTTATGTTTCTAATTATCTGCTCCAACTAAATATCCCTACTACTAGGTGTCGGTATCTTTCAACAATTTTAATTGTATCTAATTTTTTCTTCGAAACAATAAAATACCCGAGAATTTAATATCGGTCATTAGAAAATATAATAAGTCAAGGTTATAAAAAACGAACACTCCCACAAATATTTCACATATCATCGTTTTCAATTTACCGTCGAACAATATTTCGACATTTTCAAATTCAATTTAGTATTAATAAGGCGTAAAATTATAAGTTTGCTCACTTTTCAATTAATTATTTTCGGAATTTTATGCATGGTTTTTGATTTGCATTATTCTACTGTTGTCTAATTTGGAGTATAAAAGAATTAGATATATATGGATAGAATTTTTGTATGAAATTTAATTTAATAATGACTTTGAATGTGACATTTTAAAAATTAGAAACCAATTTCTTTTTAGTGGCACTTGTCACATAATTAATTATAAGCTCAAATTTGTAATATATTTAAATTGATTTTTTGTTTTACAGTTTGTTATCTATTTAATTCTTTTGTTTCAGATCCCGAAACAACCTTCATTCTTCGTATGGTAAGTGTACAACAATCGCAATATTATCACCTAATGTACTTGTTAAGCTACGCAAAAAATAATAGAAGAGGGAGTTTGCATAAATATTTAGTAGGTATTAATTATTAAATATCAAGCCAAATCTTATATAAACATATATACTGGACTTATATATTTTTTTTTGTAAAAATTATTAGTTTCGTCCGGGTTTCCAAAGCTAGAGCACGAATGGAGAGTTACATCAAATATTGGAACTGTGTTTGAATTTTATTTTATTATCAGTAGTGCCTTACTCTGTATAGGTTTATTATATGTAGTGAATGTATCTTATTCTATTCATATTACTTCCTATTAACTGCAAAATAGTTACATACAGAAGCGACACTCCGTGTCGGTACCTTTCATGTTACCCTATTCCGTTTTACGACCTTGGAGTACTGTGTAGTCCTTTAAATTTGTTGGCTTCTCCTATCTCTTCCTAAGATGTGACGAAACTTTCCGATATTAAACAATGAGCCCTTTAATTTTGTTGGCTTTCCCCATCTCTTTCTAATTTTCGTTTCTCTGTCTTACTGTCGCTTCTGTATAAACCTATTCTGTGGATTAACTACAAATTTTCTTGGGCCGGTTTTATATCACCAATCCGCGTCTGGTACAATTTATTTTTTTAGTTACGGTTTAGTCCTGCTCAGTCAGTTGTTCAGCCGTAGTCAGTAATGTAGTCACTAGTAAGTTTAATTCATTATAATCGTAGTTTATTTCAGTGCTTTCCACTTATGAGGCAACTTATGTTAATTCCAAGTGTGTATATTAGGAAGACTGCTAGACTTATGTATAAGTAAACTAAATAGGGGCTCCTGAGAATTTCCATCAAATATTTCTTTCGCAGATATAAACAATTTTTTTTGTTAAATTACTTTAACAAATAGATTCCCATTTTGTAACGGACAAAACATGAACTAAGGAGCAGCATGCAGCAAGAGAGATTAAATTCATTTTCGTTGGTGAATGCGTAGATGCTTGTATGTTACTTAAAATTAGTTTCGTAGAAGTAATCAAAGTTTTTGCAGTCCAGAAATGTAGAAGAAAATGTTTTAAATCATTTCTTGCGAATGTGATGTGTTTTATTATTTAAATTTTATTGTTATGAAATGATCAACTATTCATAATTCATTATGAAAATGGGCACAATTGCTTTCAGTGTGGGCACAGCTGCTTTCAGGGTAGGCCCTCTTGCTCAGTACTTAGTTAGATGATTTTTTTTCTACGCAAATCGCTTGCACTTCTGCCGTCTTTCAGATATTTTTTTAAATACATATTTGTTCAGTCGGTGGTAGTCGACTTGTGTCGCTCACAGCAACATAACACACATGCGTTGACTTGCAAAGCATCCATAATGTAGAGTTATAAGCAGTGTTGCTAACTTAGCGATTTTATCGCTAAATCTAGATCTTTTGATTGGGCGATTGAGAATTTTGAAGTTTATTTGCGACAAGTCGGAATTCTAGCGTTTTTGTTAAAAACTTGGCGATTTTTATTTTTAAAGCAAATATCTGTATTTACACGCATAGGAAAAAATATGATGTTTTGGAATGCATTCTTTATCTCCTATTTAAACTTAAACACAGAACCACACTGAACGTAAGACCATGAAGTTGTCGCGAGTCACACAAGTTCAGAACCAGACAAAACATGCTTTTACGGAGAGTGTGCATCTCCAAAAGTTATACCTCTATGTAATACTTAGATGGTGTTTGTTATAGGTGTAGAGTAGTCACTTATAAGGTTTATATATAATAATAAAATAATACCTAACAATCAAAATATTCATAATTTTTAAATTGCTTTTAGCGACTTCTAGCGGTTTTTATATTTAAATTCTGCGACATTTCATTTCACCCACTGGCAACACTGGTTATAAGTTCAGTCAGGTGTATAGTAGAAAAAGTATAGTGTGTGACTTTTTTGTAAACTCTTTAAATACTTGTTTTTATAAACACATTTGGGTCACTTTGCATCGCTTATGTCACCAAAATTCGTGAATAAAATAACGTTTATTAAAGTAGTAACATGTGATGTACAAAAATATACCTGCACATATTATTGATTAAGTTAGGTTATATGTAGTTAGCTTGCTTCCTTATTAGAAAGTATGTTCATATTAATTATTTTCAATAAAAATGCTGGTTATAATGAACAAGACAATGACATGTCTATCTGTGCGTACATCTCGAGCGAGAAAACAAATGTTAAAACAAAGGCTAGTGGAAGAAGACAAGCATCGACACGAGTAGTCGGCGACAATGATCTGGTGATCTGGAATCCGAAGCAATAACAATAGCAGGAGAGTGGCAGATCGGAGATCAGCAAACGCTACGTAACGGAGACTTGTTAAAACGGTCGCACAGATAACGAAACGGACAGTAGGTAATTGTTGGTGTATGAGTGTGCACTTACGGCTTAATTAAGCCGATGGTGATTAATTACTAGTGGGAGAGAGTGGCAGCGGTGATGTTGACTGCCGAGCAGAGAAGACTAACCGGGATGCTTGTATACAAACTCTAATTCCAGACAGATATCATGTTTCTTCTTATGAGACAATATTGCGAGCGCCTCAAATTCCTGAAGTACTTGTTTCATTACAAGTTTAACTTGTATTATAGTGGCGTATGTGATACAACATTTCTAGGAACTCCAATTCTTGTTATGCTTGTTTTATGACAAATTATACTTGTATAATAGTGGTGTAGGTCAGCGGTTGGCAACTAACGGTACTCTTGCCACTCATTGTTGCCATATTTTTCAGGATTTTAAAGTTAAGTATCAAAGTATCCTGAAAGATTTCATTCTGTATAAACAATAGGTAAAGCGTTTCTTGGAATTCCTTCATTTGCTCAGTAGTTATTCTGATTATGCTTGTGTCCTATGCGAGATCTTCCTTCTCGAAAACTTGTTTGTGTCATGTGCAAGATCTTCCTTCTCGAAAACCTCATTCTCTATTTCATGTAAACTCAAACTTTTCCTTTATTCTATCGAGTAAATTTTTTGATGCTATTTACCTTTTTGTGGTACCAAATGAGATTTAATGAAGAGTATAATTTATTTTATTATTTATTTTTTTTTACTTTAAGTTCTGTCTTTTACTTTAGTGGTGAAATTTAAGAGTGTAGGTTGTAAATTCGTAGTCTTGCAAAACCATACTGCTTACCAACAATAATAACTTCCATACAACCATACTGGCTGACTAAATGTCAACTTACCCCTTTTTCTTCATTCGTTATATTTAATTTCATTTTTCGCTATTTACAAATGATAAGTCCCAAAAATCAGTCGATCCTACACTGTAGCAGGCGATGGTTCATTGTTTCGTTTGGCACACATGTCTCACAGCACTAATGAAGGTACAATAAAGTTACCGAAACGTTTGCAAGAGGAGAAGTAAAAATACTTATTTCTTCCTACATCCAAATTTCCGACGAAACTTTCCTAATTTAACCATCATATTGGAAATTGGATACGACTCAAGATTATTTAAAATTTCTGTTTTTCAATTTTTTAATTTCAACTCTATGCGCAACACAGTTTAATGCGGAAACTTCATAATTTTCAATCAATTTAATTACATCAAATTTTGCAGAAACATAATATACTTTTAAGCAACTTGCGTATGCGTGAATGCTAGACGAGTTACTTTTCCGGATTATATTTATTTATTTTTTATTAATATTTATTCTTGCCAAGTGGCTTAAAATCTACAAAAATAATATTTACATTGTTATTTTACATTGTATGTCTGTGTAATATATTTATACTATTATTCTCTTCTTAATAATTTCGCTCATCTACGTCTCTCCTGATCCTAGATTGTCTAACAGCAACAGCTCCATTTCTCCTCAATCTTCTCTTTTTACTCTTTGCAATATTCCCTTAAATGCTTCGGTGTTTCATCTTCTCTGTCACAAAATATGCACCCCCTTTTTTCTTTTGATATCCAATACTGGTTGTCTATTTCTGAATCTAGCTATCATTTCTTGGTACCTCTGTTGTTTGTATCTGTTTGTGTTTTTTATTGTATTTGGATTGATTTATTCTACTTCTTGCTTCTGTATATCCCAATCTCGTTGTTGTTAGGCGAGGTCACACTTTCTTCATTTATTCGGTTCCTCTCTATTTGCATTTGCGAGTATCCCTTTCTTTCGTAATATGCCTTTCTTGTGTGTCCCAATCTTGTTAACTTGTTTTTATCATCCTCTCCTTTTCTTTTGGATTATATTATAACTATCTATTCATTTAAAAGTTTACAAACTATTACTCTGTCATATCATACTTATAGGGCCCTCATTATCCTAAAGTGTCCAGGGCTTCCAATAGGTTAAAGACGGCCCTGTCTAATATGTAGTACATTTTCATTCTAGGTTTGTACCACAGAATAGTTACATACAGAAGCGACACTCCGGGTCGGTACCTTTCATGTTACCCTATTCAGTTCTATGACCTTGGAGCAATGTGTAGACTTTTAAATTTATTGACTTCCCCTATCTCTCCCTAAGATGTGAGGAATCTTTTCGACTTTAAACAATGAGCCCTTTAAATTTGTTGCCTTTGCCCATCTCTCTAATTTTCGTTTCTCCGTCTTACTGTCACTTCTGTATAAACCTATTCTGTGGTTGGTACGGTATGGTATGTATTTGTGAATATGCATCCCGAGCACTAGATACTTTTGTCCGTGCTAATGATCGGGCGGCTCACATGAAGGGGATTTATCTCGACGCAGCGGCCTTTATAGTTCACGTTGCACTCTCTCCACGCTCTTGTACTTCATCAAACACCAGCGTCTGTGTACACTTCAACTGCAATCTAAATTTGCTTTGCCACCAAAAACACTATTATCCCGCATCTAATCAACTTATTACCACAGAATAGCTTTATACAGAAGCGACAGTAAGACAGAGAAACGAAAATTAGAGAGAGAGATGGGGAAAGGCAACAAATTTAAAGGGCTCATTGTTTAAAATCGGAAAGTTTCGTTGCATCTTAGGGAGAGATAGGGGAAGTCAACAAATTTAAATGTCTCCACAATGCTCCCAGGTCATAGAACTGAATAAGGTAACATGAAAGATACCGACATGGAGTGTCGCTTCTGTATGTAACTATTCTGTGGTATTCATGACAATGAAATAAATTTAATTGTGACCTGAAGAGAACCTATTAGGGTCAAAATCGGTTAGAGTAGAATACGTACTTCTATACATTTGATTGAACTCGTGTAAATTTTAATTACTAGTCAACAAAGACGTAATATATACGGGCTTTAACAAGGATTTTGATTAGGTTCATCATCCATCCCCTGTATATAAACACAATAAAATTGGAAATCCATGGAACCAATGTTCTCTCTAATATGTCCGCTGACTGCGCGGTGCAAAAATATATGGGAGCAAAAAGGTATATAAAAGTGAGTAAGTAGGAGGGCGGGTCCTGTGCCTGTGTTTGAAGTCATTGTTTTTTAATAAATAATCTGAAAATTACATATTAAAGCATTTTAATAACACACAAACAAGACTAGTTATATGGATTTTTGCAATTTTCAGATGCAATTCTTTTAAAAAATGAAATTTAAAAAATTATGAACAAACCCAATGTGCGCAGAATACAAAAACGACTGCGCAACTTTTGAACCCGCGCACCTTGCAAGGAACTTTACATGGAACTCTATTAAGTTGAGATGAATTTGACAGGTCTCAATTAGTAACCTGAAATGGATTTAAATCTCACTTAATAAAAGTAACATAAGGTGTTCCTCAATGATCACACCTTGGATCTTTGTTGTTTAATTTAAATCATAAATGACATT
Organism: Stenolophus ochropezus; assembly: GCA_035578165.1. Taxonomy (NCBI): domain Eukaryota; kingdom Metazoa; phylum Arthropoda; class Insecta; order Coleoptera; family Carabidae; genus Stenolophus; species Stenolophus ochropezus. Next base: position 24,282,390 of record JAQOWZ010000003.1, on the reverse strand, counting down.
CAATCTTATTTATATCACTTTGATTTACCTTCATATGAACGAGTATATGATTTGAGAATTTGATTGTGAAAAAAAAAGACATATAAATTGTAGAAGTACTGTATTAAAAATTACCTTCATATTACCGCTTTTAATTGCTTTGTACATAGTAAGACTTTAGCTAACATGTTGAATTAATAGTTAAACAATCCTTTATTTAAGTATATAGGTTTAGATTTCATTCTACGAAGTAGCAAGAAATTCTTAGAGTTATGAATAATCATACAAATCCTAGTATGTTGAATCAACACATTAGATGAAGAGATTAAAATATTGTAGGGATAGAGTCATACGAACCGTCATTGTTATTGATAATTTTCTTTAGGTATACATAGAAAAATAATTATGAGTTCTAGCCAAGTCTTCACGTTTTTATACATTTTCCATTTACAAAATTTACAATTTTTTCCCTTCAAGTTGGAATAATTTATGACGTCTGATCACTAAGCTTCCCATCCCTCCTTAAACGATTATAAACCCTGCATAAATCAGTCGGTACATACAACTATAAATTTGTAATATGAGAGCACCTTATGTAAATAAATATTTTTTCGTAGCCAATCTCTGTTCACGTTCTTCACACTCGTTAAGAAAATCTCCTTCTTTTCCTCTTGTACACTCTATTTCCCTGAGTTGATCCTCTCGTCATCGATTTCTGTTACAACAAGATTCATTAAACTTTTATTTTTATCGCATATGTATAGCATAGATAAAATTTTTAATCGCTATCTATACGTGTTACAAAGGGTTACGTATTAAATTAATTTTTTGACGTGTGCTTGAGCTAGTGCCCGGACCCGTGTTTTGCGATACACCAATAGTTACGCCACTGTATTTTCCGTTTACAAAATTTACAAAGCAATAAGTAAATTCAATTTAATACAGCCAATTTATTTCCCTCAAGTTGAAATAATTTATGACGTCAAACCACCATGCTTCCCATCCTTCCTTAAAAGATTATTAACCCTGCATAAGTCAGTTTCAAATATCGCTACAAACAACTATAATTTTGTACAATTAGAGCACCTTATATAAATAAATATTTTTCCATAGCCAATTTCTGTTCACATTCTTCTCCCTCCTTTCCTCACAGAGTGTTGCACCCGGCGCGATTGCACCTCGCGATAGTGTTATTATTAGCCGCGTGTGGCGCTACAGCGCTAATCGCTGCTGGGTGACGTGTGTGGTGACAGATCCTGAGAATGACGCCGCTGAAAACGTGAGCCTGCTGTTGATGCTGTTGCATGTCAGCGTATAACAAGGGAAACATACGAACAGAGTAAAGTAATGAAATATCGGAGATTAGGAATTGATGAGTTAAATCACTGTGATATGTCCTCAGGTTTTTTTTGTTCTTGAGTAAATCTTGTGTTAGTAGTCTTAAAAAAGTTAAAGACAGTTTAATACTTATATATCTTATTTGATGGTGATAAATTTCCAATTCTATGTTTAGTTTACTGTTTTATAAAAAAAAAATAAGTACATACTTAGTTCGTAAATAACAATATACTTTGTAAATAAAAATGTGTTCCTGTATCACCCAAGCGGAGCATAGGGCAACCGAACTCACCGAGCCGTAGTTCTAATTACCTTACAAACGTACTGTCGATTGCTTCATTTACCAGTGCTACAGACTTGCCATCTATACCTAATATCCGAGTGTGATACACAAGTAGCTGTGTTTTTTATTTTATTTTCACACGTTGTCGGTCGCTGGGACTTGAACTTACGATCTCAAGTTCAAGAGATGTGCGCTAGCTCGCTCAGCCATCCAGCCATACTTTGTAAATAGTTATTAATTATTAGAGATGGGACTGAAGCCGAATAATTATTCAGTATTCGACCAATTCGACCATATTTTCACTATTCGATATTTGACCTATTTGGCATATTTAATACCGAATATTCGGTTACAAGAAATACGTGAAGTACAGCGCCGTTTTGTTATGTTGAAATATATAAATATATAGATAATAAATTTTAAAGGAAAGATATTCATATATTTTGTTATTATTAATGTATCTACAATAACAGGAAAGAATTGATGTAGATACCTATATTGCTTGGCGGTAAAATTCTTGAAACTGATATAATCAAATTTAATAATAAGAAAAAATAAATTACCTTAACAAAATATAGGGCGAGCATTTCCGAATCACTGATCTTTATATAAGGTGGCGCAAAAGTAATCACCCTATTGAAACATGCTATAATTTTTGCAAATAGCGGCAAATGTCAAATCTGCTTTGACATTTGCGAAGTAAACAAATGCAAAATACATGTCCATAAAACATGAACCGCTATATTCCTCAAAAACGCGGTTTAATTACTTCGATTTTTTCGCGGAATAATTCGTCGTTGGTGTTGGCGCAGCGTGAATTTACGCGCAGATTTCCCGGTCGCCTGACACCAACTGGGCAAACACTGCGGCGTTCAGCCGCTCGCCTAGAAGAATATGGTACAGCACGAGATGCTGCCAGGTCTGGCCGGCCCCAGAGGAGCCGTTCTGCTCAGAATATCGCGGCTGTGGCTGAAGACGACTACTGTGGACGGCGAGCGCTACAGAGCCATGCTCAATGACTTTCTTCTTCCTCAATTGCATGAATTTGAACTGAAGAACATGTGGTTCCAACAGGATGGAGCAACGGCGCATACTGCAGGAGCTACAACGGAAATTCTGAGGGCTACATTTACGGGTCGCCTAATCTCTCGTTTTGGTGATTTGCACTGGCCGGCAAGGTCGTCCGATTTAACCGTTCCAAACTTCTTTTTGTGGGGTTTCTTTAAGTCACGAGTCTATGTCAACAAGCCTCAGACTTTTCAAGCCCTCAAAGAGAATATCCGTCAAGAATGCGAGAACCTATCGCCGGAAGTACTGGCAAGAGTCATGGAAAATGCTATAAATCGGGCCCGTATGATCATCCATTCTGGCGGCGGCCAATTGGCCGATATCATTTTCTCGACTTAATAGGAAAAAAATTAAGACATCAACTAAATATAATCAAAAAGCAGAACCAAAGTTTTTCATTCATAAAAAAAATTGCAGCCAAAGAACATCGGGTGACAACTTTTGCGCCACCCAGTATAATACCTGGATAAGGCAAAGCATATGAAAAAATTAAGTCTCTGCTGGCCATTTACTAAGGTCTGAATCTAATCTAATTGGCGTGAAATATGAATAGTCTCCAGATATGAATCCCATTGAACATATCTGTGATATAGAATATAAAAGAACTACTACATTTATGGTAGAAGAATGGAATAAAATTGACTGCCAAACTCCAAGAAAATTGGTGGGACGTTTAAGAAACCATTTAAGAGAAGTAATTCTAATGGGGGTTCAAAAGATCATCGATACTATATAATTTACAGGTGTACGGAGACTAAATTGGCGTTCTTAGTTTTTATAATAAATATAATAATGTTTTTCGATTTCATTACGAAAAATTTAAAAAATCAATAAATTATTTTATTTATTAATATAGAAGTTATAATAACTTATTTCATGTATAGGTATTCAATGAAAAACTTTTAAAGAATAGAAAATTTTTCCTTTTTGGTGTACGGAGATTAGTTTGAATGCATATAATATTTATTATCCCATTTGAATCAAGGCTCCTCCGAATTACGGGCCCTAGACATTTGTCTTAGTTGTTTATATTGGTTAATCCGGCTCTAATTATTTGACATAAATGATTGTAAAACAAATCGAGAAATAGATAATTAGGAAATATCAGAAATAGCTTATATGCGGTTGTATAAAAATTAATAAAAAGAAACGATATAAAACAACTGCATACCGTGAAATATTTCTAATTTATATTAAATTAAATATTAAATAGATATCTAATTAATACTCGTACTTAATTACATTTAATTCTAATGTAATGTTAACAACTGTAAGGAAATAATTGCAGCGATATCCTGATACCTGAAAAACAGGTAAACATATATACAAAAAACATCATTACACTAATGACAAAATTAGCTACAAACTATAAATTACCCTAACAAGACCTGAAGACCTGTCGCTGAAAGGTATAACAGAATTACATCATGACAATTTTTTGTCGGTTTTTGCTCTTCTGCTAGAAAAAATGACAAGGACGCATCTTTCGGCTATCTGCTATCTTCATGGTAATATAAAAGGAATAAAAATTAATAATGAGGCAAATGTCGGATATCGTTTGACTCGAGTCGTAAATTATTTGGAGTAGTGCGTAAGCAGGTAGTCAAGCCTCGAGTGTTGATGGCCGGAAATAACAGACGTGCCGAATTGAAAGCTGATATGTTCCAACCTTCCTAAAAGTTTCGCTTCACTCATTAGTTATTCGATAATGATTGGATTTAAATATTTACACATCATATCTTATACATTCTACATATCTGAATAACATAGATATTTTAATTATCATAAACCAATCCAACGAATTAATTTTTAATTAATTAAATAATTGACACAATAAATACATTAATTTCAGTATCCTAATTTAAAAGAATATATTTAAAACAGTCGATTTGTAAATATTAAAACAGTAAAACACTTATTCTTCCTATATTTATCACTTAATTTACTTATACAGCATGTACATATTAAGTTGTAGGTACACTATGGCTATCTCGAGAACTATAACCTATAAGAGCTACGAAGTCGGTTAAATTAACAAACAATTTCTAGTTCTCTGTTAGGGTGGGCCTAGGGTTACCAGGTCCATTTCTTTCCAAAATAAGATAACTTTAATAAAATTATATGAGATCATATAAAAAAATATATGAGATTGCTTTCTGTATTAAAGAATATTCAAAATTACAAAATTTATCTTTATTCAAAATTAGAAAAGCTGTAGGATTTGTACTATGAATAATCGTATAATAATAGTTCGTTAATAAAAAACATTGTGTGTGATATGTCAACAACTCTATGTATTATAAATGTGTCAAAATCCGGATCCGTGCCAAGTACAGACATATTTCCGAAGAATTATGTGTTAATTTTTTCCTGAAACCTTTAATTATAATATAACATAATTTTAACAATTGATATTCTGAAACGAAGCTAAAGGATTTCGGAATCAAATGGAAAGTTTAAAAATTTTGTTCATGGTAATACGAAATTTTTTACTTCTGATGTTCAATCTAACAGGAAAAAACTATAAAACATGGATGTGAGCTTTGTGGAAATAATTGATCTTTATGGTGCGTTCATCAAGTCTCAAAAAATAAGCGAAATGAATTTTATATTTATGAAGTGGACAGCATTACAAATGTTTCTAAAAAAAGAGTATTAGTCACAAAATTAAAGAAAAACATAAAATTTTACAAATACTTTCACTTCTTCAGCTAAAAATGGGTTTATACAGAGTAGGTACACTATTGTCTGTTTATCTGATGGATGGAATCCAAAATTTAGTTTATTTAAAATTTAAAAACAGAATTAATAAAGTATCTCTTTTTGTTGTTGAGATTTTTGCTTTCAAAGTTGCACCTTAAAAAGAGTGTATTTTGGATATATCTATAAAATGAATAGAGATACATTTATACCAGTTGTTAAGAACTAAGGTTACATTAAGAAATATTTTTTCTACAAAAACGTTTTTTGAAACGATTCGGTGAAAATGAGAAAAACGAAAAATCTGGAATTTCAGTTTTTCTCTCTCAATTTTTTTGTGGACTTAGGTAAATATTGATGGTCTGATTCCAAATTTCTACACAAAATTCAATTATCTCTTACCTTTCTCGAGAAAAAAGGAGGTTTTTCAAGTTTTTTAGCGGGCTGGGTCGAAATACTGCCATAGCGATAAAATGAAATCCGTCAAAAATCGAGAAAAATATAAAGAATTTTGGATCCTTTTCGATATTGGCTATTTTAAGGTTTTCTTTTTTAAAAATTGAATCCGTTGGAATAAAGATCTATTAATTGACACACTTATATAATTTTACCCCTAGAATCGATTGATGGGCAAAGATTGAAAAATTCTCTTTTTTAATTTATGTATTCTAAAGGCTGAACATCTTTTATATATTATACAGTACCACTTAAAATAAACATCTTTATTTGAAAACCTCCAAAAAAATATCTGGGTGCACCTCTGATCATGCAAACCTGAAATTTTTCAATTTTTATCTCCAGGAGAAGACTCATATGGGTTCGAAAAGATCGCGATGGAATAAATAAATTGTAGCTGAATCACAATAAACATCTCGTATTATATATTTCATATTAACATGCCCAACCCTTACAGACAATGAAGAAACATTAGAAACAATAACAAAGTGTAGCAACAATGCACAATCCTTGGAAACGGTTACAACAACGGAATTTGATTATAATGACTCTTGTGGCAATCGGCTGGATGAAAGTGTCGCCCTCAGAGAGAGCCCAGCTCGGAGCTCGCCAATTACCCGCGGTTCCGAGAAGCAACTATCACTGCTCAATTTATTGTTATTAGATTTGTCATACCTACAGAGTTCTGGGAACTCGCGGAACTCTCAGCTGCATGTAGGTTGCCCAGTGCTTGTTCCAATTGTCCTCTGTTCAAAAGTGACACAGTTTTTCTACGAAAATGTAACGATGATTTAGATTTAGTGATTGTTGGATAGAATTGTCTGATACCCTAATGAGATTAAAGGTGATTGTAAAATTGTATAGACGATTTTAATCATAGTAGTTATTAAAATAATGAACTTTAAATTGGGGTTTTATCAAGTCAAGTAGCTTGATGTTTTTGCGAATTACTTGACTTGACTTGAAAATCAAGCTTTTCTTAAATTCACTACTTGACGTATTTGTCAAGTTACGCTATAAAATAGAGCAATTTTATTTTGTTTGTTTTTTAAAATTCAAAATTAATTCATTTCAACAGTAATTACAAATAATAATTAAATGAAATTAACGCAGCGTAAATTAAAATATTAACCGTTAAACATTTGTTATTTTTTTACTTCGATGGCTACTGCTATGTTTCAGGTGATTCACGTTTTAATTTTAATTTTCATGTCAGATTTAACTAGCATAATATACCTATAAAAGACCTTTATTTTTAATATTTTTACTAAAAATTATATCATTGATTTTGTATACAGGGTGTTCCATTTAAAAGTGCCACCATTGCTATCTCGAGAACTATAAGAGCTACGAGGTTGGTTAAATTAGCAAAGAACCACCATTTTACAAGACTAATACAATGAGCAAAAAAAAATTTTTTTTCAACCAGTGGTTCTCAAAATACGGGACACAACTTTCTTATTTTAAATGGGAACGTATGTTTATTTTTAGGTTATTCGATAGAGTATTTTTTTCTGAATTCAACGATATGTACATATCATATACTAATATAACAAAATAATTGAGAAAAATGCATGTTAAATTTATATGTATTTTATTTATATCTGGCTGAAACAAGAGTGCTATGATTAGAAAACATAGACATAATGTTCTGTCTAACATTGTTTGATTATTTTTTGTTAAATTTTATTTTCTTAAACTGTCAGTTTTAAGAAGAAAATGAATTGTTTTCTATCCAAAGCACTCTTATTTCAGCCAGATATAAATAACATACAAATAAATCTACCATGCATTTTTCTCAGTTATTTTGTTATATTAGTATATGATATATTTATATCGTTGAATTCAGAAAAAAATACTCTATCGAATAACCTAAAAATAAACATACGTTCCCATTTAAAATAAGAAAGTTGTGTCCCGTATTTTGAGAACCACTGGTTGAAAAAAAATTTTTTTTTGCTCATTGTATTAGTCTTGTAAAATGGTGGTTCTTTGCTAATTTAACCAACCTCGTAGCTCTTATAGTTCTCGAGATAGCAATGGTGGCACTTTTAAATGGAACACCCTGTATACTAAGGGCCGATTTTTATATCTCTGGTTAAAGTGTCGGTTACCTTAACCATCGGTTAATAGAAAAATATCGCATCGAAACACTGATGAAGTTGTCAAATATATACGTTATTTACTATTTCGAAGCTTCAATCTGCTAGCAACCTTAAAACTTCAATTTTTATTTGACATCCGTCAAAATCTAATTTTTCGGCCGAATTTTTATTTATTATTGATTTGAATAGTTCATATTAATGTGATTAATTATTGCCTTGTATAATATCATGTGTAATTTGCACAATTTTTTAACACATATTAATTAAAAAATAATGAATTTGCGAGTGACATTAGCGGTCTGTAAATGCGACCGTAAAGTAGACTTGGACAAATGTTAAAATTAGAGTTTGAATAAAAATTTATAATTTTTTGTTATACCTAATTGCCTAGAAAATGGTGTGTGCACCTCGGCTAAAAGTTCTTTTTTGGCTTTAACTGATTTGTAGTCCCGGCTTTGTCTCGGCTGCCAAAAAAAGATCACTTTTACACATACAACTATTATAAATAGTAAAAATACTGCAAACCTTTTCTGAAAGATTAAGCTATTTCTAAGAACTTGTAAAATCAGGTGCTATTTAAATGCCATTTTGTTGCATTGTTTGTCTAAGAAATAGTTATTTATGATACTAGTGTGTGAAGAAGTACTTTTATGCATGAGTTACGGGGTTTAAGGCACGAGCGATAGCGAGTGACTTAATCGTAATGAGTGCATAAAAGTCCTTCACACATGAGTGTCATACAATATTTTATCTACGTACCAATTAGAAAAAATAAACAGAAATATAAAAAATTAAAAAGGCTGCAAATTTGAGGTTATATTGTTTGCTATATGAGCTACTTCTGGGTGAGAGAAACCTAAATGATAAAATATTCTTAAATCTACAATAAAGTTTGTAATTCATTTTTTTAGTGATGATTGAAAAATTATCCAACGCACACAGCAACACAGCAAACAATATACTGGGTTGCGTTCAGTATTCCTCAATGCTGACAGCAGTACAATATTACTAATTTGAAAAATAAAACTATCGCACAAATTTCTCATATTTAAAATATATTGTACAAAATCTAAATGTACGATAATTTGTAGTATATTTTTCTACGATATTAAAACGTTGGTTGTACTAACGGGTGTTGTACATGACCATTGTGTCAAAACCTGTTTTCATATGTTAACAGAAATCGTTTAATAATGAAAAAGCCATTTAATTTACATTGTTCTTTTACACACGATTTGGTTTGTTTTACACACGATTTGAATAATGACACACATCACATACACTAACTTGCATATTAATGAGTTCATTAGAGTGTGATAGTAGATAAAAGTAATTTTTAATTCAATAATCATTATCTTTACAATATATGTACATATTTTTATTTTATCAAATAACTCGATTCTTTTACTAACTGCTTCACTCTATTTTGATTTAAAATTTTGAAAAGTTAATATTTTAATAAATAGTAAATAAAATAAATTTTATTATTCACAAGACATTATGATTAAGTATAATGTCTTGTTATAAATTTAAACAAATTTCAAATGGTATGAATAGAAAAGGGAAGTAATAAATAATAGAACAGTAGGATCTTGATAAAGTTTATAGTTGTTATATCTCTTTTATTACTTAATTACAAAAAGTCCCAATTTGGGAAATTTCCCAAAGAATCTAAAATTAAAATTGCGGAAAGATTACACTAGATAACTCAGGTAAAAGTAATAAAAATGTAATAAAAAATAGAAAGAAAATTAATGAAGCCACAAAATCCACCAAGTCTATAAAATCTGCCGATAATGAAACACACGGAACACTTAAGAAATATTCTAAGATTCCGCCTAGGCCTAGGGAAACAAGAAATTAACAGGCGGACATTTGAAATACAGCTTACGATATTTAAATCACAAAATAATCGTTAAAAGCAAATAAAACCAGCCAATGCATGAAGGTTTTCTACATTAAAAAAACTTAAATAAGCAATAAATTAGTTGTTATACGGAATTTAATGCGCGCCTGAAAATTTACATTTACGTATATTAATATAAATTTTAAAACCCCATAAACACGTAATTATAATTTGTTGTTGTGGGAGTGAGTGGATTTTATGGTGCGGGCATCGTGAGTGGATACGGAGAATGAATGGGTTGGGTGCTTTTTACTTTACCGCGTGGTATAAAATATTAATTCGCAGAATTTCTCAATGCTATTGAGGATATCATATTACCTTATTAATATTGAAACGGCAGCTAATGCAGGATTAAAGTTTTCATTTATAAGAAAAATAAATAATTTCATGTTAATAAATCTCACTGAAAATTTATTTTTGTACTGCCGTTTAATAAGACACTCTCTATTTTATTGGGTTATTAATTTCATGATTTCACTAGTTAAATAATTAAATGATTATTTCACTTGAAATAAATTGTATAAATAAAGTTGTCATTCGAGGTATTTGGATTGTTAAAAATGAGCCAATTAGAATCTAATAACTGTTCTATTAATATTTATAAACAAAACAAGAACAAAATTTTCTGTAGCTATTAATATTACTATATAGGATGTTCGTTTTAAGAGGCTAACCATTAGCATCTCCAGAACCGTAAGAAATATGAAGTCGATCAAATTAGGGCAAAATTGCCGCATTAGTTGGCCATTTCAATCATGTTTTTGTTTTCTCGACAAAATGCATACCTCTCTGGACATGAGTAAAATACTGATTTTGGCCAATTTACTTTTTCAGTTATAACTTTCTTCTTTCAATTCATACAAGTTTGCACATTCTACAGACTCTTTTTATAAGGAATTAACAGGGGTCTTTAAAATTTTTGCAGCTCGAACATTTTTCAAGAAATTCATACTAACTTTCAGTTTTCATATTGGGCTCAAAGGTGTCTTTAGCACTGTTAAATAGAGGTGAATCAAATTCATCTTGGGTTAAAAGAGGTTCGAATAAGGCGTTTCTTTCAGTGTTAAGAAAAACCTGGGTTTTCTTTTTAAATTGGGTTTTATTTAAAATATATGAATTACATATATTTATTTTGAATCATTTTAACACAAAATACGAGTATTACTATTGATACGGTAACATTTTTTTTTTGTTTTCTTTTACGACTTCTATCGATTGACTCATATAGTCTTGTTGGCCGGTATTACCTTGCATATTATATTACCTATGTGTATCTTATAATCATAGTTTTATTATATTTATGTAATTTTTTGGACGTACCAAATAAAATTATATTTTAAAAAATGAGCTTTCTAAGTATTTTTTCGAGTGGTTTTTTTGGGTTTTTTAATGGGATTTTTTAGAAAAAAAACCCGGATGGGTTTTTTGGGTTGGGGGAAATTGCAACAAACCTGGTTTCTGCGAGATTTTAACAGTGAGGACAGAGACAACTACCACATTCATTGGTGGCGGAAATGTACGAATACTAATCGAGTATCGAGTTGTACGCAAATGAAAAAGACACTATTTATATTGTAAGTGAACCAAATTTATTGTGTATTGAATCGAGAAAAGTGCCAGGGTACTATACTACACCCGTTATAAAAATTGATTAAGACAGATGTAATCAGGAATTATTGTGATTTGTGACCCTTGGACATTCTTTTGCATTTTAGACGACAAACTTTCAAGAAAAAATAAAATTGATTGATTGGCTATAAAAAAAGTAAAATTAGCACCCAAGAGCGTCTTCGTAAAGATTACATCTAATAATGACGATATTTAAGTTTTTACGGAAGCAATCTTGAACACGATCAATTGTATATTGAAATGTCAATATTCCAAATGATGTTGTAATTGCACCCAAAGCACGTATTAGCTAGTAGCAGGATACTGTTGCTAATAGCAACCACGAGCTATAAATAACCAGAGCAACGGATAATAAAACACGCAGCAAACAGTACTATCACCACTGACAGCCTATTATTGCTTTAAATCTCGTGCATGCGTGTGCGCCACTCATGCCAGCTTCAAATAAATCATGCAGTGCCGAGAACAGATCGTAATTGTGATTAGCGACTGATCTTCACATCGGTAATAGTCTGTAAAGTTAGTGGAAAACTAATTGAAATCACATCGGGTAAGACTTCATTATCTTCTTGTATTAATGTTCGAATGTAATTTGCAATAATTAAAATAGTTATTTGTATATTAAGGGACCAAAGAATATTTTTTTTTACGAATATGGACTTTATTCTAGGAGTCGATAGCCGAGGAAAATAAACCATGTGAGTAATAAAAATACTTTTTTTCGAAAGCGATACTAAAGTATGCGATATCACTCCGCGAAGTTAGCCCAAGTAGTAGCTAAAGTAAAACTTTACAGTCTCATGTCAAAATTTAACTTTACGGACTCATCTGTCAAACTGAATTAACCTATATTTTAATAGTGTTATATTTTTGCTGTTTATTTTAGCAAATTAGCACTACCTAGAATAACAAATGTCATTCTATAATTATTATTGGTGAATTTATTTATTATTTACCTGATTTCATGCAGACAACGTTTAAGCAGATGTAAACTTATTTGAAAATTATAAAGAAATATTTGACACTTTGGCAGTACGTTTGTTATCACAACCATCCCCGTCTCAATTTATTTATGTTTTTAATTAATAATTTATCGGTTTCGGAAAAAATATAATAATCCTTAAAATGAAATACTATAAATAGGCCTTAGATATATCTAGATATATCTAAGGACTATAGTATTTTTTATTACTCACGTGGTTTATTCTCCTCGGCTATCGCGTAATAAAAAATTATACTTTAGTCCCTTTATATGCAAATAACAATACAATTAATATACTACACATCCTATTTAAAAATAATCATTTCAAATAAAACGCAAAAACAGTTTTAGGGATGGCCAGTGGCATAACTAGAATTCACAAAAATAAAATGAGCATAATTACACAAACACAACGTAAATTCAAGAACATCAATAATACACATTGCCAAGAAATAAGTATCCCAGAACATCTCAACAAATTATCGATTGCAATAGATTTAAAATGCGTTGAATAGGCAAGCGGTGAAGACGACATAAAAGGACAAAGATACCGACACAATGTCGCTAATTCTTATTTACCTATTTATTGTAATTTAGTGTCTTAAAAGCAAAGTAAGGCACCCTCATCTGTGAGGTCCACCCGCGTTGCAGACGTGTGCTCCCCGTAGTTACGCCACTGGGGATGCCCAAAAACATCGATTTTTTAAATAGTAATATGGTTTTTTTTTAATCGATGTGTATGTTTCAATATATCGAGTAAAACATCGATTTTTTTAACGATATTTATGTTCAGTAATATAAAATTAAGAAAATTAATACAATTAAAAAAGATGAAGAATGAACACCATAGAAAATGTGCGCTTTCATCACTTATTTTATTTCTAAATAAATAAAACTTCAAATTTTATTTATTTCAGTACCTATATTTATAATTACATTTTACTTTTGTAAAAATTTTGTTAATTTCCTTCATTAGTCAATAACATACAAACACAACAATAGTACCTGGTGTTCACTACTTTTTTTAGACCTAATTGTATACAATTATATTTAACTTTTATTTTATTATAATTTGTTTATGTTATTTTTTTTTGTTTCTAATAGCCAGTTCTATAATCATATTGAATTCTTCTTTAAAGCGAAAAGGAGCCTTTTAGTGGGAAAACTTGTTCCATAATCGTTTTTAAAGAGCACTTTAAAAAAGTCTCTTTCATTGTGAAGTCCCAAATTTTGTCCTTTATGAGTGTAAAAGTCGGCTGTTTTGAAAATGTAACCGAAAATTTCATTGACAGATTTGAACCTAGAATAAATATGGGTTGTAACTCTACTATCTACAAGTTTTTCATCAGAAGGCGAAATGTTAATTTTTGTAACAAAACTAAAAATACTTATATAGAAACAATGATGATTGTATTAACAAATACAATGATTTAGATTTTGTTGATTTAGATTAATAAAACTCGCTGTTATAGCATTATTAGAAAGAACTAAACCAGTGACATCATTATATTCAAATAAGTAATTCATGGTAACCAATACATAAATACTGAAGCAGAAGATAATATAGATAATATATCATTTTATCAAAAAAGAAATATTTTATAAGACATATTTCACTTAAATTAAAAGCAATAAAAGTTTTCTATACCTTCGAAAAGAATGAAATCAAAATATTCGTTTATTTTAACATTTATATAAAAATAAAAGTTTATTTATTAAACTTCTTTTTATTTCACTTGTACTCGTAGTTGAGAATAAGTCCAACTGTCACAAGTGAAATTTGTTAAAAAAAATAGTAATTATCACTGTAGTGATGTATTGTAATAATCTCAACTGATCTTCGGTACTTAGAGATCCCTATTTTCGCTTCTTTTCGCCAATTTACATTTTGACATAAAAACGCTGTTTTAGTTTTGCCAAGCAACAAATAATTGATCAAAGAACACTTTATCTAGCTGACTCTTTACAAATTATTAATGGAACAGAAGCAATTAAAGTCGACTTTAAAAGCCGTCTTTCCGAAAAAGCAAGATTTTAAAAAAGACTTTTATGTGATATTATGGAACTGGGTGTTAACATTTTTTAAAATCGATTTCTCTTAAATATCAGTTTTTCACTTTCGATACATCATTAACATAGTTGTATGTAATTTTAGGTCCTACGGAAACATGTAACAAATTCAATAGCATTCACAACTAAGAAAATACATTAAATGAAATGCAGAAAGCGTGTGAACACAATGTTAAACTCTTCACAGAAACAGTAGCAATTAATAGTTAATAGAAAAAATAATGTATAAAGATAGGAAATATTGAATTTTAATGGATATGTGAGTCTTTGTAGCACCAAAATCGTGCGACAAATCCGAGACATTCTTGCTCCGTGTTCGGCCTATCGTCTAATTTATCGCTCGCCATATTCGGCGAACATAATTAGAGGGTCTGGATATTGGTACTAAATGATGCGATATTGTCCTGGAAACGATCGATATAATATACGATAAATCTGCCATTTTTCCTATACGGAGATAATCGCTTTTACATTTACTTATTAGAATCAATTTCTTGCTCGTTAGACAGATGTGAAATTTATGTTATGTACTTCTGAATTACCGATATAACAAATTAACTTGTTTTATTATGTACTTTGCTGGGGTTTTAAAGGTTTTTGCTCCGCGTAAGACAATGTAATGGTCGCAGCTACAAGATGTTTTCCAACAAAAATCTTATAAGAATTTCATTAGAGTTTCCGGTTTTATGTTATGCTTCATATAAAAACGCATGTTTATTGCTCATTCTCGTACCTATAAATAAGCTAGTCAAACATGCGCAATAAATTTTTTACACTTGAATTGCTCGTGGTTTGTATTTGTAGACATTTACATACATGGATATTTATTTTACTCTTTCAAAATAACTAACAATCTTTATCTTATTTGTTTATTCATATTTTCTTCACACTTTAATGCTTTAATGCATATCAATAGAATAATTAATGTAAATTTATACTCGAAGTAATAAAAAGTACCACAATATTAACTTATTAAAATTATTATCCTATGGTCCAGCTCAGCATAGGTGGTCCATCTGTTCTCAGAGCAGAGGTTAAATAGACCACTAAATTATGTATGGTTGTATACAAATATAGTCATATTTTAGGTTATGTTATGTTTTATGTATATGTTTATAAAGTTTATAATTAATTTAAACCTACCGAGGTTGTAATTAACTAATTGGGCATTTAAGGTGCAAAAAAATTGGCAATTTTTTAAAATTTTCTTTGGTAATTCACTTTTTAATATATTAATTTTCAAGCGGCTTCTTACATTGTTGCTAAACAATGATTTTTTTTAATTGGTACTTAAAGTAAAGCAAAAGATAAAACAGTTTTTCAATATTGTTCACCTTAGTTAAATAATTCACATGTTTTATTTTATAAGTATATTATGTTCTCTAATACTTAGATATTAAGGATAAAAGTTTTATATATCATTCATAATGAAACATGTGTGTTACTAAATTACAAGGTTATGATCCGTGTGTTATCCTTTAATATTTAATATAATATCTCGGCAGTTTCAATTGATCCTGATATACATTATTTGTATAAATTTTGATATAATGAGAAACAATGAAATGTTTTTTCAAACTTTAACCCACGATTGTGGGAAATATGCAACTTTGAAGCTTTATATAGTGTGAGAAAAGGGTCACTTTCCATAATAGTCGTAGAAAAAATAGTTATTTATGCAACTAGTGTGTAAAGTGGTTTTTAGTCGAGTGCTGTTGAACGCATAAGGTATAGCCGAATGCGGAAATTATAGCTTGACATACAAAACACTATGTTACATAAGTGTTGCTTACAGCATACAACCGAATTATTTATAAAAATTAAATTCAAAAGCAAATAAAACCATTTAGAGATATATATATATATATATATATATATATATATATATATATATATATATATATATATACCGCTAGTAAGTGAAATGTGGCTCTTTAAAAGCTCTAAAAAGAACATAAAGTATTTAATCAGTTGTTGAAATATATACTTATTTAATTTATTCATATGAAACAAATATATAAAAAGGGGCACAAGATAAAAATATCGCCTGGGGCGCTAAAAAGTGTCGGCCCTGAAAATAGTCTCTATTGTTTGCTAATTTAACTAACTCTGTATCTCTTATAGTTGTCGAGATAGCAACAGTGTAATTAAGTAATATTTAAATAATGGAATCATCGCAATTATAGAAAATAAAAAAAATCGAGAAAAAAATTTTTCGAGTGACTTTAGAGATAAACAAAAAAAATATTTGAAAATCTCACGGAAGAAGCCGATTGCCCCTTTATAAAGTTTTATGGACTTTCGATAAAGGTTCTTTTAGGCAAGTACTTTCTTCTTTCCTATAATACTAATACTAACCAAAATTTGTGTTCAAAATTTTCTTTATTATGTACTTTCATATCTAGAGTAAAGTATTCAATTTTGGACGTCATCAAAAAGGAACTTTGTTATATATTTTCAGTTTACAAAATTTATATAAAGTACATTCAGAATGAATTTGTTTAATACAGCTCATTTTTTCTCTTCCAGGAATGCCTTCAATTTGAAATAATTCATGACGTCTGGCCTTAGTGGTCATCCCATCCCTTAATAAAACCCTTCATAAGTTAATTTCTAATCTTCATACAACTATAAAAATGAAAAAATTATTATGAAGAATGTAGTGGGTTAACTTTATGTCTTATACGAAAGTGATTCAGATGAATTAAATACCAGAGCACAAATACCGGTATATCTATAAATGGGCTGTTCAAATTATCAAACCTAAATCATTTTTGTCGAATGAGTTATGATGTTTTTATGGTCGGCGCCTGTGAATGTAGTAAAGGATTAGCACGCTCCAAATATGTGAAATTCTAATTGTCATTCGGTGTTCTGCATATTAATTGAGATATCAATCACCTTACAACGGAATCAAAATTGTTTCTGAAGCTGCATGGGTGGAATGTTTCTGTCATGCTAATTTAGACGCTCCAAATGGAATATAATGCAAGCGTATCTCCCGACTTGTCGTTCTTAATATTTGTATTAATATGTTACACTTTTATTCATTATGAAGCTTTTAGAACTCTTTTATCTACAAACATAATGAGAAATAGATTTTGGTGTTGAATATAATTACAAATATTGAGATGATGTCTGTCAAACTGTGCTTATTGTTTATGATTGTAGTGGTCAAATATATAATTTAGAAGACTACACGAAAAATATATACTTTTTTATGAATATTTTTTAAAATAGAGTGTTTTAAAAAATCTATATCATGTTTTAAAAAATGTTGTACCAATTACAAACTTAAAAAAAATAAAAATATAAAATGTATAATAAGTAAATTGATAACATCCTATTATTTTTATGATTTTTTATTTATTTATTTTATCACCTAGTGCGTTTTTTATCTCATATAATTTTTAGAGTAGCTTCTTGTGTTTCATTTACATCTTTCTTTTTATTTTCAATTGCCTCCTTTTATCTTACAGTTTCTTATTTTTATCTTGGTATTCCTAATTATCATCTTGTAGTGCCCACTTCTAACTTTCCTCTTTTTTAATTTCATTATCTTCCTTTTATCTTTTATCTTCCACTGCTTTTTTGATTGTGAAGTGCCTTCTTTGTACCTTTTATTGTGCCCCAATTTATCTTGCAGTTCTTTTTGTACTTACAGTATCTTCTTTTTTCTTGTACCGTGTCCTTTTTATCTTAGAATTACAAGTTCGGAATTGTTAATCAATTTTCTACAACATTCTCGGGAAATATTCAACCCTGCTACTATGTTCCAAAGAGAAGTGACGTCTTGAAGAGTGGATTGTCTTCTACGTTTACAAATTTTTACGAGAAGTCTACTTTGCGTCAAAGGTACTACCTTGGGTCGCCATGGATTTTTCCCACCAATTTTAATTCTGCCTGATTGTCTACACTTTTCTAAAATATACACAATGATAAACTTAGCTTCATCAAAATTTTCAACTATATTTCTTATTGAATATCCTACACAATATTTTTTGATAATTAACATAATTTTTAATTGTTGCTTCACCACTTCCAATAATTATTTATGAAAATCACCTTAAAATGATTAAATTTGTAACAAATAACAATGCAAGTCTCTTTATATATCTATTAATTTTGTTATTTCACAGACAATTCCACTCAAAATTTGTCGTCCAATTAAATCACAGTATTTTGGTAAATTGAACCAATCAGATTCAAATATCACTGACAATTGTCAGTTACTGACAATTGCCGGAGAATATACACGACTAAATAGGCAACATCTGTCAAAATTGTGGCAAGTAATTAATTGAATATATACCTACATCGAGGAATTGTGATATGTAATACCACTAATAATTAGGATTTTGCTTTCGTCAATTTTTGTCGTTATGGTTACGTCTGATTGTTGCGACGAAAATCAAACGAGTCCGCAGGACGAGTGAAGATTTTCTAAAGCAACAAGCAGGAGTGAGTTACGCAAAAATTACAAGTAAAAGTTTTAATTGTTTTATTTCAATTAATTACTTGTCACAATTTTGATACACTTTTTATCTAAGCAACATCTATTTAGTCATGTGAATACCGCGGCAATTGTCAGTGAGATTTGAATCTGATTGGTTCAATTTATTAAAATACTGTGATTTGATTGGATAAAAAATTATGTGTGGAATTGTCATGCCAAGTACCATTCGTAACTATAATTTTGCTTGTAATTTTACCTAATTCACTTCTGCTTGTTGCTTTAGAAAATCGTTACTCGTCCTACGGACTCATTTGATTTTCGCGCAACAATCAGTCATGAGGTCATGACCATAACGACAAAATTTTTAAGTAAAATTCTACTTACTATTGGTATTACTTATGAAAATTAAATTTAAATACTTGGCGTCCAAACATTTAGTTCTTAGCAAATTTTTGAGTTTTTTTTATTTTTTATGTCAAGAAATATATTATTTCTTATCTACAATAGTTTCATTGTAAAGTTATATTTTAGTATATGTAACAACAATTGACAGTAAATGTGACATTTTTAATAAAAGCAGCTATTTATAATATATGACTAAGCATCCAATCATATAGTTGTGAGGGCTCGTAGTCTTGTCGTCAACAGTTTTTATTTCGTAATGTATTTGATACATCGTATCTTATCCCATAAATATTTTAGCTTGTTATTGCCGAAATTGATCATCTTTTAATTTCCTCGCGATAATCTCCGTTGCTGTAGTCGAAACGAATAAATATTCGAGCCGATAATGAATTGATGTTAATTTGCCACACAGGAAGAGCCCGATTCCCATTTAGGCATTCGCTGTCGGCTGCAATGATAACAACCGAACAAACATATTATTTGTATTGACGCCAGGCCGCTCGCTATCACCGAGGTTTAAGCGAAGCAACATCATTTATATATCGGACAGATCTTTGCGTTTGTTCCGCAACAGTGAGCATTTCAGAGCCCGGCTTATCGACTGAGAACTGTCACTGTACGCCTTCAATCTCTATCTCGCCGAACCATCGATATTAATTTGACTGTTTACCGTTACGTTAATTATATATTAATGTTTCTCCGACTCTGACGGCTGATTTATATGAATGTTTGGTATTTCTGCACACGACAGTCAAATTCACTTTGGAATTAATTATAGCTGACCACTGCATTTTATTTAATTATATTTGACTCTCAGTAGCGTTCTTGTTTTTCTTACTACATTAAAGACTACGCATATAATTTTTATTTTTAGTCTGCGGTCTCAGACAAATCAAATTTTTAAGATCAACAGGCGATTAAGTAAACATGACTGAAGTCATTCCAGTGCCACTAAAATTACCACAGTCGTTTCAATCAATTCTTGTTTTGCAATTTGTAAAGTAATATAGGATCTTATTACATTATTAATTCATAGTCAGCTAGCAAAATAAAAAAAGATTATACAAATAGTTTCTTTCGAAATATTGTTCTATTATGAAATGTTTGCAAAAATTTAAAATGATCAGAGTTAAATAATAATATCGTTATCGTACTATTAAAAACTGGACTTACTTAGAAATTTTATTATTTACCTTAACTTTTTACTGTTTTTACTACAGACTTTATGTTTGAATCAAAATGATTAGGTAGACAAATTAATGTTTTTATTATTCTGTACAACGTAGTAAACCAATTAAAGCATAAAAAATAAAATATTATATTCTGATTATTCCATACATGTCATCTTCACCCAATCAGAATGCTTCACTTGAGAAGGCAGTTTTTCAGTGAAAAAAATTGTTAAAATGACAGTAGTACCTATCATCATTTTTTTAATATCAAAAAGTTTATGTTTGATCTTGGTCATTCGCGAAATAATTAAGCAAGTATAATTAGAGTTATGAATTTAAACCGGAAAATGTACTCATAATTCCTATTAAGTAACGACAATTCGAGTCAAAAATTATTTTTAAATCACATCAACTTTTCTGTCTGTTACTACCCAACAATTATACATTAATTTAAAGCACAGTATTTTGATAAATTGAATCAATCAGATTTAAATTTCACTGGCAATTACCATTATTAGTACTGGTATTTCCGCGGATAATTCGAAATTTTTGAGTATATAAAAATCGACCAAAATTTAATGACCTATGTGTTAAAAGATAAACACATCTGAGGTAGTTTCTTATAGAAGCATCAAAAGTGCATTTAATCGACCTCTTAACTCTTGTAGTTTCTAAAATCCTAATAATAGCAATAAAAAATGAGACACTGTCAAATGTTTTCAGTTTATGTAATTTAAAAATTATACACATTTATTTTCCAGATAATAAAATTAATAGTATAGTTCTCAAAAATGAACAATAATGTAGGCCTTTACTCCCGGAAATACAAAAAATGTATACCCTGTCCCGTTCCGTTATTACGGTTACTTATAATTTACTTTGTCCTTGTAAACTCCACAGCAAAGTAATTTAATTAACTGTAACAAAACTATTGGTCAATAACTTTCGATATACAATAAAATTAATTTCCAGAAGTAAAACACAAGTTTAGTTCAATAGAATTAATATAACGATTCATTCAATTCAAACACATTTAGAAGTTAATAACACATAGAAAATCAAATTACACTCCATTTCCGCGTTATTATCAGGTTAAGTTGCCTGTTGAAGCAACAGCGGCTAGTTCAAGGAAATCCAGGGCATCAAATGTTTGCGAGATGTTAGAATGTATATGTATCAACCAAATCCGATCCAGGTTGCTTTGATCCTTTTCACTGAAATTCTAATGTATTGGATGTTGATAATATCCGCATTGTAAAACGGCAATAGAATTGTAATACAAAATTCAGCGAGATATAATCTTGTGATTCTAGATATTATTAGGTCGTTTATATCTGAATTAACGTTTTTATAGCTTATGGGAACAGCAGGTTCGTATTTTCTATGGAAGTTTATCACAGAGAGAAACATTACGAATTTTATATTTGTAAATTGATAACACTGTTCTCCCTCGTAATTGGTGCGTATTTCAACTTTGCAATGCCGTCGAGGTTCATATCGAAGATATTTTCATTATAACCCCCGAAAATGTTGCATATACATTTTTTAATGAAACTTAAAATTGCATTGGAATAAAACTTAGTATTTGGGTTTCTATTCAAAGGAAACGTATAGATATAAATTTTTAGTTTCGAATGGACAATCAAGTAAAATATGTAAATAAATACATATAAATCCTACCATACTTCCCCATGGGTCATGAGAAAATGGCGGAAAACTGATTTTGATCCATTTCTTTTTCCATAAATAATTGCTAAACGGTCGAATATCCAGGAAATGTTTCAAATAAAAGTGCATTTTTTTAGTGGCACAATTTTGAGATATAATACAAACTTTTTTCATGTAAAAAGTGAATTTTTAGCATATGAAAAGTTATTTATCATATTTTCTTTTTAAAACTAAATCAAAGGTACAATATTGATATCGTTAAAAAGAGAAAAAATTACAATTTTTTGTCTTAAAATCAAATATGGTATTCATTTAAAAAATCCTTTTTCCTTTCCTTGTGTTCTGTTTTGTGTTTATTTTTATTGTTGTATTTATCGTTTTGTGTTTCTAAGGGCCGGTTTCTTTATCTCTGGATAATGAATGTATATTTGAGCTACAGATGATTTATTTTAAAGTAAAGTAAGCAATAACGTAAGGAACGCAACGCAAGAGTTGTCCAACTTCCATCTTTCCGGGTTGCGTTACTTACAATTCTTTACTGCAGGCCAATTAGGATTTAGTATTTTGGACATCGTTTCAAGGTTATATTATGTCAACTGCATTAAATTGTACGAAATTATAGTTAAATAAAATATTGAAAAGGATAGAAATTTAATTCAAATAATTGAAATTAATGAAATAATAATAATAAAACCTTTACTAACTTTGAATGATTAACAGATGTTAAGTTAAAACAAAATGTCTAAGTTGAACGACAGTTGCCAAAATTGTGGCATACCAACATACCATCAGACTGTTTGGAATTAACAATATATGCCTTTAATATAAATGGCCCAATCCGCTTTCCTTTAATTCATTCTTTACTGAAATTGTGTTACCTCTTGCGTTTCGCCATTATAAATCCAGATTTACTATCACTAAAAATATCATTTTATATTTGAATCAGTGGGGAACAACAAAGGTGGAAGTGGATTAAAAGAGGAGAGATTTTTTTAGTTCGAGGTTATGAAATAATTAAAAATAATAAGAAGGGGAGTTATGCATTATTTCTCCTTTCGTGAATAATTCTTAAATATTCTGCATATAAATACAAGTATATGCATAGAATTTTTAGAAAGAAATTGTATAGTGCAGTATAGATATATGTAGATAGGAATAGTGTCGCAAATTTATTCTTATATATTTCGATCACGATCTAGTTGGCGAAGCAATGAATCGTAGACAGTACAACAAACACATTTATTTGTTTTCCAGATACAGTGAATAAGTCAGGCCATAACTATTGTTCGTATTCTATAAGAAACGAAATAAATAATGTGTGTAACGGTGCACAATTTAACCAGCCAACATGCAGTACGTAGGTACTTGTTTTCTCCAGATAGGTTTATCTAAGAACGAACGATCTTATAAAGCATCTATCTAATCTCGTATGCTAATTCGTCGCCGAGCGAAGGCGGCTATGGAACGGCTAAAGAACATCGTTATGCTACACGGGAAAAACACATGCTGGTCAATATTTAACCATTCCTCTTATAATACTTCCCGACATTCAGTAATGAATTTGTTTGCGTATAACATACATTACAACCGAGATCCCTGCAGATACCTTATCTGGTCGAATTATTATTCTATCTTATTGCTACTGCGTACAATAGATAAAGACGATACCGCTGTTCTAAGATGTGCCTATATATTTATAAAATTCCGAATTATTATGTAGTGTACTTAAATGAAAGTAACCTTTAAATTGTTCTATATATTGTACCAAACGAAACAAACGGACAAAAAATATTATAGGATAATAAAACGATATTGGGATGCAGTCAGTTAATAAGATTTAATCTACTTCGTGTTTCTAAAAATTTGTGAGTGTAGGGGCAAGCACATACCTACATGATATCCCAAATAATTTATTAAGCATGGGAATTTCGAGAACGGTAAAAGATAAGACGTCGGTCAAATTAGAAGTTGTCGCATAAAGGGACCATTTTAAAGATGGCTTTGTTTTCCTAAATAAACAATAGGTTGGTTACTTACTAGTTATGAACGGAAATGTATTTTATTATGGTTTTTAATTTTTGCTCATAAGTTTCAAAATTAAAAGATTTGGCTATTTTAATGTGCACCTTCTTCATACACTTTTTTTATAATAATTTTTTTATCCTGTTTCCAAGTTTTCAAAGTTATGGGTGTCAACTTTAAGATAGAGAATTTAATATAGCCGTAACAAGACCAACCCAAGAATATCTTCTGTTCCCTCCAGAAATAAAGACAAATTTACATTTATATTCAGAAAACGAGAAAATAATATACATAACAATTTGTATACCTTAAAACGCATAATATTTGAACTTGAAATAATATATAAACTCAAACATAGGGATTTAACTTTTCCTAATTTTCTGCTTCCGCAATTATTTTAGGTAGTTAAGTATATGCGATAATAGCGATAGAAATGGAATTGAAACAAAGATTAACAAATGTGTAACGGTTTATCTTTGAAGTTAGCTGCGTTAGTTTATTTTTATTATTATTTGTTTTACAGTTGAAGTGAACTATATTACATATATTAACTTAGAATTAATAATAACAATAAAATTGCTATATTTTTTGCATACCTTGACTGATAAACCTCAATACTTTTGAGGTGATTTTTATATTATCACACCTAGGTTACAAGGTACTTAAAATTAATTTTGTTTATTGATTCAGAATTCAGATACAACTTTTATTTGAATCTCTTTTATCTAAAATAATTAGGGAAACAAGAAATTACGAAAATATGATTTTAATATTTTATGAGTTAAATCCGTATGTTCTTGTAATCACCAACCTGCATTTTATTAGAATGTATCGTAGGAGTGGTATCGAAATTTCGTTTTTATTTATTTTAAATTCATATGAAATAAACACCACGTATGTAACTCGTAATCGTAACAAAACTGGCGAAGATCAAGTATGAATCAAGTGAGATTTGCCAAACTAGCTATTGTAAACATTGAAAATTAAATTGTTAAAACGCTTGTATCAGCTGAAAAAAAAATGTGATTTGTGCCAAAAATAGAAAATTAAAGATAATTTAAAGATATTACACTATTAATAGTCGAACTTAAAACATTTAAAAGCGCAATAATTTTTTTAATAATTTTAATTGATTTACCTTACTATATATACACGTGACAGTTACACACACAACCCCTCTCCCCCAGCTACAAATCCCAGTTACAGTGAAAATTAATTTCATCAATATGGAAGTAAAATTATCATGGAACAAATGAAGTTCACTTCTCAATTTCACCTGTGTCCAAAACTCTCATATGGTTGTAGCGCCAATGAGGATGATGATAACAATGCGGTATTATTTTTGGCGCAGGGAATATTACGAAGATATAATTTTCTAGAACTATTCTGAATATTGATACTTTGACTTTTCAGTATGATCTTAAAATTTTTTTTTAACAAATTCTTTACTCTACAGTAAGATATATTCTTTCGTAATAGCTTCAAATATGTAAGCCTTGTAGAGAGTTAACCACTAAAATACAAATTAACTCATCACAGAACACCACTTCATATCCCATTCGTTCTAAAAATGTCTAATTACATATTAGTATACACATTGTCATATTTATTATAAAACCTGAAATTCCATTATTCTGCAATGAACACATGATAATTACTGCACGTTCCCCAGTTCTAGTGTCGGTTGCCGTGTGTGGTCTGTGATCCGCAACGCACGTCCTCATGTGAGAACACGTACCGCACACATCTGTCTAATCACACGTTGCATTACCGCCTTATTCCCGCATTTGTTTCTTGTCATACCGAGAACTCCACGCTCATCCGGAACGGACTTGATGACGCTGGGAGTGAAATAAGGTTATTGGGATTTGCTTTTTGTGGAATTAGTGAGTTATTGTACCAGTAATTCCTGTTATTATAATTATTCGTACATAATTTGAATACGTTCGTCAATCTTATGGAAAGTGTTGAATACAAGAAGATTTGGCCAGGGGAGAAATTTAAAACTTTGGAGATGCATGCAATTTGAATGCTCATATCATTAGAAATATTATTTTTCTATGATCACTATGGAAAGTGGCACTTTTCTCACAGTATATAAAGCTTGAAAGTTGCGTATTTCCCACAATCATGGATTGAAGAGCGAGAAATAATTTCTCTCAGTATTTGTGCAATGTGGGAAATATAATTTTTTACAATAATTTTAAACACTTAGTAAGCGTGAAGGTACTCTTTGTAAGGTTACCTGTGCCATAAAGTGTAATGTGCCACTCGTGCAGAATCACGTATTTCCCACCTCAAAAAAAAAAAAAAAAAACCTTTCGATTTCGAGTAAAAGACAATGGCCCTTATTTTTCTCCCGTCTCTTCCGTTAAAGAAGCTTCATATTAAACTTAAAACCGCTTCACTAAGACTTCTTATTCATCTCATGATTAGTGATAATGAAACATTTTTTTTGGTTAGTTACTTAGAAATCTTGACCTGCATGAAACACTACCAACATTTTTTGTTTCAGATAAAGTTTATATCGAAAAAATGTACCCAAAAGAAGAATATAGAAATTTAATCTGATAGGGTGAGCGATATTAATATATTCATGAAAAATATATGTGTTTGGTATAATGACTTACGTTTTCGCAATTCATATAACATATTGACTTTTATAATGCACACAATTTGATTACTAGTTATTAATAATAATAATAATATTTCTATATTAATTTTATCTTATACATAAACAATGAAATCATATCAGAATACTTTGTATAGTCTCCTCCAAATACAATGTTGATAGATTCTTTTAAATATATACTTTTTTATTAAAACAAAAACTCAATAGTAAAGGAGTAATAAATTAAATAAAAAATGGTTATGTAACTATCAGCAAAATGGATTAAAGAAAAACAATAGTAGTGATATCCTCCTTTAGTGAAAATAAGTGTATGATAACCGCTCTCTAGTTTGACGTCACAATTTTGATTATTTATTTTTTTGTACAGCATTTATGTTTACTCTATTTTATGCTGAAATTAAATATTGTTCTCTGGAGTAACGACATTTTTCAAGCATTTCATACATACTAGTTTCTCTAATCTTCTCCAATTGTGATACCTACTAACAATACACAAATTTGTAGTTTTATGTGAACTGTAGTTATTTTTTAGATTTATATTTCAACTGTGAATAGCTTCTAATGAAAATGCATCTTGCTACTTGCTATACAGACGAACAAATTATACATAGAAAAATAAATAGCGCCAAATGATGAGTTTAAAATTACTCATAATAAATGTTGCGCATTAGCATGCAAGCTATTTTAATTGAGTGTTCCAGCACGTAGCACAGGAATAAAACAAAACGAATGTTTCATTTTCTTTCTTAATATTTTGACATACCTCTACGCAAGTAAAAGTGTTGCATATAAATCATTCCGCAAATACAATTACAAGGTATGTACATGCATCATTAAGTACATGTTTTTCGTTCTATTTTATCGGTAATTTATGAAACACCCACAAGTTAATTGTAAGTAGGTTACATCTAACAAAGAGCATTTTGACAAATAGCAGATAATGTAATACAAGAACAAATGCGCAGTATGTATATGGTCGGTTTCCCCGAGTTTATCGTCACGTCATCAGTTTCTGTTGCAAGAATTATTAAACTTTTATTTAGCATCTTTGTCGTATACGCTTGGCATAGATGACACTTTGATCAGATCTCTCATTTACAGAAGACAAAAATGAAATTG
Source organism: Stenolophus ochropezus (assembly GCA_035578165.1). Taxonomy (NCBI): domain Eukaryota; kingdom Metazoa; phylum Arthropoda; class Insecta; order Coleoptera; family Carabidae; genus Stenolophus; species Stenolophus ochropezus. The sequence continues at coordinate 24,254,400 of JAQOWZ010000003.1, read as the reverse complement.
AAACAATACAGTAACGGATTTTTAAATATTTAGAAAATGCCATTCATGCCATTTTTTTCATATTAAGGTGATTTTGTTGTCAACAAAATTTGTGCTTCATTATGTTGGGATTTACGTTAGTACAATCTACAAAACATCACACATTATTTATTGTATTTGTATATAATACAGTTAGTTTTGACATATATTTACTTTGGTAATCACACGATTTCACCCGACAAGATGCTGTTATCAATCCTCTTTTTCCCTTTAATGGCGATTTGAATCACATGGTTATAATGGGGAAATGTGGTCGTCCAACATAGTAGCAAATTAGAAAATTGATCAATTATGATCAATCTAGATTTAGACCTTAATTTTGTATTAAAAACTATCATAAAAGTTTTAAAAAGTTATTAGATTTAAATTATTCGAAATTTTAGCGCCCTTAACACCTACATCACAATATTACACCATTATCTCTTACACATCTATCCATATTCCAATTTCTTGCTTCTTCCAATTCTCTGTCAGATGCAGTGGCGTCGGAATGAAGTAGAAGATTTTATAAAATAATTGTTCAAGATTTGTAGAGCATGGAGAAGTCAAAATAAATCGAAAAGTATTAAAAACATGAGATATAGGAGTTTTAATTCAGATATAATCCTGTGTAAATATTCCCATATCTCTGAAACATTTAATTTTTAGATACATATTGTATCATACTTTTCGATTTATTTTGACTTCTTCTCCATATCCTATAAATCTTGAGCACTTATATTTGAACATTCTGTATTCGTAGTCATTTATAAATTTTTAAAATGCTTATACATACTTCCAAGTAAGGAACACAATAATTATTTTGAATATATATTTTTTAACAGTGTAAATAGATAATATTATTCAATTGAAATTTTTAGCAAATTCCACTGTTTGAGAACCGAATTGTCTTAACATCTATGTCACAGAATATTTCATAAAAAAATAAATAAAACAAATAGTGAAGGACTCCATTGATGACGTGAAGATCACCTCGTGGAAACGAACCGTACAATGGCGCAGACGAAAAACTCGTTCGGCGTCTGCTATACTTAGCGGAGCCCTGAAAGATTTACTACTGGCTTAAATTATAGTTGCGCCCGGTTTAGTAGCGAAGCATCCCGATGCAAGAGAGGTTCCAGTGAATCATGGTTATGACTTTCCTTTTCCAGAGGAAACTTATTCCGTATTCCACTCGAATATTTCCAATCAGCTTGTAATTATTCACTTATGCACATTATTCATTCTCGACATTCAAAATGCATGCCAGCTTTCATATTATTTACATGCGGTACTTGCTGCTAGAATTTTAAGTAACACTCCATGTGTAGATAAAATGATTATTCATAGTGGATGTAATTTATATTTTTACCTCCCCTTACTTATGTAAAGGTATCGTATTAAAAATTAGAGATGAGTCCGAAGACGTATAATTATTCGGTATTCGGCATATTCGGTTATATTTTTACTATTCGGTATTCAGTCTATTTGGCATATTTTAATACCGAAAATTCTGTTACAAGAAATAAGTGAAGTACAACGCTGTTTTCTTATGTTAAAATATATAATCTATCTATCGACTTCAGTAATAAAATAATTGATTTAAGATCTGGGTAGTAAGTGATTTGACTAATATAAATAATTAATTTTAAATAAAATGTATACATATGTTTAGTTATTATAAATGTATCTGCAATAAGAGTAAATAATTTATCTAGTTATATTGTTTGGCAGTAAATTTCTTGAAAATAATAATTAAGCAAGATATTACCGTAACTAAAAATATGATGAGCATTGCAGAATAAATACACCCACTCCGCAACGAGGACCACCAATCACGCTTTCAGATTACACAAAAATATATTTTACGGCAATGCCTAATATTTGGCCGAATATTCGGTTAAAATTGCGCCGAATATTCGTTATTCGGTTAATCGGCTGAACTGCTATTCGTCACATCAGTACTAAAAATCACATGTCGAGATTTGATGAGTAAACAAATTTCAAGATCTCTGTAATCCAAATTGAAAATTTATAGAACGATGTCTGAGTGTGTCTGTGTAGAGATGTTAAAGGTTATATGTACACGATTACTCAATTTATTTCTGGCAAAAAATTATTAAATTGAGATGATCTATTATACTAAGGGCAAGTTTTTTCATCTCCAGTTAAAGTGTCGATTATCTTAACCATCGGTTAATAGAAAAGTATCGCATGGTATATACGAACTGACGTCAGTTTTTCGATGCGATATTTTCCTATTAACCGACATTTAAAGTAACCGTCGCTTTATTCAGTAGTGAAAAAAACGACTAAAAGAAGAATTGTTTAAATTTTTATATCAATTAACCAGTCAACTCAAAGCAGTGATTTTATATAAGTATAAAATGACTGACTCAAACTGTATTTTAATAGTCTTGTAAAATAGAAATTGTTTGTTAATTTAACCGACCTCATAGCTCTGATAGTTCTCGAGATAGCAATAGTGGACAAAATAAAATGAGAAGCCTGTATACATGGAAGTTTATATACAATATTTTTTTTATGTCATATGAAAATTTACAATCTGTCACATTTAAACAATAAGTAAATGTTGTATAATACAATTATCGTAAGAGGGAATATGTCCACTGACATTTACCCAGTTATATAATTATTAACCTAATTAAGTTTAGAATCTATTTTCTAAATCTAAAGAATATATATTTCTCTTTAATCTATTATTATTTTGGGCAACTAGTAAATGTGTAGCGCTATTGTTGGGATGATTTCCTAATCTGATGATGTATTTTTCACTTCTTAATGTAATTTCTTCTTTTACTGTTCGTATGTTGAGGTCCCTATGTATTATGTGCTTTGGAATGTACCATGCAGCATATAAATTATTATTAATTAATACAAACGAGAAATCCTTGTTGTTTATGATTATGACATGTCAATGGCATGTAATGTCAATGATTTATTTTTTATTATTTTTTGTTATTGTTAATTATGTAGTAGTCTGAAATAATAAAAGTAGTTGTTGATTTTATAAAAATGATTTTGATTTGTAATAAATTTGAAGAAATAAATAAATAATAATTATTATTATTCATTATTCAATAATTATTATTATTTATTTATTATTGTTAAAGGTAATTCATCAGAACACTTGTATTTATAAAATTTAACATTTTTTAAAGAAAAAACGATAAAATATGAAATTTTCAAAACAAAATTATGTAGGAACAATAACAGAGCATGGGTGGGATTCTATAACTTCGATTGCTATCATTTGGACTTGTTATGAAATCAATTGCAAATATCAACTAAAATTTTTACTTGCAATTCTATAACAGTAATCGTTATTTATAGTTGATACGTACCTACACATAGAAAGAAGTGGGAATATCTTAAATTCATTGCAAAATTGAATTTCCGCCATGGTGACATTTGTAATTGATGTAACAACACACACTACAATTGATATTTGTAATTGTTATGGCTTGTGGAATCTCACTCCATATTTTCAATATATTTTTATGATAAGGTAGGCATTATAGTTGGTTCCTAATCTTAAATTGAAATGTTATTACCAATTGGAAACAGTTATTCAGTCTTTACTTAATATTTAAGAAAAAATACTAGAACGCTATGCTTAAAAAATACAAATACACCATTCTTGTACACCACTACACCAATGCAAACAAACCCCTGCTTTTCAACCCCGACCCTGTCTACGCCTATGTCCAAGTCCCCACAATGAACACATCCACATCCACATGTGATCGGGCAACGAAGCGTGATTGTCGGTCGTGTTTACACGGTTTATAGGCTGTTCAGAAGCCGCATGGTCTGCCGGACGACTATTAGCTAGTTGGATGTCAGTTTATATGTTAAACACCCAGTGGGATCTGGACTAATGAACATAAATACTCACATATTCGACTCCGCTTGTCATAATATTATTATTCATATCATTGCGACATTGAGGAGTTGTGATGGCGAGGTAATGGACGCGGAAGGGTTTTTATAGAAAGTTGAAAGTATCTTTCCTTTTCTGCTTTCTTGAGATTTAAATTTGTCAGATGATTCTAATACATAAAATACAGTTATTTGATGACAGTTAAGTAACATGTATGTGTGTGAGTTTTATCTACATTTGGCGAAACATTTCTGTAAAATAATTTACATGTTATTCTTTAATAATTTTTAAGAGAGCTGTACATGTATACTTTAGTACAAGTACTTAAAACTGTAATTAAGTTCATTTTTATTGTACGTACTTGTACTTGTATTTAAGTATAATTTTGCAATGTGTAATTGTACTTGTCCTTACGTCCATTCTTTTTGGAGTTGTACTTGTGTGTTCTCAAGTACATGGACAAGTATTTTTGCACATTTCAACCTGCAAAAAGTATTGCTCGAACAATTTCATTTTGCGAGTTGAAGTAATTTCTCAGTGGTAAGGGAAAAGTTTAATAGATGTACAAATATTACAGAAAATAATAATGTCATTTTAACTTTAACTTTTATATATTTTATATCAATTATTAAAAGGTGTTGGATAAAATATTGTATGCCACAGGTGTGTTAATTACCTATGTCACTTGAGAAATATACCCCACTTATCTGTAATGTAAAACACTTGTATTACAAATAACTATTAAATCAATTTCTTTTCCGCGATTATATATACTATATCATCAATTACAGAGAGATTCCTACAATTAAAAGAATACAATGAATATTTTAAAATTACTCTTGTTACAAGCAAATTTAAAGAATGGAAAAATGACGATTTATAATAACACTGTAAAGACATGTATATGAAAATGAACGAAAAAAAAAAAAATAAAGATCGAGTTATAGATGATATGGCTCTATTTGATGAACTGAAAAGGTTATTTTATTTCTTTGTAAAACCCGAGATGTATCCACATGTTTTGAACTAAAAAATCACATTAAATAAGATATATCCAATCGTAGCAGTTGTACAGTACAAAAATAAATATGTTTAATTTTGTTTAAATTAACATCTCTTGTATCCTGGAACAGGGCACTAATATTTAATTTGCACAAGTGCGCCTTTTACAAGTACAAGGGCGGCGTCTAGATGTTCCCTGGCACCACTACACTCCTGATATCATATCCCGAGTTTGTTAATTATTTTATAAATTTCTCATAATACTGTATGATTTCCAATACTAGCAATTAGTGAAGATGCGATCTCATCTGAGAATCTCTAATTAAACTATAAACAGCGTGAATTTTTAAATAGCTCTCCTACAGCTGTGTTTCCGCGCTTTCTCCGAAATTAATGAATCCGGTAGAATTTACTGTTGATTGGTTTGAATTCCGAGTGCGGTGGTGTGCTGGAACCGACCGTTAATTCCATTCCGTTGGCGCCTGTCAGCAGGGCCCGCCATAACGCTCCTGGCCGCCCGGATTCTCACTATTGTTTATTTTATTGCATCCTTAAGTTCCTCTCTTTGAAGACAGCCTAATTTGTACGGCAATTTATTGATATTGTTTTCTCAGGAATATTGAAAAACTCATAACCTAGCGTGTGATTCTTTTAATTTATTCATGAGTTTTAATTAAATGCTTTAACCAAAATATGCTTCTTCAGTATATATTTTGACACTAACTAGCATATGTTTTCCAATAAAAAATCGATTTGTTTGTTTTTGAAAACCAGGTACAACGATAATAACTGACATAATAATAAAAAAATATCAAAAATTATGAAAATTTGTACGAGTATATGTATGTAGTAAAAAAATTTAAGGAGTGAAGAGATGTCATAGACCTGCAAAAAACGTTACAAAATTTTACAGGATTTTAAAATTCCATTTAAACTAAAATGCAAAAATTTATGAATTATTATTGAAGATTAAAAATAACACATTTAAAAAACGAATTTGGAACAAATAATAACTTTGTTCATGAAAATAATATGAGAATATTTTACTTTCGAGGTTCCATTTAGGAGAAAAAAACTATAGAAAATCTATGTGACCCTTGTTGAAGTGATTGATCTTTATGAGGAGCTGATGTTTGTTAAAAATATGTGAAATAAATTTAATACTTACTTAAGAAGAGGAAAGCATGCAAATATTACTCAAAAAAGAGTATTAACCTGTAAACTGTCGAAAAAAAGTAAGAGAAAGTATCATCGTAAGAACCGAAACGGTAAGGTAGGATCAGTGCCGTAATTAGCCATTAGGTTTACGAAAATAATAAAACAAATGCATTACAATTGATTTATTTTGATATATTGTACAACTTAAAATGAACAAATTATATTTAAAAACCCCTCCGAAAAAAATATCTGGCTGCTCCTCTTATATTCCTTAAATAAAGTCGGTTTCCCTGCGTTAGACTTCACGTCATCAATCGTAACCAAATGTGATGCAAATCGCCAAGAAGTAAAGGAGGATTGATGGCATATATTGTCGGGTGAAATAGAATTTTTCTAAGTAAACAAATATCAAAACAGCCAGTATAATAATAGATGAAATATATAAAAAAAAGTTATAGATTAAACTAACAAAACTAATAACACACAATAAAGCACAAATTATCGAAGCCAAAATAAAATCACATTAATAAATTACATGAATAACATACATATATTTATAAATAATATACAATAATCGTTACTGCGGTTACACTACTATGTCTATTTCATTTTTGTTTTTGGTTAAAGTCATAAATTTAAGTGTAAGTCGTATGATATGTATACACTGAGAAAAAGGCTTAGTTCCTTGAATTGAAACCTTAATTTACCCAAATAAATACTAGATTTGATATTAGCCAATAAAATGTTGAAATGAATGAAGTAAATTATTTAATTGCCCGATTTAATTCTCTGAAATAAATATAATCTTGACACAAGATTACATATTTAATTCGAAGAAATAAATTATATTCGGTACCAATAACCAATAATAATTAATCGAAATAAATTTACATTTAACACTAATAAACAATAATACCTAAGAGAAATAAATTTGATGGTTTCATTTAAATAAATATTTGGGATAATATTACACATATATTGTATAGGAATATATTCATATTTGAATTAAAAATTCTAAAATAGTTATGCGAAATATAATTTATTTATCAATACTACTTATACATACATTCGTATAATAGAAAAAATATCGTAACTTAAAAATAATTAACAAATTAAAAATTGTTTTTAATATTTATAGTTGAAATTAACATTGTTCCGTTCCGTATCATATGAATATTATTAGGAAATACACAAAATAAATTTTGTACACCTTCAATGACTTTATATACGGTCCTCTCATGGTGTTCAACTTTATAAGATTGATAATGTCTGTCGTAACCTACGCAGCACATTAACTTTACAATAATTAATACCATATTTTCCGAGTTTATAAGAATTGTATCTATTGCTCCAAAAATTGGATTTTCTAAATAAGTATTATCAAATCCTAATAACAAAATTTGGTTTTTCTTATATAAAATTCCATTATATGAAAACCATGATACGCAAATACCCTCATAGCAACCATTGTCGCGAACTATACTATATAAAGGGGAATCATTAATAAAATTTAATTCTGGACCAGTTTGAAAAACTGTATTGAAACCTTTTTTACTTAAAAATCTATAGCATACACGTAATTGATGTTTCATTGCTAGTGTATATGGAATATTGACTCGTGAAGTTACTATGTGAGCGTATGTTTTGGATATTTTGTGAAAAGCTTCAAATCTCATAGATGAATAAAATTTTGGTGGTCCAATCATATTAATAATAGTTGGGTAATGAATCATCATGTGATGCTTTGGCTTCAGACTGGTTTGAAATAAATTCATGTATAACTGATGATGCTCTGTTATTAAATACTTTAAGTGTAATAATAAATCTGGTGTGAAGTGTTTGCTGGTACAAATTTCAACTACATCGTATAGAAGTAAATAAAAATTCCATACGTCGTCATCGGGTGGTATCATATCTCCTACAAGAACTGAAAAGTAAATTACAAAAGCGTGCATTTCTGCAGCTGAACAAGTTATATAACATTTTTTAATATGATCTTCTTTAACTGGAGGAATACTGTTACCAACGTCGGAATGTTCGTTATGATTAAAATGAGCTATTCGTTCATTCAGTTCAAACAAGGAAAATAAATGTTTTATTTCTATAAAATTTTGTAAAATAAAACCCATTTCATAACGACAAATTCCTTCAAATAAGTCGTGCATAATGTCACACGTTATATTGACTGTATTGTGAAAATTCTTTAACTTATTCCAGATACAATCAGTCTTTACACCAAATGAATTATTACTAAGATCATCATTATAATTAGATAGATTTCTTAAAGAATTTTCATCCTCAATAACTTGTTTTCGATTTGTATTTTTGTCATTACGGCATATTCGACAATAATAATTTGAAGAAAATGTTTCATTAAATCCCAAAAGATAATTAAGTCCCAAATTATCACCGAGAAGAGATATTAAAACAAAATATACAGTTTTATAACCATCAGGGGTACAAATTGTAATCCCAGTATTTTCTAAATATGCTAATTCATTAACTAAGTGATTAAAAACGTCACTATGATTATATAAATTTTTACAAATTGTTTCAAAAATTTGAACAAGAAAAATGTTGTCCAACGAGGAAGCAAATTCTGGAGGTATACATGCCAAGGACGCGTATACAGCACCTAACTTGTGATTACCAGCCCGAGAGCCAAGCGGATTCCCTGGTTCAAATTCATCAAAATAAATAAACAATGGCATAACAATTTTCCCCTTATATTTAAATGTTATTTGTTTCCATAGCTTTGCTTGCAAAATATTATTTATACTATCACACTGCTCACCACATACTTCTATAAATTTGGAAATTTTTTCAAATATATCTGCCAATTCTAAAAAATGTTTAAGAACTAATCGCAAAGGAATAAATTGCCCCTGATATTTTTTAATACTGTGTGTTATCTGACCACAAGAATTTCTCGGTCCTTCAATTTCACATATTGTAAACGATACTGGTTTTATAAAATAATGTGTTTGCTCAAACCATTTCAGTCTGAAATATTCGGAATGTAAACCTTGAAATGGATTACTGAATGCATTTAAAATAGAATTAAATTTAGATTGGTCTTCTTCTGAAAGGTTACTTATTAAAGGAGCAAGATTTTGTTTTATTCCATCAGAGACACATGTATTAATTAATTCGCTCGTTAATTCAACAATTTGCTGTATACATGCCCTTGAAATAGAATTATTGTTATATAATTTAGTTAAAAAAGAAGTAACAGTAGTTTTGACTATGTCTTGAGGATCATTATTACTTTTTATTGAATTGATGAACAAATTTTGTTCATTTTCTGTTTTAATATTACTTAAAGCAGATGCATTTGAAAAATAAGACTCCGTTTGCAATTTTGTAGTATCATCAGTTAAATAATCACTATCAGTTAAATGTGCGCTCTCTGGTTTTTCTGTTTTATGTTTTTTTACATGTTTTGATAACGATAAAAATGAATTAAAACTTCTATTGCATATATTATATCCGCAAATATATGTTAAACTGTAACGGTGTACAAATTTTTCGTGTAATAAAAATTTTTCACTAGTCCTAAACGGTAATTTACATAATTTGCAAAAATACATTTTAATTTCAACAATATAAATATTAAATAAATAAACAACTTCGGTGGAAAACCTTAGAAAATAATTATTTTATCTTGTCAATTAGTTTAGTGAAATCATATACGTATGGTATATTAACATCGTAGGGTGTGTGAATATTAAAAATTTGCCATTGCATTAGTGTCCATAAATGTTCCGCCTCCGGCGGATATGACGCATTAAAAACTAGGAATGCCTTAAGGCACAGATCTATGGCTTTTAACACCGATCTTGTCTCGTATAATGTGGAATTTACGTATACAAAAACATTTTTAATTTCTAATACGGATGGTGCTTCTACTACAATAAAAGGCTGCAATGTCAATCCTAGTTTCTTCACAAAATCTCGCTTTTTATTTATGGCAGAATTAATGTCCCCAGGAATCTGAAGTAAAATGTTGTTATAATTATAGATATTAAAGAAAATAGCGAGAAATAAGAACGAGTGAGTCGTTCACAAATAACCCAAGGATTTATATTTTGCATCTTCACCTGACGTTAAAAGGGGTTATTAGCGATAATACCAGGTGTTGACGGTTACGGGTGGACATTTAGATTTGACATATGTATAAAGTTACTAATACTCAAAATACAACTTACTTTAACATGTAGCACCATGCCTTCTCGACATTCTGCAATGGAAGGTTTCCACTTTTTAATTTTCACCGACTTGGGAGGTAAAATGGCCGATAATACAAATAATTTTAATAGATGTTTTGAATCTAAAGAATAATAATTCTTTTTTAATATTCCAATAACATAAATAAACATACCTGTTGATATAGTCGCGGATTGCAATAAATCTATATACATAGCATCACCAGAGGAGAAAGGGGACTTTCTAACACTCAATGCTTTGTCAAAAAATAAGTCGAAATTGTTTAACAATAAATTTCCCTTATTTTCAAAAATATTTTCAAAATCTTTATCAATCTAAAATAAAAAAATATTAATTATACGAACATTATCCCATGATTTCAAAATTTACCAATGTGGATCCAATAGACAATTTTAAAATTGGCCATTCCTCATATATATCATCAAGTGTTTTAAAACTTTGTGATTGAAATTGTTTTCTGCGCAAGGAAAATGATGCTTTCCAATGCTTTAATACGTCGTCTTCCGGTTCTTTATTGTGTTTTAACCATGTTACACTTTCGTTGGTTGCTTCACTTGATATATCTTTAAATTTAAAATAATTTATTTATTATTTTAATTAAATTAGAAATAAATTTAGTTTTTTCATACCTTCATCATTTATTTGCTCTTCATCGTCGGGATTATCAAAACTATTTAATTTATGTTTTGGTATTATACCAGCTTCTTTTAACAAGGATATTTTGTTTTTATATTTATCTGGCAATTTTCCACGGGATATTCCAGACTTCTTGTCCTTTGATTGGGATTTTCGTAGTGGACGTATATAATACGAAGATTTTTGCTCCAGAGGAAACAGGTCTATTATTTTGTCGGCTAATTCGTCGAAGCAATCGTTTGTAAGATTACTAAAAAAAAATTATGTACGTAGTATTTTTATCAATATATGAAAATTGCCCGGTGTCAAAGGTTCCAAATATATTTAAGTAGAGAAAAATTAAATCCGTAATTTAACTCAACAATTTTTGTCTTAAGAATTTTTCTCTGAAATAATTAAGGAACATTTCATAGCGGGAAATTTCAATAACCTATTCTCCAGCGAATGAAAATTCTATAATTTCATGTTAAATTTATAATTTTTTATAAAGAGATAAAACGTACCCGTATTTCTCCCTATTTGTTAGGATATGTACTATAATAATTTGGACTAGATAATTTTGGTATTTTGGTTCCAGATATTCTTTGGTTTTATAAATTGCTAGAATAGCTTGTCCGACGCAAGATTCTTCAAGTAATGTTTTCAAGTCAAGATCAGAAATTGAAGTTCTGAATTTTCTTTTCTGTCCTAAATTTTCGGAGACGGGAACTGGAACTAGTTGGTAAAGACTACCTGTTTGCTCAGCTTCAGTTATAATTATTGGTGTCGATGTCGTGGGAACAGTATGTGGGATATTAGACCCACATGGAGTGGAGGAGATACTTAGAGAACTATATGATACAGAAGTATTCAATTCACTCTCACTCTCTATTGGATATGAATATGAATCAATCTAAAAAGTAAATATATAATATAAAATTCTTAAAAATTAATAATATATTCAAATAATGTTTTAAAGGCCAATGGACAATGATAAGTCACGTACTTCTTGATTGTAACTTTCAGAACACAAAAATTCTTTATATTTGTCTTGAAATTTTGCTCTCAGACCAATTTTTGGTATTAATTGTGAAATTAGTTCGGGTGTTAAAGATTTTAAGGCCTCATAATCAATTTCTTGTTCTGTAAAAAATGGCGTGCTCTTGTATTTCGTGATTTTCAACTACTGATAATAAGACATGTGCATTTATTGCATACCTGTAAACTGTGGCATTAATTGTACCATATCCCACTTTTCTAAAAGTTTCTTTACTGCTTCATCAGCCATTTTATCAAAATATAATACACAACTGGAGAACTGCACAAAATACACCTCAACTACGCACTAGTAGACCACCTACGACGTACTGTGAAGAAGTAAACAGGACCGAACAAGTCGCATCGGCAAATTATTTATAACCAATCAAATTTATTTGTCACAAATAAATTTTAATTCAGCTAAATAAATATTTCTTTACAAATACATCTACGGCACACTGGCATCAAATATATTGTACTTGAATATAATTTATACGAAACTTCCATCAAATATATTTAATGGAATCTTTTGTGTGCAATGTATTCAGATAATAATATTTTATTTATTGGAAATAAATTTAAAATTAATTATTTTATTTTTATATTACTTAATTGTACAAAATAATCCTAATTTGATTCAATAAAATATGGTTCAATTTAATAATTTAATTTAACTAATTAAATTAATTTTGTAATAACAAATCACTTATAATTAATTTAAATATGTCTTATTTCAGTGAATTAAGTAGTACTCAATTATTATTATTTATTTGTCATAAACGGGTTATTTTTCTCAGTGTAGATTACGAAAAGGAGATAATAATGAGAAAGCGAATAAAAGTTTAATAATTCTTGCATCAGAAATTGATGAAGTGAGGATTAACTCAAGGAAGCTGACTTTACAAATATGTACAAATCCATAGCTAAAGAAAAAATATCAACCAATTATATGTACAGGGTGTTTGGCGGAAAGCCGGCACCCAGAATATTTCGTTCACCTTTGCTCCTTGACATTTTCTTGTATATTTCAAAATAAACGAAATAATTTGGGTGCCGGTCTTTCGCTAAACACCCTGTGTAAGGTCATTTCAAGGTAATATATAAAAATTCGTCACTCTGGGTATATAAGGAAGGTTCTGCAGGAGGAGAATTGATTCCTGCTTCGGCGAAGGTCCGAGGAGACTGTTAGACCTCTTGGTCTTCGTTCCTCCTTATCTAGTGATCTGACTAGATCACCTTGCGAGATATCTTGGATAAATCCCTCGAAAAGGGTCTAATTCAATGATTAAAGAATTAGATATACCTATAATTAACTTATATATTTTTTAATATTATAATATATATGTTTTTTCAACTCGGTGCAATATATTGTTTTATTTTCTTATGTCATATCAGATAGAAAAGACTTACGACACTGGAAGGTGCTCTGGAAGACGACACCAGCCCTTGTGGCCTAATGGATAAGGCATCGGCCTCCTAAGCCGAGGATTGTGGGTTCGAGTCCCACCAAGGGTACACGACATTTTTAAAAATGCTATCACTATATTAAAACATAAATATAATAAATAACTGTAGCTAACTATCTTAAAACATCGACAATTAATACAAAAGTTCTATTTGTAAAAAGGTGTATCAAAATATTTTTTCTTATTAAATATTAAGTTAAGAATAAAATAAATATAGAAAGTGATTTTGTATGAAGTGACTAGTTAAATATCTGACTCCGTGGCGCAACGGTAGCGCGTCTG